>CM043111.1:36532336-36889055 GCA_023701765.1 Hylyphantes graminicola | reverse complement strand
TCACCAAAATAACTGACGACCTAAAACCGACCCGTTTATCCAAAATTGCCCCCGTGTAGAGGAGTGCACGTTAAATATGCTCCAAAGTCCCATCGCTGCGTACGATGCCACCCTTAACGTATGCGTTGGGTGCCTACTCAGGTGTCGACTCCTTACTTGACTGCGGTTCTAAATTATGACGCCCGTCGCCAATAGCCTTCGTTTATCTCTTGAGCTACCATAATTCAAAACTTACCAACTTAAGTCTTTTTACAAAAATCACAAACCTAATCTTTCTTTGCTCCAGTACCATCAAAATGACCCCTTAAAGAACAGCTAATGCGCTAAATACAAATTTCATTGATCTTCCGAGAGAATCGGTCGTTACAAAAGATACATTCAGCAACTTTGTTTACCGGTTCCTTTGTTCATGGCATGAAGGCAATTGCAGTGATATGTATTTACCCATATCAACAGATTATTTTGGATTATGAGCTGTTTTTACTGACGATAAAACTCTTGAAGGCTAAAAAGACCTCAGCATAACAAACTATAGCATTCTTTTAGTATTTCATAATTCTAAGCAACCAAATTAAAGCCTCATGAGTCATGATTACTGTCAGATAAAAGTGTTTGAACACTTTCCGACAAAATCTTTCAAAAATCTGAAGTAAAAAAAACTAGTTTTGCAGCGATAGTAACGACAGCAACAAGAAGTTAACTATTTTGTTTACTACATCATGTGGGATTTCTTAGGTCTTTCATGGCATTTTCACGTATTGACATCACGAGAGATGGCTGTAACTTCAGTATTCCATATACTCCTACTATTCTATAATACCCTCATCACCCCTAAATTTGATAATTGTATATTTACATTCAATAATAATCTTATCGGACGTCATGACAAATGACAGTGATTGCGCCCTCTAATAGGGAAGAGTGTAGGCTTTTTAGCCCATTACCCCGCTTGCCAGAAGAGACAGTCACAAGAACACAAAGAAGGACGCCACAAACACATAGACAAATTACAACATTTATTGACAAACACAAGCATCCGTGAAATGACCGGAATTCGAGCCCGAGCCCAGCAGCTCCAAAGGCTAGCAATCTAGCCATTGCGCCAGCGGGCCGGCTATCGGACGTCATAGTAAGGTTTTTGAGAAAATTGCACGTGAATTAAAACGAAATGAGTAAAGATTTAAGAAAATTAAGACATAAGTCTTATGACTTAGGACTTTCTTGGTGGGGGGCAAGCTAGCCGAACACTGTGACCTTAGGTCTATTGTATTCAAAGACATAAGTCTTAGACTTAAGACGAATAAAAAAACTTAATTGTTTTTTTAATTAAAATTAACAAATTGTTAATTTTTACTACTACAGTTAACAGTTAAAAAATTTGTCATAATAATCTTCGACTATTATAATTGATGAATTCTTAGTTGTTGTGGTTACATTTACCAATTAATTGTTAATCTTTAATTGATCTTGCAATTACAATTTGCCCAACACAGTCGTCGGTTATAAAAGGGCTTTCGAGAAAAGAGTTGTTTACAAAGCGTGAGCCATAATTGTGTGTTTGTTTTTAAGCTATCTTTCCTGGCTAACAGTACGTGTACAAACCGTTGGTTACTTAATATCCATATAAAAATTGCTATTGACTTGGTGGACAAGCTATTGCCGAGAATTACGTAATTAATAAAGGAGAAAAGCATTAAAATTTCTAAGGGAAAATTTGGCGACACTGCTGTTATCCCATGCCATGATATAGAAAACCGAATTTAAACAACAAAAATGCATTTTTTTTTTAAAAACAAAGTTAAAATTTTGAATTTTCATTCTTTCTTCATTAACTTAAATACAAATAAAATTAACGCCGGGAATGACTTTGGATTATTTGTTCTTCTTATTTTTTTTTTTTTATTCGTCTTTCGTTGAAGATCTTACTTAGTTAAATAAAAGTAGATGCAACATCTTCGATGCATAACGTAAAGCATCACAATATGATGCAATACGCAAGCAGTTCTTGGTACCCATAATAACAAAAACAATGATAATTTCAACTTTGTTATTTTCTTTCGATAAACAAGAAAACCAGGACACTTATTCTTCAACTACGCTATCTTTCTGCTGAGGTTCATTAATAAAGCCCCTATGTCCATTCCTCTTGGGGTGATTTTATATAATGGCACCTGTCGACAATATCAGTCGTGTCTCTAGTGCGTCTTTAATTAACCTTAACTAAACTCAACCATTCGTCTTAGCTAGAGTTTTGTACTCTCTATAAATATAGCTACTCATTATCGGAATACAGGCCTTAAAAGAAAAAGTGTACTGCTTGAAAATATTAGGAAAAATTATCGAATGTAATGTTAATACCTAAATTAAAAAAAAAACTTAAGGCAATTGATTGAAAGAAGTTGTCGGCACATTTACCAAAAATGCATGTTATTCAATGATTAGCAATCATACAAAAATCAAACCAAAAGCAATTTTCAAACTTTTCACTTTTAATTCTCAATCAAGTCCTCAGTTTTTGTACTCAAAAAACGGCCTGAGAATGTCACCCTAGTTTTTTGACTCGTGGTAGTTGGATTTCTTCTCCGAGAGTTTTACCATCACACCCATAACGCTGTACGTGGGTCCTCGGTTGTGAACTCGTCAAATGGGGAAGATTCTTCTGTAATGAGAGATAACACCAAACCAAAATTAGAAAATAAAGACACAAGGAATGGATATCATTTGAAGGTAAACTTAAATTTTAATGTTTTGACCCCTTTAAATATTTATTTTGAAGCATTTTTTAAAGAGGATTTGGCTGTCCATTTAATGCATTAGTTTTAAAAATCACAACTTTCGCAGAAGTATATATAGCTTTATTCATGTTAGCCCTTTTTCTCCAATTATGGGAATCAACATAGCAAAGAAACCGAACAATTTTGAAACGAAAATGTTATTTTAGTTATTTAATTATATTTTTTGAAGTTTTAAAATGCCAAATATATAAAGTAGATGGCGATACTAATTTAAAATTTCATGAATGCAATAATTAAATAACCGGTATGTGATCTTCCTTTCAATTTTGTTTTAACACTGATGATATGATTCAAATACTGTTGAAATTTAGACAAAAATGGCAAAGCAAATTTCATTTGCAAAAGTTGTGATTTCAAAAGTAATGCTATTAGCAGTTTATGAGACTGACAGTCCTTAAAGGGTCAATATTCGGAAAATGATGAATTTGAGTTCCAACCAATTATTTGTATTATTTTTAATAAATAGTCTTTTTTAAAAACCTGTTTTGCTTACCTAAGTGACAATTCTCTTTATTTAAAGTTCTTGTACAATTCTATATTATTTTGTGTTTATTTCTTATTGGGAAGGTTCTGAAGTTTCCAAAAGTAGATAGGTAACGTTGTACAACTAGCCATGCATAATTTGGCGATATATTTTATTAGTTGTATATTGGTCATAACAAAATACTTTAAAATGAAATCATCATTTAATGACTTATCAATATAATCCATTATATGTCCAAAAATATCCATGTCATAAATGTGCATGTCAGATCAATAACACCAACTTTTAAATCGAAATTCCGTGCGGAGACCGCGTTTCCAGAAGATAATATGGTCATTGAATTTCCCCCATAGACCGTTTGTAAACTTTCATGATGCAACTTGCAGAAATTTCCGTTTGAAGAAAAATGGCTTTTTGCTAATTTTTTAAAATGCGTGCGTTGAGGAGCTCAGATCGCGGTAACGAGCTCTATCGTAACGAACTCAGATCGGTAAGAACCAAAATTAAACAGATGTATAATAAATATATTTTTTCGGTCCAATGATTCTTTTTACGATTATGAGAATTCCATGTGGTTTTCAGTTTGATAATACAAGAAATAAATGAAAAAATATTATTAATTTTTCTTGTGGATAACGTTTAGAAAATTTCGCTTTGAATCCGATTTTACGATTGTGTTACCTGTTTATTTTTTTAACATGCTCTTAAGAAGTTATAGCTTATTTTTTCACTATATTTAGAAGTTTTAATACAGGTGATTAAAAGTAAAATTTAATTTCATCGTCAGATCTGTAACGCCTCAATACATCTGTAAATTTAACGTTTCATAATTTGAAGAAGAAAATTGGGTTAATTCGCGTTAAATATGTCATCCTTATCCAAGAGCTTAGTGTTCAGAGTGATACTAGCACGAAAGTGTTAAATCTGTGAGGCAACAATGCAAAATATTGATGAGTCCCAATATAAATATCACATTTCAATTCTTTGACTCGCTAAGCAAACTTAGTGAGGCTAACTACAAACTCCATGCAATATCTGGAAGAAGTGAAGAGGAAACTTAATACAATAAAGCCAATGCCCTGCCATTTAGTCTTTATGATTATAAAGAATAATTATTTTCTGCACATACTCTCTCTTTGCGAAAGACAAAAAAATCTCCCTTCTGGCTCGAGACTGCGCCTTCTGCTGGTCCGTGAACTTGTAGGTCTGCCCATTGATGGTAATCGTTCCATTTACATGCTCAAAGTCTGTCTGCACGTTGTTAAAGGCCACTGACCCCATCCATTTGGCCCACGGGTTATAAGGCGGGTTTACCTAAATAGTACATTGAAAATAGACTGTTAATGTGATTTAAATGAAAACTTTATTCAATTTCATAAATTTTTATTTGTACCTACTCATCATGTTTAAGAAAAGAAAGGGGCATTTTGACAAGAGAAAAAAGAAATATTTGGTTAAATTTTGCCTAATTAATTGGAGGTAATTTTTGTCCAGCACAATTGACGAGCCATCGCTATGCCTTTACGTGACCGGAGGGTGCTCTTAACCCCGGAGGATTCGCATCTTCTAACGACTAGCATTAACAACGATAAATTTTTGTCTATTAACAAAGTGTATGCATTAGGAATTTAGTTGATCAAGATTGCAATTTAACCAACTTCAAAGGGTTTGACAACTTTGAAGCAAAATGAATGGTAAAAATCAAGATTTAATTAATTTTTTTTTACTTCCGACGGCTATGCCACTATATCAATACCCGATTTTCTATTTCTAAGTACAGTAATCTCGCGATTATCCATGACATTTGGTGGCACTGCAACCGCGGATAAGCGAATTCGTGGATAATCCTCAAAAGTAAAGAAAATATTCGCACAAGTGCTTCTGGGTTTTATAATAGTTATTTATGCAACAAGTGTGAAAAGTAACACTTTTTAAAACTAGCGGATTTTATTTCACGAGCGAGGTACGAGCGAATGAAATAATGACACGTGTTTTAAAAAGTTTACTTTTCGCACGTGTTGCATACACTATTTTTTATAATTGTGTGACAAAAATATCATTGGCCCAAAAATATTTCACGCGCATTTGTATCTTTAAATAAAAGCAGATCGATAGATATCTGGATTTTATTAATATTATGAAATAGAAAGTTTAACTTGAAATGTTGGCATCCTATGAAAATAGTGAAAAAAAGTCATTTATTTCACTGCCTTTGGGTGAAAAAGTACTTTTTTTTCACTGTTTCAAAAAGTATAACTTTTTGAACGCGTCTGATATTGAAATTATAATGTAAAAGTCGGATTTTTTCACGCAATTATAAAAAAGTAATTTTATTAATAGTAGTATTATAAGAGAAATCCGTACGAATCGCGCAAAGCAGTACATTAAAATCAGGACAGTTTATTTTACAAGTGACTCTTTATGACAAATAGCCCTTGATGTGCACCTGGCAGAACACATTTTGGCACACACTAGGTTTCCTATAGTCATTCTTTTTTAAGTGCATTCGATGTTTTTGTAATGTATTTTTCGTTCTTTAAAAGTATTCGTTATTCTTGAAAGAAATTCCTTTTTATTGGAATGAATTCTTCCAAGTTTTGAAACATATAAATTTAATTTTTCTGCTTTTTGTTAAAGTATTATTTTTGCAAGGGAAAAAAGGGGGGATTGTGGCCCTCGGATAATCCACCAACGGATAATCGGGAGTTTACTGGACTTAAAAATTTAACAACAGGAAACAAAATATTTCAAAATTTTCATTTTAACCCTCAATTGCATGTGCTCAGTTTTTTTTTAAAATTAATCGTGATGGTGCAAGAAAATGACTAAGTTCGACTGAATACTGAAACTTGTGTAAGGTGTAACTTGACAAATAAAAAAAATCTGGATTCAGGGACCTTGGAAGTCGTCTTAGGGTTTTGGGTTAAGGTGTCATGTCACTGAGAATACCTTCAGGAATCGTTTTAGCCTTTTCCATCTTATGAACAGATCAGGATGGGCCAAAAAATAATCTCGCCAATAAATAGCGTTGTGTATATGGAACTGGTGAGCGTTAAATATGCTATGGTCTAGCTTGAGTGCGACCTTGTTTCAAGCTATTTTAAAAACCCAATTTTAACAAAGCAAAATTATTTTTGATAAATTGCACTTTAGTCAACTGCAGACGGTTGTGAGTTGTACGAACTCAACTATCACAGTTCGGTTTTAACTAAATTGAGCGACCTCGATTCCGAGGTCAGGAATTTGAGCCGCTACAGATTTAACTTCCTCCCATATAAATATTGAGAGAATCATTTAAGAGATTATGTTTCGTGTATTACGATCCGTGTAAGGGGATGTAAAAGACAAGAACATAACTAGTGAGGGAGACCTTCGTGTGGCCCGAAGCCTCAACCCACTGTTACACACAGCGGCTTTACTCGGTAAATTTCCAGGATTCGGTGCAGCTTGGCGCTTGTCGAAAAACAACAAATTCTTGGCGAAATTCGCGAGCTTTATCATTGCCAGATTCCTTTACGCCGATGCAACCCTAGTTTCTTTCACTGATCTCTAAGGTTAATGGATCGCGGAAAGCTACGGGAGAGTTGGAAGTCATTTTTTTTCTCCCAGGTCAAACCCAAACATCCAGTCTAGTTGGAATTAACGTCGCAATAGAGCTGCACGATTGGCAATCCATTTTCGTTTGAATTAACGCCGTACTAAAGCTACACAAGTGGCTATCCCGTACTCAGTTTAGTTTCGTTTGAATTTTCGTCGCTTTAGAGCTACACGAGTGGCAATCCTGTACGCACCCTTTTGGGGCCCCGGGCAATTCTTTTTTCTCTAAAAAAACATCAGTATCCTACATCGGGCAGTATTGTAGGGCCCATTGAAAGCCTAAACACTCGTTTGGGGCCCCGGGCAATTTTTTTTTCTCTAAAAAAACATCAGTATCCTACATCGGGCAGTATTGTAGGGCCCGTTGAAAGCCTAAACACTCGTTTGGGGCCCCGGGCAATTTTTTTTTCTCTAAAAAAACATCAGTATCCTACATCGGGCAGTATTGTAGGGCCCATTGAAAGCCTAAACACTCGTTTGGGGCCCCCGGGCAATTTTTTTTCTCTAAAAAAACATCAGTATCCTACATCGGGCAGTATTGTAGGGCCCATTGAAAGCCTAAACACTCGTTTGGGGCCCCGGGCAATTTTTTTTTCTCTAAAAAAACATCAGTATCCTACATCGGGCAGTATTGTAGGGCCCGTTGAAAGCCTAAATACCCGTTTGGGGCCCCGGGCAATTTTTTTTCTCTAAAAAAACATCAGTATCCAACATCAGGCAGTATTGAAGAGTCTGTTGAAAGCATTAAATTTTGTTTGGGGCCCCCGGCAGCTAGCAGACCGGCCCTCTTCGAATCGACAAAATATTCAGAATAAAAAATAACTGAAATATAATAACCAAAACCAGATATTCAGAGTAACCGTAACCGCAATTCCGATGCGCGCGCAACTTTACCCACAAATCATCGCTCGCAAGTATCAACAGCGTCGTCAATTGGATGAAAAAATAAATGAAGAACAAAATAATTCCATTGTGCGCGCACATCATCTGGGCTTCTTACCCACAATTCCGTGCAAGTATTACCAGCGCCGACAATTGGACGAAAAGTTTTTTCGCCGTATCACCAAATAAAATTGTTTATCGCTTGCTACAAAAAACGCCAAATCCCTTGGCGGCAAATGCACCGGATGGTGGAAATTAACCCTTTACTCATCTATAGTACTGTGGACAGGTTAAATCAAGTTTCTTAAGATTTTTTTGCTTTCGATTTGTGTTAAAAGCAGGTCATAGTCATTACTTGAATACACGAAACGCCTTTAGGTTTAACACATCTTTATTTCTCGTATATATTTTAACCGAGCTATAGAAACTGTTCAAAACTAGAAGCTGATCAAGCGTGTAGTGAACAAGCGTGTAGTAATCAAGTGTGTAGTAATCAAGTGTGTAGTAATCAAGTGTGTAGTAATCAAATGTGTCAAGTGTGTAGTAATCAAATGTGTCAAGTATGTAGTTATAATAAGTACTTACTTCTCTCTCTAGCATATAAAACTTAGTCGGTAAATTCTCTTGAACCACGCGTTTCTGTGCTTCGGCGAAGAAAACGATGGGGCAGTTAAAGTACACATCTCCGAACGCCTGAATCACCTTCTTCCTATTTTCTGTGGTGGGTTTTCGATCCAGATCGCCCAGCAATGCATCTGCCACAGACTGATTAAACTTCTTCAGGAACCTTGAAAGGAAAGAAGACTGATCTCTAATATACAGAAGGCAAACAAAACCAGAGACATAACATAGAGTGGACTGCGCATTAATAGTAAAGCAGCCTAGGGATGGAAAACCAAAACCGGTTTTCAAAAAACCGGTGGTCCCGGTTTTGACTGAAAACCGGTTTTTTTGTATGAGGCCCTTTGGAACCGAAACCCGGTTTTTTAGGGAAAAACCGATGGAAAATGGAAAATCGGTTTTTTCTGGAAAACCGCCATCCCTTGCAGATTAGCATTATGTCCTAAACATCATAAATCGCCAAGAGGGGAAAGGTTGCTACATATGGCAACTTAACGCTACCGTTTCGTTACGAACTGTTCAAAATTGTCGCCAGACCTGAATATCAGCTAGCAAACCGAAGTGGAGACTACCATCAATACCCAAGTCACGTGGGTTTCTACCAATCACGGCAGCTTGAACTTTTTTTAATGTTTTTGCAGACGATTTTTTGAGCATTGTTGGTATTTTTCTCTTTTGGCTTTTATAATAAATATTTAATTACATTCTTTTAATCTCTGAGCCTGAATCGTGAATGTTGTACTCTTAATTCAGTAACGTTTTGTGCAAGATGCCAAATGCTTGTGAATTCCTAATTGTAAAGAGGGGTATAAAAAAGGATTAGTCCACGTCACGGGTAAAATTTATTTAGTTCTGCATACTTTTAGTAATTGTGTGTTCTTCATAAACTATAATTTCTATCGAGGGAATTTATTCTAAAAGCTCTTTTATACTGAAGAATCATATCCATGATTAAATCAACGTTGTTAGAACTCTAATTATAATAAATATTTTGGGCCAAGTCAATTAAATTAATGGTCTGAACATTAGACAGCTTAGAAGTAGAGTATTTTTTTACAATTTGGTCAAAACGAAACCTGTTTTTTGCAATCGTGTTTGAGTTATTTATATTTAAAAAGTAGACCATTTGCTGAATTTGGAATATATTGATGCGTTTTAGAAAGTTGATTTATTCTAGGTGAAATAAAGGAAGAAGCAATATTTAAAAAAAAAATGATTTTTTTTAAATCGGACCGTTAGAACGAAAGTTATAGAGACGGCAGAAAATGTTCACCATGTCAATTACCAACTTATATTACAGCAACACTCTACAAAGACCTACCAATGTTCTTTTAAATTAATTTTTAATAAGGAGTCCACATTCAATTGTTCAAGTAATCTTAAATAGACTCACAAAATCAAAGAAATAATCTTAAGAGGATCTTAAAATACTAGCGATTCATCCTTGCTCCTTTCCAAGCTTCTTTATCATAACATTAGATTGTCGGCCTCTGTGTTCAGGTCGTTGTGGAAAAACTCGCCAAATGGTAAACTCGCCATAGATGCGAGCCAAACGCGACACAGTCATGTGACTGTGTAAGTTAGATGTTTAGGACACTTTAGGTTTGCCAATGCGCAGTCCACTCTATGTTATGTCTCTGAACAAAACCGGCCTACGTAGAAATGCTTGGCGAGAAAAAATCTTGAAGCCGCCTGAAACCTGTTTTTGCATTGGTTGGAGCGGATTAGCTTCACATAAGAGCTATTCATAGACTAGTGACTAGTGGTGAGTTCAGATCTCGGTTCGTATTGTATGAAGACGTCCCATAATGCAAATTTTGTGTCTTGCAATCAATTAAGAATGTTTTGTATTGCCAAAAACAAAAAGGTCCGATTCTCTAGGATAAAAAACAACCGAAATAATCACAAGTGGGAACTTTTTTGATCAGCCATACTACAAACCTTGTTTATATTTTATTTCAACTAGCTTTTCTACCATAGCGTAGTTGCCGGCAAATAAGTCGCCAAGCGTTTGTTTGGGCTTAATATTGAAGTGATCAAAAGCTTCAGTTAGCAAACCTGTTTTTGTATTGATTTTAGACTTGGCAACATTTCTGTCGTATTCTTATCTCCACCTCGGGGCCGGTTTTGTTTGCCTCACCCTGTACATTGTGACCATATTGTACGTTTCAGACGTTCTAAGGCTATGTCCTCACGGCGACAACTAAAACAAAAACTTGGCGATCGCCAAACAAGGCAATAGCGAACGGTTTTTTCGCCGAATCGTAGGTTTTCTTCAAACGCATGCGTCTGGGGGATCTGTTTGGTCTGACCAATGCCGGTGTTGTGCAAGAAAAGTGGAATGGGATGAAAAGTTTGCATCGCTTGCTTTACGCGTGACCTTGATTTCAACATTAATACGAAAACATTAATTTGGTTAGTAATATTACAACTCAGTGTAACAAATAAAATTTTTGGTTTATAACATAGATTTTTAAATTTTATAGCATTTAAATTGGAAATTCTCTGAGATTTTTTAAAATTAATTTATATGGACCCGTATACGATCTCGGGTCTACGGAATAAGATCAAGAAGAGCTGACCACTAAGCCAGAGAGATTGGGCATAATACATTTATATTAAGAGTTAAAAAAAATATATCATTTTAGTTAAAATTTAAATACATTATAATATAAATGTTAGATTCGTAAGTAGCTTCATGGGGCCAGTAGGTTCAGTTAGATTTAAAATTAACTCATAAGCTAAAAGTATTGGAGAGATTTCAATGGGGGTTTTTAATAGCTTAATTTAAAGATATTTGATGCAATAGTGCATATTTACATTAATTAGCTTTTGCTAGCGAAGTTTATATCCTATTTGCTTTACCGAAACTACTAATGTAGGCACCCAACTCAACCATTAAGGCAACATCGTAAGAAGCGATAGGACTTTGAAGGATATTTAACGTGCACTCCCGCCACATGGGGTATTATTCGTCTGGCATTTTTTGGCTGCACTTGCTGCTTATAGGTCGGCAGTTATTTTGGCGATGCCCGGACCCGAACCTGGGACCTGCCGCATGCTAGGCGAATGCCTAATCGACTGGGCTCCCCAGCCCCAAGACACTTTCAAGTCTTAAAACATTTACATTTATCCACCATTATTTTATTTTGTTTTATATAACATTTTGACAAACCAGTATCAAAATCCTCAATCATATCAAACCAGTTTCATATCATATTGGACAAACGTTTTTATCATAATGCATAAAAAACACAAGAAAAAAAATTAAACAAATCAATTGCAATGGAGACATTTAAGGTTCTAAAAATGTAATTAAAATTCAATTGATTGAAAATAGTTATGCATTTCTACTTCAATTACCCTTTTTTTTTATTTTTTCCCTTTTATTTTTTTTTATTGACAATAGCAACCCTACAACAAATTAACAAGGATTAAATCGGAAAAGTTGTTGGGATTTTCGATTGCCTCTGACAACTTTTTTCAGGGTTACTTGGCGAGAGTGGAATTTTTAATTGCTTTTTTGGCTTTCGATTTGATTATTTGAAAATTTCCAATGATAAATTCGGTTTTTCTCTTTGAAGTTACCATAGCGCAAGACGCACCGAATCAGAGTATTCTCGTAGACACTTAAGGCATGCGTTAATAGCTAAAGCACCGTGCGTCACAATTGAGGTGCAGTCACCGTGCGTCAATGTTTTCGTTGCGCACGGTGTATGAATTGCGGTTGTTCCATCCTCCATGCAGCCGCATGCCAATACAAATTGTATGGGAATGCGCGCGAAATTTATTGACATCACGTGACATTTTTGTTATAGTTGTCGCCGTCAGGACATAGCCTAATCAAAACCACGACGGATTCAAGTTCGACGTACACCGAGATCAACGCTAATTATGACGTAGTGGTGACGTGGTTGTGACGCAATTAGGGCCCAATAAGGAGGCGGGCAATTCAGACGTATAGTTAAGCGACCAATTTTGGATCCGTACAAAGCCTAGATATCATAGTAAAAGAAAAAAGATTGGCGGATCACGTGACCTCCAATGCTAACGACGGGACGCGCATGGAGACCAGAATTTAAGAGCAAAAAATTCAATGTTGCCACCACTTTAAGGAGAAAAATACTGCGGCATCATCGAAAAAATACCATCTAATTTGAAAATTACAAAAAAATACCATAAAAATACTAGATGCATTTTGGAATATTTTCAGTGACTTAAAAAAACGAGGAATTCTTTTCTGTATTTTTATGGTACGTTTTTGTAATTTTAGAATTAAATGGTATTTTTTGCAGTATTTTTCTCCTTAAAGTGGTGGCAACACTTGCCTGTTTGCCCTTAAATTCTGGTATCTATGCGTGTCCCGTGGTTAGCATTGAGATCACGAGATCCAATTTAATACTTTTACTATGATATCTATGGTGCAAACCAGGGCTTTTCTGTGAATATTGCAAAACAATCTTTCACACGGCTCTCATGGCACCTACCTCCTGGTCATGACCTTGGCGCATGCCGCTGAGAGGGGGACATCGTTCTCGCCGAACACCCCGAACACCTTTGGATAGGCGGTGGTGAGGAGGTGGCTGCCTTGGTCGCTATTGAAGGTGGCGGTGATGTTCTTCCGAGCCGAGAAATCGTACTCCTGAATGAAAGGAATTGGACTTTTTGTGTGAAATGAACTAAAAATACACGGAAAACACTCTGTCACAACACCTTGTTCAGGCCGCACGTATACCATTTCCAAATTCGGGGGCCCGAATATGCTAGACATAAAAATGTATATTTAGTCGGATACGTTCGTCTGTTTTCAGTTCGAAAGGAACAACATCGAGTGTTCGTTTCGGAAGCAAAACCGTGAGTTCCGAATCGCGAAATCAGAAGACGTCATCACAAATTTCAAGTAAACTTATATTTACCCAAAGTAGTTCACAGACAAAGATTTTTGCTTGTAACCGCGTCGTCCTGCTGCTCCTGCGGCGTGTAGCTTGAACTTGTAGACCGAGAGCCCAGGGCCCCCAGACCTAAGTCATTTTGGCAAGGATGAAATGTACGTGATTAGGTTCGGTTTTCATTTACTTTTAGTGTATGCATACCCGTTAGAGTGGACCGACGGCCAATTTAGAGGTATCGGGTACAAAAAGTAGGTAAAATATAAGTTAACCTAAGTCATTTCGGAAAGGCTGATTTTTACATATGTTTTAGAAAATAATGTTGAAAGTGCATAATAAATTTCCCAGACACTTTCCGTGGGCCGATATTTCTCCCAGACGCTTTAAACGTCTTCATCAAGCTCAGACTTTGTCAATCACATCTAGCGGCGTGAGATGGCGCTACAACCGCTCTCGGACATTAAGGAAGGGAAGTTAAGCAAAACAGAACTATGTGTCTATTGGATATATGGTTGATTGACTTATATTCCGGTGAAAGAATATCGTATCGATTTGATTGGAAAAAAATTAATTCGAAAATGGATTAATAAACAAGTTGTCATAGCTGTCTAGCTTACTACATTTTCACATCTCCAATAATCAAGCACACAAACCGAACCGGAATATATATGTCAATCAACCAACAATATCTCCATTAGACACATAGTTCTTTTTTGCTTAACTTCCCTTCCTTGATGTAAGAGAACGGTTGTAGCGCCATCTCACGCCGCTAGATGTGATTGACAAAGTTTGAGCTTGATGAAGACGTTTAAAGCGTCTGGGAGAAATATCGGCCTACGGAAAATGTCTGGGAAAATTATTATGCACTTTTAACATTATTTTCTAAAACATATGTAAAAATCAGCCTTTCCAAAATGACTTAGGTTAACTTATATTTTACCTACTTTTTGCACCCAATACCTGTAAATTGGCCGTCGGTATACTCTAACGGGTATGCATACAACTAAAAGTAAATGAAAACCGAACCTAATCACGTACATTTCATCCTTGCCAAAATGACTTAGGTCTGGGGGTCTCTCACTCTATTGCGGGAATGGCCCGGATGGCCAAGTGGTAAGCATCGCAGGCCAGCAGTCTGCGTGCTGTAACGGGCGCGGGTTCGATTCCCGCCTTCGCCCTGGGTGTATTTCCTCTCTTTGTGACAGTAAAAACTCTTTCTGTGTCTGTCTTACTTGACGAAGACTTATAAGCGGCTCACTGAGCAAGCACACAAGTCGGAATATATATGTAAAATACCCTACCCTACCCTACCCCTACAATTCTTGAAGAAATAGTCGAACGAGTGCGTTAGTCTTAAGGAATTCGTAAATCTTTTCATTAAAACCGAACGAGTGTGGTCAGCCTAAAAGCATTATTTTATTTTGATAATCATACTAAGAACTCCTGAATTATAAATATTTATTCAAAAGCAGTACCCCGTAAGGATCTTTATCAAAGAATCCATCGGTCCCTTTGAACTGCGGCAGGAAAACATTAGGCGGCCCTTGCGGTGACAGGGAAGCCATGGCACTCATAAGGTCGGTCACATTCACTCCTGCAAAATGAAACAGATCACTCTTTTGGATTCGTTGCACTCACAACTTTCCAGGCAATAATTGCCGCATGGTTTACAGTGGCAATGAAAAATCAATGAGATAATGTACACGGCACAGTTTAAGCTATGTAAACAGTTACTTTGTTTAAAGCCGTTTTAGGACAACCTACGAATACAGGGTGGTTATAAAATAACGCTGGTTATTCGGAGTGGTCTGTAGTTTGAATGAATAATCCAAATGCATCAAAAATTGAGATACTTACTAGTCAAGAAGGGGGAAAAAGAATAGAATCATAAAAAACATAGAATCATAAAAAACATAGAATCATAAAAAACATAGAATCATAAAAAAATAATCATAAAAAAGAATAATCATAAAAAAACACTCGTCTCTGGACCGGGGTTCTAAATTACGAGGCATCGTTAATTACGGCCAATTACGGTCAACACAGCTAATTACGCCTCGTAATTTAGAGCCCTGGTCCAGAGACAAGTTTCTTTTTTTGAAAAAGAATGGAATCATAAAAAAGAAACTCGTCTCTTGTCCAATGTTCTAAATTACGAGCATAGCAAATTACGGCTAATTACGGCCAACACATCCAATTGCGCCTTGTAATTTAGAACCCTAGTCATGTGACGAGTTCATTCTTTATGGTTCCATTCTCCCCCCCCCCCTTCTTGATAAGTAAGTGTCTCAAAGTTTTTTGCATTTGGATTATTCATTAAAGCTACAGACCACTTCGAAAAGCGAGCGTTATTTTATAACCTCCCTGTATTTGTAACCAATATTCGTTAAAAATTTTATTTGTGAGTTTTCTATAGATTCAAATTGAGGTGAAAAATTTCTAGGTTGCAAGTCAAATCATTTTAGTAAAAAAACAGAATCTCTATTTTGTAACATATTGACAAGAGATGATTATTCTCACGTATTTTAAAATTGCTCACTAAGTTCGTTACGCCTAAGCGTCGTGGTTTCCGTCGTAATCTTGGTTTCTTTTTAGACTGCCCAATGTGCAGTGCTTTAATGATCACTTTTTTGTGCACACATAACGTTTCTGTTTTTGATTTTTTTTTCTGGGAAAAAATAAGAATACAGATTCACCTCTAAGGCACGCTACAGTTTCCGCCGGTTTGTCTTTGACAGAAGTCTGGCAGCCCACTTTTTCGGCCAACACATCGGTCAGCCTCAGATTGTTGTCGTAAGGGTCTCCTTTCTCATCCACTCCTTCGAGGGCCTTCAGGGAGAGGAAAGTTGCCCCGTTGAGGACGAAGTCGGGATTGCCCACGAGCTGGAATGCTTGAGTGAACAGACTGACTGCGATGGCACCCGCCCCTTGCCCAACATACACCATTTTGAGAAAGTTTCCACCGAATCCTGCGATGTTGTTTCCAATAAAACTGCTGGCCAAGCTGATGTCACGCAGACCTACAAAATTATTGGTCAGTTTTAAGTTAGAATTTTTATTTTATTGAATTAATAGTGAAAATTAAAAAATAACTCAACCTAAAAATATAGGGAAAATTAATTTAATGCATGTTTAATCTTCTAATTTAGCAATTTTATTGGTTGAATTGCACTTTTTTTATATGATAAATTAGAAAATACGATTTTTCGTTAAGTTCAAAAGAATTATCAACACTCCTGGTTCAATTTTGTACCATTATAGCCATCTTATATTTTCCAATGAAATATATATTGGTCATTTGCTGCAACTTTACATATTAATACCTCTATTCGTCTAAATCTAGACTTTTATGCCAAAATGCCTATCAACCTTGAAGTTTTGCCTACGAATTTGTAGATTTGAAGACATGCATTGAAGTCTTGATGAATTATGTAGTTTTTTCCTATTTTAATATCAAATATGGCAAAAAAGTGTCCTATCGAGCAAATGTTTACAATACACAGAAAATCTTCATTTCAAAAAACGCCAAAAAAGTATTTTCTTGCAGCTTTTTGCTTTTTGTGCTGCTTTGTCTTGATAAAACAGTAGTCTTAGTTCTATGATTGCTTAGAAACTTAATTCTATACTCGTTACTACCCAACGCCTCTATTGATCAACGCATACTCGGCTCTACCTAGGCGAGTTTTCGTAAAAATATTAAAAGGATAATATCGTTTTTGAGTAATTTTATAAAATGAACTCCGTAATTGATATTTTCTTATATATTATATTTTCAACTGTCGGCTCTCATACTTATGATTGAATGGCATACCAATCTAACCATTTGGTACCAAGGGCAGAATGGCCATCTTGCATGCCAAAATTTGATTAAATATTTTTTCCTAAAGAACTACACGGTCTCAGTGGGAAATAATTGTCTCTCTTCCCATATACCAGTTAAGAGGTTACCTAAGTGTCTCACCAATGTTTCCTGGAGCGTCAGCTGTTCCTGAAGAAAGGAACCCTAGCGGCCCCAGACGGTAGTTGATGGTCACCACAACTACTCCGTCCCTTCGTGAATTTCCGTTTTCGTCCTTCGTGTCGAGGGCTTCGCCGTATCCGTCGTAGTAGCCCATACGATTGGAGCCGGTTTCGAACCAACCCCCGCCATGCAAGTACACCTTGACCGGTCTTCGGAATTCTTGATCGGTTGTTATATTGGGGGACCAAATGTTGAGGTACAGGCAGTCTTCTGACTGGCCGGGCTCAGAGTCATACCTGTCAAGAAGGCGGATCAGCAGCTTGGGTAGATTTGTTTGTGATTAAATTTTCAATCATAAAATCATAATGAAAATTTCATAAATAATATTTGATTTAATTTTCGTTTAGTTAGGTTATTTTTGAATTATCGTCGCACCAGAGCAACACGAGGGCTATTGGCGACGGACGTCGTATTTTAGAACCGCAGTCAAGTGACGAGCAGGCACCTGAATAGGCACCCAACGCAACCAAATTTTTGTTTGGAAAAACTTTAACAGTTAAAACGGATATCAATTTGGGTAATTTTTATAAATAAATAAAAATAGTTGGGAACAAACCAAACTGTACTCAGTACGTCTGATCACTTTAATGGATCAAAGAAATTTAATTTGGTTGGAATAACGTCAACCATGCATAGAATATTACAAAAAGAGCTTGTAAGTATGTTAGAACCGTGGTGTGACGAGGTTGAAACCTGTGTAATATGAAACCAAAATAGCAGTGGAACTTCAGGATATCGTAATACTACTGATATTAATATGTTCTCAGTTTGCTATGCACGGAAAATTTTTTCGATGCAGTCATCTACATAATCTGTCATAACATAAGGGTGATGCGTCGTGAAAGTTATTCGATCGAATGTTTTAAATCCCGCCGTTACCCTTACCAATTTGGTTTTCTTACCAAGGGAAGGGCTGGTTCGAGTACTGCGGACACGCCGGCCCCATCTTGACCGCATCGAAGGGTGTCTTGAACTTCCCATTGAACTTGGGCCTAATGAACCGCAAGTCTCCCACTGGCGGAAGGGCGTAGGGGATCCCCAAGAACACGTTCACTGGAGTCCCGTCTTCCGACCTTACCACACGCCCTCGCATTGTACCTTTTTGCCACGTGGTTACTTCGACAATCTCTTCGTCAGCCCCCCGGACCCCCAAGCACACCAACAGAACGAAGCCGGTCGTCAGGAGAAAATTCATCCTGGTCATCTGCGAAAACAATACGGATTATTTTCAGTTCGTGTTCATAAAGGGTCTATTTTTAACATGAGTAGGTGATATTCAAATACCCATCAGATGTCCAACTTTAATCTTTGTCATTTTTGTTTATATGCTTAGTGAAGCTAACTATTTTCTGTGCGTGGATGTTCCGGTCAAGAAGTGGATAGGGGGCGAATGACTGAGGGGCAAAACAAAAGTGCCTCTGTGCCCTTAAATATTGGGAAAAAATATGAATTTTGAAGCCATATTTCTCCAGCTGTATTTAATATTTTAAGCTTCTTTTATGATGATATAGTGGATTTACAGGGCTCTTTAATAGCTTTTTGAAATTGGTTCAAATATTTTTTAAATTTTCAGTAACTACTTCTCCAACAAAGTATGCGATTCAATTTCAAAAGTGGGATTTCAGATTCCATTAAGTTAGCTACATTTATTATAGAATAACAGTTTGCAAAAATATTCAATAAAAGAAAAGAAATGTGGCTTAGAAAATTATTTGTTCCCCAATGAATTAACGCAGATTCGCTTTGGTTTAAAAACACGGACATTCAGTCTTATTCGAAAGCACACAATTAGTTTGTATGTGCCAAGTATGACTGAATGATAAGGGCTTCGCAACTATTGTATTGTACAGCTGTGGAAATAAAAAGTACCCACTTGAGGTTATTTCCTCCGTTATTCATCCTAAAGAATCGGACCTTTTTGACATTGTGAACAATTAACATTCTGAGTTAATTGCATGAAACAAAATTTGCATGAGGGGCCATCTTCATATTAAAAATGCTACTAACTTTAAAATTTCCAATAGTAACACCCCTTTTTGAGTCCATATTTCAAATCTATGACCTATGTTAATACGAAATGCCAAATTTTGTCAGTTTTTAAGCACTATTAGGGGAGTTAGAGACGTGCAAAGTTTAGGTCCCATAATGTTAAATGAGTTGCACATAAAAAACTATCCCAATCTATAAATAATTAAGATAATGAAACGAATTTTTTACTGAAAAGAAATTATAATAACCCAAACAAAATGCATTCAATATTGGGGTATTTAAAACAATTTTTATATTTTTAAATAATTATTATATTAATTTTTTAAAAAAAATATGAATAGAAACCCCTTAATATTTTTAAAGAAATAAATTTAAGACAGGAAGTTTAAGCGAAATCTCAATTTTTTAAAAATTTTATTCATAATTTGCTGAGTAAATCACAAAATACTTTTCAATTACCCTTTAGGGGACTGTGTATAAGCTTACATGTGTAATTGATAAATAAAGATGGCCTTGCATGTATGCTTGCTTGTCATTTAAGACATGGTCCCTAAAAGGTCCACAAGTGATTCGATTGAATAACTTGTCAAATATTCATCCAAATGTAACAAAAACTTAGATTTAAGGGTTTTCAAGAGCGCTTAACATTTCTCAGTTATTAAAATTGGGTGTTGCCATTGGAAATTTCAAAGTTCGTAATATTTTTAATATGAAGACGGCCCCTTATGCAAATTTGTATCGTGCAATTAAATAAGAATAATAATTGTACACAATCTCAAAAAGGTCCGATTCTATAGGGTGACTAACGAATGAAATAACCTCAAGTGGGTACTTTTTTATTTCCACAACTGTACAAAGAGCTTTGACAGTTTAAAAGAAAATCGGTCAAAAAAATTCATATGAAGAATGCGACCAGAAGTTTCTGCGTCTTCGCAAAGTTAAGATTCTTTTGAATGTTAAAATGATGGGAGTGTGGCGTTATAGTTTCAAACAATACTTCTAAGGTCAACAAAATTTGGTTAGAAGATAGTTTTTAACTTTAGTCTTAAAAAAGATTTCTTCTGGAAAATCCTTTAACTACTCTAAATTAGGGTTTCCCCATGACATATTTCATTACATATATTTTAGATAACCTAAAGCTATACAACTATCAATTTACATAATGGTTGTATTTTGTGACAGGTCTGTTTATTGGTGATTACTGGGGCATCGGGAAAATTTAATTGGCTTGCTATATCTATGAAGTTTTGTTGATGTGGAATGCTTATAAGATTCGCGCCTATTCATTGCTTAATAATGTAAAGCTTATGACCGGATTAAAGACCGTTTGTTAAATAATATATGCCTACCTTTCTATTCTTAAGCTTTAAGTTAAACCAGCAATTTACTAAGGCACCATGCACTAAACAGAAAGAAAATATTAAATACATATCAACTGGTCAAAGGTGTTTTTTTAGATTAAAAATATTAATTATAAAATTTTTAATTGAAATATCTAATTTCAATATAAATGTTTTAATGTTTTTCGCAACTTGCATACACATACACATACACACACACACACACACATATATATATTAGGGTGGTCCTTACTAACATGGGGAAAAATAAATTTTCGATTTCGAAATGTGCCACCCCCTCAATTTGTTTAGTCATATGAAAAAATAATCCCTGCAAAATTTTAGCCAAATCAATTAGTAATAACACGTGCCCCACGGGGCTTAAAGTTTTGAAAAACGCAAAATTTTAGGGTGTTTTTTTAATAATTCCATTATAAGTCAATATCTATGCCAAATAAGAAAACATACTCAGTACAAATGTTATAGATTATAAAATTACCTACAACTTTGTAATTTACACTTTTAATCTATGAGTAACAGGTTATGAGTTATGGGGAAAAGAATGAGAGATATTTTACTAGATTGTAAATCCCCCCCCCCCCCATGGCCACACTACGCAAACGATATCCTTCAAAATGGTGCGACATAAGCAATTATTTAGATAACTTTTAACCGTTCTGTCTAAAAATCAACTAAAAAAGGGACATATTCAAGTATTTAAATAAAACACATTTAAAATATGCCGTAATTTTAAGACTTTGGGCTGTCTGGGCCGTCGCGTGGGTGGGGCAGAGGGTGCAACATTAAAGTGATTATTTAGATTAACTTTTAACTGGTTATGTCTGACATTTAATTAAAAAGGGGCAGATTCAAGTTTTTGCAAAAAAAAAAAAAAAAAACAACCTTAAAATGTACCACGTTTTAAAGAATGTTGGCTGTCAGGGCCGTCACGTGGGTGAGAGAGGGGGGGGGGCACTTTCGCTAAGGAGTAAGTTTTTTTAATGGCAAAAGCGATACGCCATGAGTCATACATTTATCCACATATGTTTTCAACCCCTGTATAATGGTTACTGCCTCTAGTTGAAGTAATCAAAAATTTCTTACATATGGTAATGGCAGAAAAGATGTGAAACCAATGTAAATGCTAAAAAGACTTTGTTGCGTTCTAAAAAAGCTAATGCGGTTTTTTTAATTGATAGAACAAGCAATTTCTAACGAATTTCAGACCTTTGTTAAATGTTTCATATAAAGTTCGTGTATACGTACTGATACGTTCGTACCCACATAGCCATTCATTATCCAGTAGACATCTATAAGACGTTATTTGGAAAATCCATGATATCCATTAGAATTTGAGTTTACCATCCATAGACGTCTTATAGACATCCGTAGTTTCCGCCGAGTGATATCCATTAGGAATCTATTTGACAGCGATATTCTAGACATTACGGACGTGTTTTAGACTTTTTGGATAAATTAGTGCTATGGTGAACGTCCATTAGAGGTCAACAAACTCCATGAGCAGTCTTATGTACTTTGTGGATATCTATTAGACCAACCCTAACAACAAAACATTTCTCGACGAGGTCTACAATATCTAATAAATATACCAATTCTAGACATGTTGGATACATTTTGAATTTATGGATGTGATAGAATGCACCTAGAACAAATAGTTGAAAAATGCAAAGATAGGTGGCGCCACTAATGAATTTTTAAAATAGGTTTAAAAATTATTTTATTGTTTAAAAATTATTTTTGAACTAGTTTTATATGTTACATTGTCCTACTGAGCGTTTGACTTATTTTACGAATTTTTTTCACATTCAATGCCGGGAGACGCTTCAATCGGGAATCGAACCACGGACCTTCATGTCTGTAGATCAGTGCGCTATCCGTTAAGCTACAGGGACTTGGTTGGTAAGCGCACATTTAGGTTCTTAAGGAGAAGTCAAATACTTAGCAACTAGGAAGGGTTTTTTAATACTATAAAGTCCCATGAAATACTTAGAGATTTCTTTGGACCAATTTATTTTAAATTGCTAGATGTTTTTAAGACTTGAAACTCATGCTTATAATTTTTCAAAAAATAAAAGTTTCATTAAAAGGAACCATATTGACATTTGTTATAAGTTCAAGTGTGTTTCTTTGCATTTTCATTATTTTATCGTTTTAATTTTTCACATATTTCATTATTTTAACTCATAATTCGTATTTAAAAATTAAATATTCTTCCCTATAAAATTCAAAGCTTCTTAAAATCGCAAATAGTGATGAAGAGTTATTTTAAAATGTACTTTTTTACGTAGTTGGTACCTCTTATATTGCTTTTTTTTCTTGAATTTTCTAACTTGTTTTTGGATTATTTAATATACATACTTTTAGAATCTCCCTTTTCATAAAAATTAGATACCTAAGAAAAAATTGAATTAAAAATGTAAAAAACTATTGATTTGTTCTTTTTTTTTCATAAGAGATAATCGTTTTTTTCCTTTTGCCCTTTTGATTTTAGTATTTTTAGAGTTTTTCAGTTTATAAAATTCGATTACCAAAGAAAAATTAAAGTTTAAAATGTAAAAAAAAAACATTAATTTATTCATATTTCTTTTCATTAAAAGATTACCGATTCCTTTTACCCATACTTTATAATTTTAAAAAACAGTATCTGCTTTAGAAAAAAAACACAGAGCTATTAACATAAAAATGAATTTATAAATCCAAATTTTCCATTTACAATAATCGGTTTTAATTATTTATTTTTTATAATTTTTTAAGCGAGAAATCTGTTTAATTTGATCTGTTTAATTTCATAAAGTTTTCAGTTTAACTCTCTAATGCATACTCTTGTCTATTGCATTCCATTATGAAGTTTTAGTTACTAATTACCCTCATAGATGACAGTAGTAAAAGTGTATTCAAAATTAAAGAGTGAATGTTATTTTTAAATCGGGTTCACGGTTTAATTACGTTTTTTAAAATTTAATCCCAAGAACAAATCCCTGGAAAATCGAAATAGGAATGTAAAAAAATAATTTTAATAAAATGAAGGAAAATATTTAATTTTAATAATCAAAAACTTTTATAAAATGAGACCTTATGACTATATATATTCATCTTACAGTTCTTATTTTTCAATAACTAAAAATTTCATTAAATTTAGAGTTGGTTAATTTTAACTTTTCCTTATTTCATCGCTTTTTTTTTTAAATTTAAATCAGGACACATTAATTATTTAATTAAAATAAAAAAAATCTCAAGAACAAATCTCCGGAAAATTCGGTGGGAATGGAAGTAATTAAAGAAATTTTTGTATCTTCTTTGTGGAAAATACGCTGAACGACTAAAATTTTAATTTTTTTTTTTAATTTTTTTAATGTTTTGAAATTTATTCGTTAGTTATTAATTTTAAGACTTAGTTTAAAATTTTCGAATCTTAGTTTATATAGGCTTGAAGTCATATTTTGCACTTCCATAATAAAAAATACAATTGCTCACAAAAAATTCTTTATAATATTTGGATGCTTAAAAATTTACTGCGAATAAAAATGGACTATCAGAAACTACGTTAGAAAAATTATTTACAAGCAATTACAAGAATTATTTTCAAGTGTTTCTTTTTTTAGTTTCAGTATCTGTCGATAGAGGGTTCTGAAGTTTTGGGCAATTTGGCGATCGTTAAAAAGAGATATATTTGTAAATCTGGTAACCACCCCGCAAGTACCCTCCCCACCTCTAATTGGTTTGATTCCAAGAATTCCCCCGTCTTCCTATTTACCTTCAAGACTCGAAGAATGTCCATATGGGTATCCCCTCCCCTTTTTCCCCAAAGCAACTGAAAAAGATTATCAAACTTGCTTGTTCTTGGGTTCGCGAAAATTAGGCGAGGGACGTTTTCGTAAAAGAAATGTTTTTCATTGTCCTTAAAAATATAGTGATCACAATTTATTCAGTAGTCTGCTTTCATAAAAGGATGTGATACCTTTGAACAAATAAAAGACTACTGATTGAGAGAGAGTTGAAAGAATTAAAAGTATATAACATCACAGTTCTCTCGCTTTATTCTGGTTGCGTTGTCGGTTGTCGACAAAAAAAGATTCCTGCTTATAGTTCTAATAATAAAGATATTTTAAATATTACGAAACTGTCCGGTTTTTTAGATTTGTTATGCAAAAAGGCCTGCCTTAACTATAACAAAAAGTACACGACATTTTGCAGTACAAATATAAACTAATGGACTTTGGGGAGGGTTAGCAGGGTTGTGTAAAGTATAACGTATTTTAATTGCTCAGTATGTCTGTCTGCCCGTCACCCATAATTTCATAGAAAGAATAGCAAGTTCACTTACAATTGGGTTACATCATATTTAGGCGAAAATATCAGACTAGTCTATAACCCAAATTTCATTTGAAAATAAAAAAAATTGGAAGTAAAGTTAAAAATTTAAAAAGAATCATTTAATCTCCATTTAAGAGATTACAAGAAAAAAAAATCATTTTTGTTCTGTGTCCAGTGTTGCCACTTTGTCAAACGAACGAGAAACTTAATTTAAAATCTAAATAATATATAAAAATCGATATTTTGGTGCTATGAATCCAGTTTGAATAAATCCATAGAACGATGCTTGATAGTGTGTAAGTTTCATTTTTTTGGAAAAAGAGGTATGTTTTAATTGGTATTGTTAAATTCTTGAGTGGCAACATAAATGCTGAATGAAAACATCTTTTTTTTTTCTTCGATTGGTGAATGAATGTCACATACGAACAGAGCATCGATAGTAGGAAGGCAGGAATGAAATTTGTCACATGAAACAAGGTAATCTACAGCGAAAAATGAGTGCTAACTAAAAGGTTCGCGCATTAACAGCCAGTCCAGTCAAAACTTTTGGAGGTACACATTCTATAATTTCAACTTCTTAAAGCCAAATCAATACTTTCATTAATTTTCTTTCGCCAATAAAATAAATATTACTATCGTCCCTAGATTTATTTGCAGTTATAAATAAATATTTAATTATTAGTAGAAAAAAAACCATAAAACTACTCCAAAATGCACTTTCAAAAGGAAATGTAAATTGACAAGTAGGTTTGTAACAGAATCTGTCACTTAACCCGCTTCCCCACAACAGTTGTGTTTAACAGGTAAAATGGCGCCAAACACAGCATTAATTCTATATTAAACATTTACCAGCTAAATTCGGCTAGTTGCATTTATTTCGTTTCGAAAATTAAATAATTATTACTTGAATTGTTTGCAAAAATTTACATCTCAAGGAATAAATATGTTATATTTCTCGCTTTTAAATAGAATGAAAACATTTCATACCAACATACAAAGAATCTAGAAGTGATATATATTTGACATCATTTCAAACTGATCGATGTCAAAACAATTAATTTATTTTAATTTAGTTTCTAAAAGAATTAAAGTTTCCCGAGCGATTGTTGCGATGGCAATGGTGATTTAATTGTAATAAAAATTTCTTCCTATGCTTTTTAAACGAGCACTAAATTTTGAAGCTTTTTAAATAATTGAAGTACTGTCAATACCTACTTTTTTTTTTTTAATTCTTCTAATTAAAAAAAAGGAAAAGTAGGCTAAAAAAACAATGCTGATATTAGCAGGGGTTTTGCTCAATTAGTACAACTGACTGGTTTAACTAACTGAAAATAATTAAATGTTTAAATTCAAACAGAATGTGTTTTGCGATTTAAATTCCAAGATTTAAATACCGCGTGTGTGGAAGTGATTCTTGTTTACAACAACTGTTTTCCAAACCTTCTTATTTGTTTTTTAAAAGTAAGATATTAATCAAGATAATTTACAATATCGGATGCTCTGCTCTCGATAGTCTTCTACAACATGCACTGATCTGTTTTGACTGGAAACAGTTCTACAAGAATCAAAATAATATTACAAAAATCTATCAACGTAGTTTACTTAAGGGGTCATAGGAGTCTTAAAAATGTGCAAAGAAGGAACTACAAAGCATAGTTTGATCTTTCATGTAACTTTTTAACTACTCGATATATAAGTATAATTTTTTTATATGTAATTCTACAAGATTTATTTAATATAAAACAATTTTTAAAATGAATGACACTTTAGCCAAAACTAAAATAAATGATATTAAACATAAAGCTACTTGAACACATTGGGATTAGTCTTGCGCGGCAAATTTTGAGGTCAAAATTGAAAAAATGACCAAGAAAATGACTTTATATTGTACAAATATGTACAAACAAAGACTTATACCTAAATTCTCAGCTCAATTTTAATTAGAAATTATTTTTAAAAAAATTTCAAATCAAAATTTTAAAATTTTTATAATTTTTTTTAGAAAAAATGTCTTAAAATAATGTCTAATAAAAATTGAGCTGAGAATTTAGGTATAAGTCATTGTTTGTACTTATTTGTACAATATAAAGTCATTTTCTTGGTCATGTCTTCAATTCTGACCTCAAAATTTGCCGCGCAAGCCTAATCACAATGTGTTCAAATGGTGTTATGTTTGTTATTAATTATTTTAGTTTTGGCTAAAGTTTAATAAATTTTAAAATTTGTTTCATAATAAACAAATCTTGTAGAATTACGTATAAAAAATTATACTTATATATCGAGTAGTTAAAAAATTACAAGAAAGATCAAACTATGCTTTGTAGTTCCTTCTTTGCACATTTTTAAGACTCCTATGACCCCTTAATTAACCGAGAATAATATCTTCAATTGATAACTATACATTTCTTGGTTATTCGCAAGATGTTAAAAAGCATTAACAAAATATGTAAAACATTGCTTGAAGAATAAACACTTTTCTCAAAATTGAAATTAGCTCAAAAAAAATTCGCAAATCATGATTCATAACTCCCTTCAAACTATTTCATTTATCTTTCATTGCGATAACCGTTTTTTTTTAGATGATTTAACTACAGTTAAGTTTGTGCTATAACATATAATTATCTATCAAAATAAATACAAGGGAAATGTTTTTTTTAAAAATAAAATTAGAAGTTTTTAACGTTTTTTATTTTCATTGCCTTGGGCCTTTGAAAAGAGCAAAATCTTAAAAGGTATGTTATCCATATAGAATTTTCATTACTAAAGGACTACAAAATAAGCTAATATAGGACTTTTAACATAAAAAAGGCAACCATTGGTAGATTTATAAGAGTATTATTTTCTTAATGAAATTATATGGATAGTTTATGCAAAAAAATCTTTCATATTTTGGTTTACTATCCTTAGGATATAAGTACATTTTATTTAGCTGAATAAGTGCATTAATAATAATATTCACTTGTTACCGAAAATGCATACACATTACACAGACCCCCCCCCCCCCCCCCCCCCCGTCTTAGTGGCAGCATTTCAGGGAATTGCTTCCAAGAGGGTCCAGATGGTCCCGCTCCATTCCAATCGCGGGAGGTCGAGATAATGATTAGAACATAATCTGGTCGTCTAGATTTGCTACGTTGGGTCTTTGCGCGACGGAATATTTGAACATAATTTTATTTATAAAGTTATATAGACGACTAATTTTTTGGTTTTAAAAAACTAATGATCCCCATTTTTATTTAACAGACATTTTTTTTGCCAGTCGGTATCATTATTGCTCTATTCATGCAACAATATTTATTAAACTACAATTACTATTCTCCCAACTTTCAAAATGTTCATGTGTCTTAAAAAATCACCGTGTCGTAAAATCAAATTACTTGGTTATGTTTTATGTATATAGGGATAGAGAGTATCGGTTTAATATTTTATAGGATATTTGACGATTGACACTCTTTAAGACATTCTTTTCATTCTTTCTTTTATGGTTTCTAACTAGTGAACTCATCGCTATCACACACACAAAAAATTTATTCAACTCAACAATTTTTAATTTATTCAACTTTACATTTTGAACTAGTTGTATTGGAAGTTGCAAAAAAAAAAGAACAATATATCTTGTAAAATAATACTGTATAGTACTGTACTTTGTTTTATTTTTATCTGTTACTTCCTAATTTAAAAAAACTGTTATGTGGTATACAGTTAAGAAAAATTAGTAGGCAAAAAAATGCAATAAAAAAAACCATCGCATCTTTCTCACGCGCCTTCCTCACACGGACACTCCCTTGCTCTTCGATTTTCGAATTTTTCTGGGCAAACACCGCACTTGCAAAAGGGGGGCAGTTTCGACCCTTCCTTCCCCCTGATTGCCCGTCAGCACATAGACAAGATCCTTATCTTTATCAGTCAGCCATTGTGTATCTGCCGCCAGATGTGTCGGTCAGGGTTGCCAAAACAGCTGGTTTCTTTTTTACAGGTATTGGCGCGATTGAGAGGTGCAATAGTTTTTATATTATAAGGAGCTTTAGTGCTGCCATCTATATGAAAAACAATAAAGTATTTTTCAACTATTAGTAATTAATATATTTATAGTTATTGGTTCTCTTATAAAATACGTTTTTAAGCGTAAAATGGAAAATACAGACACTTTGCAGATGGAGATTTTTTAAATCAATTTTACTTCTTTTATCGATATCAAAAATGGAATTTACAATCTTCAAAAATTGGTTGTAGTAGACGCCTAATAGATATGCATACGTAATTGTAGTATGGCGTATATTAGTAATTGATTTTAGAGTTTTATTGACGTCATAGATTTAGTTTAGTTGAAATAGACTACAAGGGGATATAAGTTGAAATCTCCAGAGCATGTCATATAATTTGAAGACATTATACGACATTTCTACATGTTATAGACGCGGATATGCCACAATATCTAGAATTAGTAGAATCAATAGATATTGTAGACTTTTCTTCGATCTATGTCTTGCTGTTGCGGATATCTAATATATCCATAATATACATTCGACCGCTTATGAACATTGAGGACTTCTAAAGGGCGTTTCCCATATCTCTAAGTCGTACGGAATCTCTAGAACATGTCCGTAATGTCTAAAATTTCGACGTCAAATGTACTTTTATTGGACGTTTGTCGGCGGAAACTTCGGATGTCTAGTAGACGTCGATAGCCGGTAAACTCTAACTTTAATGGATATCGTGGATTTTCCTAATAACGTCTAATGGATGCCTACTGGATAATAAATGGCTATGTGGGTACATGAAGAATCTAACACAACGACTAAATATCTCTGAACTCCTTGATTTAGAAAAATAATAGTAATCATATTTTGGTAAGTTGGAAAATATAACGACGTGCACATCCATCAGATATCCAGAATATCGATGTCCAATGAATAGGAGATGATGCACAAATATTAGAAGTCCCAAATATCTAAGTCTAAATTTGTTTACACGGGGATAGCTAATAGATATCCCAAAAATAGATATTGTAGACAGATCTGTAATAGATGTCCAATCGACATCTCGAACGTCCGATGGATCTTGTAGATTACTAATAGATATCCAGTAGACAATAGTGGCTGTATGGGTACCGAGTTATGCTCGAAAATAAATATTTATTTTTGCTACAATTAAAAACCAAGTAACTGGTGCCAAATTGTTATTTCTTGGAGATTTGTTACTCATATTACTTTTAAATATGGTTAATTAAACCTGAATTCACACGAGTGTTTTTGTTGCAATGGATGAAAATCTAATTTTAGAGGGAAAACATGTATTCCTACCTGCAAAATATAACACTACAAATGAATGGTTATAAAACAGATTCGAATGACAGAGATACCACATTAAGGAAGATTTCAAGGAATTACATCCTTTATAATGTTCAATTCTGAAAATTGTCTGAAAGGAAGTTTTAAGATCCTTAAACTTCGTAAATTTTGCAGCATAAAGAGGTGTGAAGTTAATTGAAGAATTCAACTATCAGTTTACAAAGGATGAATCCAAAAAACCATTTATTTTACAGACCATGCAAGACTGTCTTAAAAATTACACATTACACTATTAAAAATCTGTATTAAAGCAATACAATAATGACAATATGGTAAGTTAAAAGTGCATGGAAATCGGGCATGAAAACCCCAGTTTTTATGTTCAGTACCGGAACAATTCACAAATGATTACATTCTAAATTAGTTTCTTACTTGTAGAGAAAATTAAAAAACTAGAAAACGTCAATAATACAATATTTTCAATAAGTTTCGAAAAGAAAGGGGGGAATATTTTATACAGGAATATTAATAGTATAGGGAAATTTATAATATTTATTCTCTAAAAATATTCTTTTTCTTTCAATTTATCTGTTTTTCATAAATGATTTTATTACATTTACTTATACTAAATTCCTTTTAAAAATTCACTATTTTAGATTTTCTTTTTATTATTAATAAAATATTAAGATTAACCAATTAAAATATTAAGATAAACCAATGATCCCTTCTCCCATATTGTACATTCAAAACAGCACTGGCTAGCAACATAATTACATTTCTAAGAATGTCATTTGCTTATTAGCTGCACAAATAGTTCAGTAATCAGTTGCGAATCTGTTACTCATAGATCAAAAGTGTAAATTACAAAGTTGTAAGAAATTTTATAATCTACAACATTTGTATTGAGTATGTTTTCTTATTTGGCATAGATATTGATTTATAATGGAATTATTAAAAATACACCCTAAAATTTTGCGTTTTTCAAAACTTTAAGCCCCGTGGGGCACGTGTTATTACTAATTGATTTGGCTAAAATTTTGCAGGAATTATTTTTTCATATGAATAAACAATTTGAGGGGGTGGCCCGTTCAAAAATCGAAAATTTATTTTTAAGGAATGCTACTCGCAAATATGCGCTTTCTGCTTTAGTTTATCATTATCAAAATAAACGACATGTAATACAATGCCCTAAATGATTTATGGCCCGATTACTGAATAATTTAAGAAGGACAATTAAGTGACACGAAAAACGTGGTTTTTTTTTCGGAAATGAAGTAGTCAATGGTGTTACAAAGTCGTCGCTAATGAGAAAATATAGCACATACACCAAAATTAAAAAATTACAATAAATTGTATATCTAAAACCCCTAATAATTTTTAATGCAGGACACTATAAAATAATTTATAATCTGCAATGTTTTTTCAACTTCTTTTCGTGTTTTTAAACCATTTTCTGTATCAAAAAATCTTATAGTAAAGTCTTAAAACAAAACAAGCTTAATTTCAAAGGGTAGTGGAAGATAAACTGGGGCGAAAATATCAAATCCAGTTATGCCAGATGTTGACAGTTAGGCTGTTGTAAATTTTCCCATCAGTGTTTACAAATTACTTTAAAATTAAAAGTTTATACGAAGTTCCTTCACTTACCAGGATAGAACCACTTTAAAATTAAAGTTTCAGCAATACCTAACTTTCTGAAAGCATTCAACTAAAAAGGAAGTTGTAAATAATATTTTGTTATAGTTATAACTTGTTTTTATCTCCAACAATGACGAATCGATTTTTTTTATCCAATTAATTTAATCACATGCAAAAAAACAAAGAGATTTACAAAACTTCATGGGGATGGTAGAAAAGTTATATTTATGTTCTTTTAAAAGAGCACATGCTCTCTGATCTTTTTTTTTATTTTGAAATAACAGTTCTTTAACCTGCACTTTTTTCTTAAAACAAAAGTTGCTTTACACGATGCAAAATTTGGACAAACATAAATAAAATACATAATAAACTTAACATGAAAAATGCGATCTGAAATATCCTTTTTCTTTGCAAAAACTTAAATAAATTTAAAAGTTATTGTATTTAATATTTTCATATAATAATAAGTTTTATTATTTGCTTGCTATTTTATTAACAAGATTTTAAATATAATCTTCATTGAATGTAGCCGCCAAGTGAGATTGCGAGCTGTTATTGGTTTCTCGCAGGCAGAAGGGAACAGAGTAACAGAAATTCATCGAAAAAATTAATAGAGTGCATGGAGATAGATACCTTTATGATTGATGGCGTTGTTCATAAATGCTGTTGAAAATTTGAAGGGGGCCGAATTGATGTTTATGAAGAAGAACAAGGAAGCAAGTCTGTCGCTACAGATGGCATTATTCAGTGAGTTGACCAAGTGTTTAGGGAAACTCGAAGGTTTATCATACGTGAATTATCGATTAGCATGGTGGCTTGGAATGTAGAGCTTTCAAATTGAAGGGAAGCTCAAAGAAACAGTTACAACTTGTGACGGACCTGCCTAGTTGTTCTACGAAGTAATACAGTTCTTGTGTAATTTAGCATTTCAACCATGCACATATAATTTCATGCCATAAGATTCTAACAGCATTTATGAATATTATTATCAAAACAGTATAAATATTGATATTCTTCGTGGCGGGGCGTCTCCGCTGGTCTTAATAGTATGATTTGTTTTTAGCGGTGTTTTTAATAGTGTCTTTTGTCTTTTTAGATAGCAGCTGAGTTTTTAGCGTTTATATTTTGGAAATGTGAAAGTTCCTGATATATTCTTGACCAGTTGGGGAATGCGAGAACGTCGGCCAGCCATTCTTTGACAACTTAAGATCTAGTGCATGACCTGGCTCGTCTACTCGCCGATGTCAGCTGCAATATCCTTACTTAGTTTATTTTGTTTGCTTTAAACATCCCCCTGTACCTCTTTCCCTAAAGTATTCATTAAATATCCTAATTTATTTAAATTGCTTTTTTCTGTTTTAATTGTGTGTGTGACCTTTTCTGCCATATTTACTCCGCCTGGGAGCATGGTGTTAAAGTAATAAACCGTGCTAGGCCATAAGCTTTTCCCAGAGACGTTACATTGGCGAGCCTGCCAAGATTGGTCACACTGTTAAAAGTTTTTTTGGAAAGCAATTATGAAATAATTTTCTTATTTTAATTTAACAGATAACGATACCCCCCCCCCCCCCCCCCTGCTTAGTTTTTATTTTTGGTGCATGTATGCTATGTGAAACTGGTGTTTGGTTAACAGGAATTTTCTTAATGTTTATCGCTGAACTTAAAAGTTTGGAAAAGTAGGCTAAAAGTGATATTTATCATTGATTTATGGTATGTTTTATTGATATTGTGTACCGGTGAAATGGGTTCGAAATTGGAGAGTTTAGTGTTAAATTTTAGTAATCATGTATATTTATACTTAATGCATATTTATTCTAGAATCCACGCGTTAAATTAAATTCCATGATTTTAAGTATTTAAAAAAAATTAATGTAGATTTTATTGAATGTCTAAGTGATTTGGGTAGCCAAGGGTTTTAATCGAAATCATTTGAAAATTTACCACTACGAGAACGTATCGGCAGTTTTCCTGTATAGTTACGGCAATCGATATAGACTAATCATGAGTTTAGTTATTGCTTTATTGTCTTTGGCCATTATTGGATTGGTTATAAAATTGCTCTTGGTTTCTCACCTGAATGAGGTGCCAGTGGCAGTTAAACCTAGGTTGAAGCGATTAGTGGAAGACCGGTTGGATTTGTATTTTTCGGGACATTCGGAGGAGGATGTTTTTAAGTTTATTTCGGATATAGAGGAAACTACCGGTTGGTTTACAGATTTCGAGAGGGTTGCTTTTGCGGTTGCTAGGCTGAGGTCAAACGCTGGGCAGTGGTTCCGCTTTAAAGGTTTTGTTTTGGGTGATTTAACATGGGATCAGTTGAGGGGCCAGTTGTTGAAACAATATGGACATGTGTATAGTAGGGCAGACCTAGCTGATGAACTCTTTTCTAAGAGGTTTCACGTCGGGGAAGACTATGAAGAGTTTGTCTGGTCATTTAGGAATTTGTACCTAATTTGGGACCCATACGCACAGGAACGTGAAATAATTAGCGCATTGGTCAAGAGGTTACCCAGAGCGTTACCGTTCCTTTTTATGCACGTAAGCCGGATAGAGGAACTCCTGCAGCAGTTTTTTCGATGGTCAAGTAATGCTTCCTTTTCTAACATGCAAGCACCAGATTTTTCATTTGAAGAGTTGGGCCAGCATGAAGTTATTGATCAACGGCACAGTAGTAGAGAACGTACCCCAGTGAAATTTAGTACCCCTAGAAACTTAGTTCACGATCAACGAACCTGCACACGGTGTGGATCAGCTGAACACCATGCCCGAGCCTGTGTGAGAACAATGCACCCGTTGAGTCGGACACCCCGAGAACCCGCTACGGTAACTTGTTTCAGATGTGGACAGACCGGACATTATGCCCGCTCGTGCCCGGCAAATGATGCTGAAGCTCGCAATATGTCAACACCCGCGGAAACACCCCGATCAGCTCCTTTAAACTTCTAAGTGGACTGGTGGTAGAGGGAACGAGTCCACGTTTTGGCCGAGAAGACTCCTTTTTTGCAAGTACCTTCCTAAGTATGAAAATTCAGCTAGGCGATCTTTGTGTGGACGCCCGTGTGGATACAGGATCGGACCTTTCTTTTGTTTCTGGGAAACTGGCTCGGGAATTGTTGGATAATGGCGTGGCCGTTATGGATGAAGCCTATGTTCCGGCTGTGAGACAGGCCGACAGCCAGATACTTCGGACTGCTGGAAGATTGACCGTACCAAATGACTTGCTGGGGCACTGTTTGACTTTCCCCTTTGTTATCATCCCGGAGATGCCTTTGGATGCCTTGATTGGAGTCGACCTTCTCGAGGAATGCGAGGCGACCATTAACTTTGGAACCAGAGAAATATCGGTGGGGAGACTTCCCTTTCAGAGAGTTGTCCCAGCGGGAATGCTGGAGAGCCTAGCGACTCTGGCCGTTGGATATGAAGAGTTGGCAGCAGGAATGCTTGACCGAGTAAAAGACGTCTTCCGAGATAGGCCCGGACTTACGAATGTTCTGGAGCATCACATTAGGACTGGAAATGCTGAGCCGATTTTTCAGAATCCCTATCCGTTAGCCCGAGATAAACTGGAGGAAGTGCGCCGACTGACCGAGGAAATGCTAGAAGCTGGCCATATTGAACATTCTGATTCTCCGTGGGCTTCTCCTATCGTTCTAGTGAAGAAAAAGAACGGCAAGACGCGTTTTTGTGTCGATTACAGAAGATTGAACAACGTCACGTCTGCTGATCGTTTCCCTTTGCCGCTGATTTCAACAATAATACAGCAGGTGGGACAAGCAAAGATCTGGAGCACCCTGGATTTGGCTTCAGGTTACTGGCAAATGAGGGTGGCTGTAGAGGATCGGCCGAAGACCTCGTTTGTGACGCCGTTTGGAACGTACTGCTATAAAGTCATGCCCTTCGGTCTGAAAAACGCGCCTGCTTCATTTCAGCGACTGATGAACAAAGTTCTGTCCTCCTGCTTGGGGAAGTTCTGCGAGGTATATCTGGACGATATCGTAGTCTACTCTCAAGATGTGGAACAACATATCGAGCACTTGGAGCAGGTATTGGGAGCTTTACAGAAGGCCGGACTGACTTTAAACTTTGAAAAATGTGCTTTCTTCAAGAAGGACTTGGATTTCCTAGGACACCACTTGTCAAGTGAGGGGTTGTCTCCACAGAAAGACAAGGTGTTGGCCATTAAAGAGTATCCAGTTCCGAGAAATCTGAAGTCACTGCGTCGGTTCCTGGGAATGTGTGGTTGGCTAAAGTCATTTATTCCCCGATTTGCCGAAATTTCTAAACCTTTGTATGGATTAACAAAGCCGTCACGTTCGTGGAGATGGACAACCGAAGCTCAGGAATCTTTTGAAACTTTGAAACAAGCCTTGGGTTCAGCACCTGTTCTGCACTTCTTCAATCCTGATTTTCCGCTGAAGTTGTATACGGATGCCTCAGATGTTGGATTAGGTGCTTTTCTAACCCAGGAAGTGCACGGAACGGAACAAGTGCTGGCTTACGCAAGTAGGATTTTGCGGCCCGCTGAGATCAACTATACAGTATCTGAAAAAGAATGCTTGGCGATCGTATGGGCCTGTGAACGTTTTCGTACATATTTTTCAGTTCCGGTAACTGTTATTACAGACCACTCCGCACTGACCTGCTTACAGAAGAAGAAAACATTGAAGGGACGTTTGGCTAGATGGGCTATCCAGCTTCAGGAGTTCAACATTCAGATTGAACATCGGAAAGGAACTCAGCTGGTTGTGCCGGACGCATTATCTAGAGCACCGGTAGAGACTGGTGAGGAGATGACTTTCCCTAAGCGTTTCTGTTTCCTAATTCAAGGAGTTGAAGTCGAACAACTGTTCCGGGAGCAACGTAAGGACCCTTCTTTGGGACCTATTTGCGAATTTCTTGAGAAAGGAATACCACCCGATGGAACGCCGACTAGAAATAATTGGAGCCGGTATACCCTAGAAGGCGGAATATTGAAATTTCGACAGCCCGATGCGACTTTTTGGAGGACGGTAATTCCCCGGGCATTGGTAACTGCAGTCCTGATTGAATTTCACGACAGTGAAGGTTCCGGACATCTGGGTTTCTTCAAAACATACCGAAAATGCTCGAGTCGACTATTCTGGCCTGGAATGAAAAGGGACGTAAAAAAGTACATAAAATCGTGTGCAATTTGCCAAAAATTCAAGTTCTCGCAAAATAAGAAGTCTGGGCTTTTGCAGCCTGTTACGGCTAACAGTCCTGGAGAGATTTGAGGAATCGACTTAGTGGGACCTCTTCCGACCTCTACTTTGGGAAACACACAGTGCCTTGTGGCCGTGGACTATTTTTCTAGATGGGTGGAACTCTTCCCGCTGCGACGTGCCACGACTCGGGCAATTGCAAAAGTTTTAGTGAGAGATGTCTTTTCGCGATTTGGCTTCCCAAAATATATCTTGTCAGACAATGGACCTCAATTCGTTTCAGGGCTGTTCAAGGAGGTTTGTGCTGGTTTTGGAATAAAGCGAAAATTTACCTCGCCCTATCATTCTCAAGCCAATCGAACTGAACGGGTAAATCGTACGCTGGGACCTATGATCGCAAGTTATTTACAAGGAAAACATGGCAAGTGGGACTTGAACTTATCGTCGCTCGCCTTCGCCTTGCGCACTGTGGTCTCGGAAGGAACTGGTTTTTCTCCCGGTAGACTGTTTCTGGGTCGTGAGATTGCTCTCCCATGGGATAGTATGGTAGGTGGCGATACATGGAATACCCCGGGTAGTTTGAAAGAAATTGTTGAACAAGTTCGGGGCCATGTTGAAAAATCACAGAAACGTCAAAAGAGGAATTACGACCGGAATAGAGTCGATAGAACCTTTAAAGTAAATGATTTAGTGTGGTTACGAACTCATCACTTGTCGTCTGGGGACAGGCATCAAATTGCCAAGTTCATGCCTAAGTGGGAAGGACCTTGTAAAGTGACGGAGGTAATGTCCAAACTGGTGTATCGCTTGGTTGAATGTCAAACTGGTCGGCAGTTGCGTACGCATAATGTGGTGGATCTCAAGCCGTATTTCTCAAGGGAAGACCAGGTGGATAGCGATAATTCAGAGGATGAGGTGGATGGAAGCGTGTCCTCTTTGAATATTCTGTTTTCGTCTGATACTCAGAGTCGTGTACCTGAAGAGCTAACCGCTGGACCTAGTAATAGAGACCTTAGTGAAACTGCGGAAATTGGTTGTCCTGTTGGGGATGACGATGAGATGGGGTATCTCCAGGGTTCTAGTGGATCGAAACCTTTGAATAAGCAGGAGATAGGATCCCGTCAGCTGCGCCCCAGGAAAGGACCAAAATTGGATTACAGGAAATTGGCTGGTTTTAGGAGTCGTGGAAAGGTCAAACCATAGTTTGGGTTGGTTGTTTTCAAGACGGGAGAGGTGAATGGTTCAAGGATTCGGGTGGTTTGGTAACGGGATGGTTTCGAAGTTAATTTTTTTAAAGAGTAGTAATTGGATTTTTGATTGGTGTTTATTGGAGTTAGAGTTTTTAGATTATTTGATCCCCTGTTGGTAAATTTCATGTTTTTGCTTTTGCATGCTTTTGATGTATCAAGGAAGTTAAAGTGGTGACTTTTATTGAAATTTATAGAGGTAATGGTATAAATCCCAGTTTCTGGTCACTTTTGATAACGTTTTTAAATGTATTTGTATCCTATATTTTAATGTATTTGTATGCGTCGTATTTAAGATTCGGAAACTATTGTTTAAAAAATTCGACTGACGGCGTCATCCGTTTCGTCCTTGTTGATTAAAAAAAATATGCAATTTTCAATTCAAAATTTCTGGTATTTTGAAATTTTTAAAGAGGGAGGGGGATATGACGGACCTGCCTAGTTGTTCTACGAAGTAATACAGTTCTTGTGTAATTTAGCATTTCAACCATGCACATATAATTTCATGCCATAAGATTCTAACAGCATTTATGAATATTATTATCAAAACAGTATAAATATTGATATTCTTCGTGGCGGGGCGTCTCCGCTGGGTCTTAATAGTATGATTTGTTTTTAGCGGTGTTTTTAATAGTGTCTTTTGTCTTTTTAGATAGCAGCTGAGTTTTTAGCGTTTATATTTTGGAAATGTGAAAGTTCCTGATATATTCTTGACCAGTTGGGGAATGCGAGAACGTCGGCCAGCCATTCTTTGACAACTTAAGATCTAGTGCATGACCTGGCTCGTCCACTCGCCGATGTCAGCTGCAATATCCTTACTTAGTTTATTTTGTTTGCTTTAAACATCCCCCTGTACCTCTTTCCCTAAAGTATTCATTAAATATCCTAATTTATTTAAATTGCTTTTCTGTTTTAATTGTGTGTGTGACCTTTTCTGCCATATTTACTCCGCCTGGGAGCATGGTGTTAAAGTAATAAACCGTGCTAGGCCATAAGCTTTTCCCAGAGACGTTACAAACTCCCTTCAAATCATTGGCGGTTACATTTTATGAAGAGGGTATTTCAAAGCTTGTTTACAGATCTGAAAAAGGCTTTAATCGTTAAGGTGATTATGTGGAGAAATAAGCAAACATTAGTTTAAAAATTTAACTTTTTTGTATTTAATGCTACACATAATTAAGTAAGAATAGACGTTTGATTAGTTTACCCAAGTTGTTTTTAAGCCACATACATGATGCACCCATTTTAAACTTTCACTAAATCTTAAGTTAGGTGTACAAAAATATTACTTTCAGCTAAAAAAAGACTATTTTTATTTGCTGTGCAATATGGCTACAAATAAAACTAAAATGACATAGACACTGTACGGTAGACGTTGTACTGCCCCCCCCCCCCCTTGTGTAATACTTTATCTTCTGTACTATATAAACCGTTTTCTCATTTTTTTCTTAGTTACTTTTAAAAGTTTATATTACTTTTTTAGCTGGTAGGGAAAAGAATGGTTCGTTTTCAGTGTATTTAAACACTAATACTGCGTGGACATAGGTAAACTGCAGTAACTTTCATAATTATTTGGAAAATTGTCGTAAGCACTCAATTTCTCCAACAATTAAGAAAACATGCTGGAATTTTTTTTAATTTCATTTCAGATCAAAAATGATACAACTGATTGTTGCGATTGCTGCAGTTTACCTACCCACGGCAGATTATAACATAATAGGTTCATTTGTTTGCTTGATATATTCGAAATTTTAGATGACAAGGCTTCAGATGACATTTGTAACTATGAAAAATTGCGAGTCACATATTGTTTGTATATTAAATTAAATAGAAGAATTTGTAACCATATCGCAATTTTTTAAACACTTCGGCGTTAGCAATTATCACACTCCTTTTTTATAGCTATTTTATCGTCGGTCTGGTTAATATACATATTACATATGTGTCCCAGAAAGCTGATTATAGTTTTTGAATCATTTTTTTTATCAAAAAAATAATCCCTAAACTACAAAAAAGATTATAGAATAATTTACTTTGTTAGATTTTGAAGAATAACACTATCATATAAACACGTTTATCGAAATAATCTTACCAGTGAAGCATCACAGATCCCTTTTTCTTATCTTGGTATGTTTGTACATGTTCTTGTTAGTAACGATGGAATTTAAAAATTTAGTTACGTTAGCTCAAATATTAATGAAAACCAGTTATTAGTCAGATGTTCAATGTGGATAAGTGTCTTATATTCCTAACTTTTAAAATTAGTAAGTCATGCTCCTTGATTTTGAAAATGTTTATGGCTGTTATACCCATAAAATATAACAAGAAATTGTGAAATAATAAAAAAGCTTACTTATTGGATAATTTTAAACACCAAAAAATTCTTATAATACATCTGGGCAAACAGACCAAAGGGACATAAAGTATAAAAGTCAATAGCCGGCATGCCTGCGCAATGGCTAGAGTGCTAGCCTTTGGAGCTGCTGCTAGCCTATTCTCTTCTAGAGGGCGCAATCACTGTCATTCGCCATTTTGTCATAAGGGTCAACATTATGAATAGTGTCCATTTGCAGTTACGATAAGGAATTATAGATCTGACGATGAAATTATTTTAAAATATCAATCATCTCTTAAAACTTCAAAATGTATCGAAAAGCTATGTTATAACGTCTAAACTCTAAAGCCATGGCGTTGATTCAGAAAAAGATGTAACTCTCCCATTTTCATTTCGGTACTTCCTGCAATTTTATTACAGATGTTTCTCTTTCACTTTCAAAAGGACACTTTTTTCGTCTGCTGTGTTTTAGAGTTCTATACGTGCAACTCGTTTTTATTCCTGATATTTATTAAATTTTCTTTTTTAATTAGATTAACATTCAAGTATGTCGAGCATTACCAAAAAGTGAAGTTGGAAACTTTGGGGGCGGATGTTCTTTTTTTTTTTGTGAAGAAAAATTTGCGAAATTGTTGGACAACAATTTTATGCGATTCGCGAAGCTTTATGTCTTCTGAAAGAAAAGTTTGTACACGACATTTGTTTCAGTAAGGCAAGAAGGCCCAGGAATGAAACAATACTTTTATAACTGTTGACGCTCACCACGTATAGAAGTTGTCTTTTGTCCATCATCTATGCAGTAGAAGGACTAACAACCCGTTGTGACGCGATGAACTTTTGTGGAGACGTAGAAAAAATATATGAAGTATAATATTTTGTATGGTATGGCATGGTATGATACATATATATTCCAGCTTGTGTGCTTGTTCAGAGAACCGCTTATAAGCTTTCGTCAAGCGGGACAGACACAGACAGAAATTTTACAGTCACAAAGAAATGAATAACACATAGACAAATAACAACATTTATTGACTGTCACAAACATCCATGCCTGACCGGGATTCGAGCCCGACCCCAGCAGCTCCTAAGGCTAGTACACTAACCATTCAGCCACCGAGGCGGCGAATAATATTTTGTACATAAGCTTATAAGTCCAGGGTTGGACAGTCGGTTACGGCATTCGTCTTGCATGCGGAAAGTCCCGAGTTCAGGTCCGGGTATCGCCAAAATAACTGAAGACCTATAAACGACCCATTTAGCCAAAAATTTCGCGTGTAGAGGGAGTGCACGTTAAATATGCTCCAAAGTCCCATCGCTGTGTACGAAGTCACCCTCAACGTTTGCGTTGGGTGCCTATATACTCAGGTGTCGACTTGTTTCTTGACTGCGGTTATAAATTACGACGCCCGTCGCCAATAGCCTTCGTTTATCTCTAGAGCGATTATAATTAAAAACTAACTTACTTGAACTTATCCAATTTTGTATTCGAGAAAAGTAGTTACCAGAAATAATAAGGAGATGTTTAAACACTTTCAAGTAATTTAATAACTACCAAATTTAGAATTAATGTTAAAAATGTGAGTTTTTTATGAAATAGAAATTAAGTAAATATAAAAAGAAAAGAGCTGAGAAGCTGTCAAACTTATTTTACTAATAATTTATTAGGATGAAGAAAAATAGCAATCAATAACAACAAAATAGTAATATAACAAATAAAGTATATTATTTTATTAATAGTAACTCATAGAAATATTTTTTATCATTGTTCAGACTTATAATTTATTTTGCTTTGTTTTGCTATTTTACACATAGATTCAAAACTAAATCTCGCTTTGATTTTTTTTCAATTTGAGGTTTTGATTTTTTCTAAAACCAAATACTTAACCTTTTGTATTTTCATGACTTGGTGGACAAGATATTGCCGAGAATTCCGTAAGTAAAAGGAGAAAAGCATTAAAATTTCTAAGGGAAAATTTGACGCCACTGCTGTTATTCCATGCCGTGATACAGAAAACCGAATTTAAACTACAAAAACGCAAATTGTTTTTTAAAACAATAAATTTTGCATTTTCATTCTTTATTCATTAACTTAAATACAAATAAAATAAACGCCGGGAATGACTTTGGATTATTTGTTCATGTTTACGTCTGATGCATCTACTTAGTTATTTAAAGTAGATGCAGACATCTTTGATGCAGAACGTAAAGCATCACAAGATGATGCAATACGTAAGCAGATCTTGGTACCCATAATAACAAAAACAATGATAATTTCAACTTTATTTTCTTTCGATAAACAAGAAAATCAGGACACTTAATCTTCAACTATGCTATATTTATGCTGAGGTTCATTAATAAAGCCATGTCCATTAATCTTTGGGTGATTTTATATAATGGCGCCTGTCGCCAATACCCTTCGTTTCTCTAGTGCAACTTTAATTAATCTTAACTCAACTCAACCATTCGTCTTATCTAGAGTTTTGTACTCCCTATACATATATCTACTCATTATCGGAATACAGGCATTACAAAAGACAATGTAATGCTGAAAATATTTTTTTAAAGAATTAGCTAACTAATCGTTAATACCTAAATTAAAAAAAAAAAACTAAGGGATTGAAGAAAGTTGTCTGCACATTTACCAAAAATGCATATTAATTAATGATTAGCAGTCATACAAAAATCAAACCAAAAGTAATTTTCAAACATTCCACTTTTAATTCTCAATCAAGTCTCAATTTTTGTACTCAAAATACGGCCTGAGAATGTCACAGTTTTGACCGTGGTAGTTGGATTTCTTCTCCGAGAGTTTACCATCCACACCAAGAACGCTATACGCTGGGTCCTCGGTTGTGAAATCGGCAAATGGAAGTTTTCTGTAATTAAAAAAAAAAACCCAACGAAGTATTAGAAAATAAAGACATAAAGAAAGGATATCATTTGAAGGTAATTTAATGTTTTGACCACTTTACAACTATTTATTTTGAAGTATTTATTTTAAGGGGAATTGTCAGTCCCATAGGGCTAATGCATTAGTTTTGAAATCACAACTTCCGCAGAAGTATTGCTTTACCATGTTAACCTTTCCCCCCCAATTATGGGAATCAACATAACATAGAAATGAAACAATTTTTTAGACGAAAATTGTTATCTAGTTATAATTATATTTTTTGAAGTTTTAAAATGTCAAAAATATTCAATGTTCGGCGACACTATATTTTAAAACTTTATCAAATAATTAAATAACCGGATGTTATTTTCCTTTCAATTTTGTTTTATACTGATGATATGATGATTCAAATACCTGGTGAAAATGAGACAAAGTGGTAAAGCAATTCTTTTGCAAAAGTTGTGATTTCAAAACTGGTGTATTAGTTTTACGAGACATGGCAGTCCCTTTCAACGGGTATATATATATCCGGAAAATGATCAATTTACGTTCTAGCAAATTGTTTTATTATTTTTAATAATTAGTCTTTTAAACTAGGTCTTTTAAGCTCAGATTGGTTATGAACCCTAAATTAATACAAATGTATAATATATATTTTTCTCTATCAAATGATTCTTTTTACAATCATGAAGAATTCTACGTGGTTTTCAGTTTGATAATACAAGAAATAAATGAAAAAATCTCATAAATTTGTCTTGTCGGTAACGTTTATAGAATTTCGCCTTGAGTTCAATTTTACTACTCAGTTACATGTGTATTTTTTAAGCATACTCTTAAGAAGTTATAGCTTATTTTTAACTATGTTTTTAAGTTTTAATACATGTGATTAAAAGTAAATTTAAGTTCGTCATAAGATCTTTAACGCCTCACTGCATCTGTAAATTCAACGTTTCATAATTTGGAGAAGAAAAGTGGGTTAATACCATAGAGATCTTAATAAAAGTATTAGAGTGGAGATCACGTGACCTATCTATGCTACCGACGGGACGAGCCAGGGGGCCGCCATCTTGAGTCCCAGACCAGCTTTTTTAAGTGGAAATTGCTTAGAAAAGAAATTAATTAATTCTAAAATATTAAAAAAAATACCATAAAAATACTAGCTGCATTTTGGAATATTTTTAGTGACTTTAAAAGAACTTGAAACGCTTTTCTAGTATTTTTATAATATTTATTTTGTAATTTTAGAATTAAATTTTATTTTTTGCCTAGCATTCTTTTTCTTTATGTGATGGCGACACTGGCAACTTGCAGCCATCGCCGTCACATAGAAGAAGAACACAGTCAACATACGCTTATTAGTTTTGAGAGAATATTTTTCAAACAGCGTTGGACCAATTTTTTTTTTCTTTTTACAACAGTCACTAAACAGATTCCAAACTGAAGCTAGTATTTTTATAATGTTTTTGTAATTTTTGAATCAAATTTATTTTTTTCTAAGCAATTTCCACTTAAAAAAGTTGGTCTCGGACTCAAGATGGCGGCCCCCAGGCTCGTCCAGTCGTTAGCGTAGATAGGTCACGTGATCGCCACTCTAATACTTTTATTAAGATCTCTATATGGTTAATACGCGTTAAATATGTCAATCTTATTCCAAGAGCTTAGTGTTCAGAGTGATGCCAGCACGAAAGTGTTAAATCTGTGATGCATCAATGCAAGGTATCGATGAGTACATTTCAATTCTTTGACTTGCCGGCAAACTTAGTGAGGCTAACTACATACCCCATGCAGTGTCTGTAAGAAATGATGGGGAAACTTGTACAAAAGCCAATGCCTAGACATTAGCCTTCATGATTATAAAGAATAAAAATTTACTGCACATACTCTCTATTTGCGAAAGACCCAAAAATCTCCCTTCTGACTCGAGACTGAGCTTTCTGCTGGTCCGTGAACTTGTAGGTCTGGCCGTTGATGGTAATCGTTCCATTTACAAGCTCAAAGTCTGTCTGCACGTTGTTAAAGGCCACTGACCCCATCCATTTGGCCCACGGATTATAAGGCGGGTTTACCTAAATAGTACAGTGAAAATAGACTCTTAATGTGATTTAAATGAAAACTTTATTAAATTTCATAATTTTTTATTTTAGTACCTACTCATCATGCTCAACAGAAGAAAGGGGCATTTTGACAAAAGAAAAAAGAAATATTTTGTTACATTTTGCCTTATTAATTGGAGGTAATTTTTGTCCAGCGCAATTGACAAGCCATCGTTATGCCTTTACGTGAACGGAGGGCGCTGTTAACCCCGAAGGATCCGCATCTTCTAACGACAAACTTTAACTACGATTACTTTTTGTCTATTAACAAAGTGCGTTAGGAATTCAGTTGAAGATTGCAATTTGGCCAAAGGGTTTGACAACTTTGAACCAAAATGAATATAAAAGATCCGGATTAATTTCAATATTTTCACTTCAATATTTTCACTTAGGATTTTTTTTTTTATTTGAATTAATAGTGAAAATTAAAAAAAAACTCTTAATAGTGAAAATTAAGAAAATACAAAAAATATAAAGAAAATTAATTTTATCTACGTTTAATCTTTTAATTTAGCATTTTTATTGGTTGAAATATATTTCTTTTTTATATGATAAATTAAAAAAAAAATACGATTTTTGTTTAATAAAATCTCCTACTTCAATTTTTTACCATTATAACCATCCTTATATCTTCTAATGAAATATACTGCTCATTTGCTCCAACTTTACAGTTTAATATCTCGATTCGTCTAAATCTAGACCTTAATCAACCTTAAAGTTTTGCTACGAATTTGTGGACTTGAAGACATACATTGACCCATTATTTTGATGAATCATGTAGTGCTTTCCTATTTAATATCAAATATGGCAAAAAAAGTGTCCTATTGAGCAAAAGTGTGCAATATAGAGAAAATCTCCATTTCAAAAACGTCAAAAGAGTATTTTTTGCAGCCTCTTGCTTTGTGTTAATTGTAGTTTATTTATTTTATTTTATTTTATGGATTAAGTTTTGTCTGTGGCAACATTGTTTTTGTGAAAGATGAATCAGTTTTCGAAAAAGTTTTAACTCTCTTGCTGTAACGGTTTTTTTACTTGAGCCGGCTGTTTCATTTATTTTTAGAGAAATAAATTATCAGAGTTTTCTGTGAAAAGATTTGTTTCTGTAGTACATTGTACTTACATTTTGGCGCCCAACGTGGGGCTTGCGAAAAAAGAAAATGGCAAGCTTCTTAAAATTAGGATACAAGAAAGCAGATTTGCTTGTAGTTCTGGAAGAAATTAACGAAACAGCGCCGGAGGGATCAACTCTAGCAAAGTTGAAGGACTTGATTTTGGCTAGCAATGAATATAACAAGGATCCAGAATTTGTTAAACAAGTACTTGAGGATACCGTTAGAGAACGAAAGAAACAGGAAGAAATTCTTCTTCAAAAAGAAAAAGAACAAGCAGAAAGACTTTTTTAAAAAGAAAGAGAAGAACGACTTCTTCAAGAAAAGAAAGATGCAATGGAGCTAGAAAAAGCAAAGGAAGCTTCAGAGTTAGAAAAAGCCCGAATGGCCCATGAATTAGAAATGGCCAAGATACAGGCGCAATGTCGAGAAATGACTGCTCAAAATGCCGCCAATCCAAATTCCGTTACTGCTGAAGCAGTGAATTCTAGGAGGAAGTTTACTTTACCGAAGCTAGAGTTCAGACAGGTTTAGCGATGATGTCAAAGAGTGGCTCCCGTTTTGGAACCAATTCCAGCACATCGATAATGATGCGGACATTGCACTTGAAGACAAGTTCCAATATCTGATTCAAGCTACTGTGATGGGTTCCAGAGCGAGAGAAATCGTCGAAAGTTTCCCGCCAACTGGCGAAAATTATACTAAAGCCGTCGACAGTCTGAAATCAAGATTTGGAAATGAGGATCTTCTAGTGGAGATCTACGTAAGGGAACTTCTCAAATTAATCATCAATGTTCAGGTGAATAGATCTTTTCCCCTTACATCTTTGTATGATAAACTGGAAACTTACCTAAGAGCATTAGACACTCTTGGAGTTACTACAGACAAGTGTGCATCTATACTTTACCCGATGGTAGAATCTTGTTTCCCGGAAGAATTTTTGAAGGCATATCATCGAAGCAATTCTTCAACTCTTAAAATAGAAGCAAAAGAAAGGCTAAACAAGCTGATGGTGTTTCTAAAAGCTGAAGTGGAGGGTGAAGCTCGAATTAATTTAGCGATGGATGGTTTTGGCCTGCTCAAAGTTGAAGATACCAAGGGTGCAAAGAAGAAGAAGGTTGCATATGAAATAAATAAAATCGGAGCACCATCAACAGCCTCTGCCTTACACGCAGCTCCTTACGTCAAAGAACAAAGGAAAGGCTGTCTGTTTTGTGATGGTAAGCATAATAGTTCTGATTGTTTTTCCGCTCAGAAAAAGTCTTTAGCTGAGAGACAGGAAATAGTTAAAAGTAAGAAAGGGTGTTTTGCCTGTTTGGCTCTAGGTCATGTAGCTAAGCGTTGCAGGAGCTTCGTAAAATGCCTTATTTGTGGTAGAAAACACGTTACACTTATGTGTGATAGCTTGGAAAAAATGAGTAAATCAGCTTCGAAAGAACGAGAAGGTGCGCAGACAGAGACGCCAGTAAATGATGTAAATATGACGAATTTAAATCAGACACCAGAAGTTTTTCTGCAAACTTTGGTCGCCAAGCTTGTAGCCAACGGTAAAGAAATGAGTGTCCGTCTTTTGTTTGATACAGCATCACAGAGATCCTACATCGTCAATAACGTTGCCAAGTCGATGATGTATGCCCCTTTTGAAGAAATGAACGTGGCCCATTCCCTATTTGGAGGTGTAATCACTGATGCTAGAAAACACAAGAAGTATGAAATAACACTTGCATCGCTCAAAGGAAAATTCTCATGCAAATTGGAAGTAATGGGCCAAGATGTTATTTGTGAGAAGATATTGCCAGTAAGCAGAGGTCCATGGCTCAAAGAGTTAAAGACTTTAGGAATCAATTTGTCTGATGTTAGCCAGACCTATGAACAAGTACACATACTAGTAGGAGCAGATATGATAGGCAGGTTGTTGACTGGGCAGCAAAAGGTTTTGTCAAATGGCATGGTTGCAACAGAAACAAGTCTCGGATGGACCTTAATGGGAAAGTTGCCGCATCAGAAGCATGGTACAGAGAATCTAGCCATGTCAGTAATATCACTTTTTGTTAAAGAAGCTGAGATGGCCGATCTGTGGAGACTAGACTTAATCGGAATCAAAGATCCCATTGAGAAGAAATCTAAAAGGGAGAAAGATTTTGAGGCCCAAGAGCATTTTCTTCAGTCTGTAAAGGTCAATGATCAAGGAAGGTACGAAGTCCGTTTACCATGGGAAGAAAACGAATCTTTTTTACCCGATAACTATAACCTGGCAAAGAAGAGATTAGAGCGAACAACACTTCAGCTGAAATCCAAGAATATTTATTATGACTATGAAAAGGTATTCGAAAGCTGGCTGGACGAGGAAATTATTGAAGAAGTACCCTCTAATGAAATTGCCTTACCAGGGAACTACTTGCCACATAGGGCAGTAATAAAGGAAAGCAGTACTACCCCTATTAGGCCAGTCTTCGATGCTTCTGCCCGTATGAAGGGTCATCCTTCCCTTAACGATTGTTTGCACAGTGGTCCAAATTTAATCGAACTTATCCCCGATGTCTTGCTGCGTTTCAGAGAAAGAAGTATCGGTGTTTCTTCAGATGTCAGAAAAGCGTTTCTACAGTTAAGTGTCGCCAAAGAAGATAGAGATTATTTAAGGTTCTTGTGGTGGAAAGACGAAGAGAATAAAACGTGCAAAATATTTCGACATGCAAGAGTGGTTTTCGGAGTAACGAGTAGTCCTTTCCTTTTGGCAGCTGTCATAAGGTATCACATACAAAATGTTCAAGGCTACGATACAGATTTCAAGAAAAGGCTCTTGCAGAGTTTCTATGTTGATAATTCTTTAACCAGCGTGGATACTTCAGTTGAAATGGAAGAATTTAAACAAAAATCCATTGAATTGATGCAGAAAGGTAGTTTCGAGTTGAGGAGCTGGGAACACTCGTATTGCAAGAATTCACCCTCAGAATCATCCGTGTTAGGCTTAAAATGGAATAAAACCGAAGACACCCTCAAAGTCAATATGAGTTGGTTGAAAGAATTAAGCGTGGAAAAAGTCACCAAGAGATCTATTCTGTCTGTGGCGCACCGCATTTTCGATCCCATTGGATATACCGCTCCAGTCATGTTGTGCCCTAAGTTAATGCTACAAAAGACATGGGTGATGGGCGTTGATTGGGATGAAGAGATCAGAGAAGATCTGAAAAAAGAATTTCTTCTGTGGTATGCAGATTTGAAAGTATTGGAAGAAATTAAGATTCCCAGGTGGATTCAAGTTACCTCAGAAAATCTAAATAACTGTTCTCTACATACATTTTGCGATGCCAGTAAACAGGCTTATGCAGCTGTGGTTTTCTTGAGAATTGAAGATGAAGATGATGTCAAAATCAGTCTTCTGTCAGCAAAGTCTCGTATTGCACCACTCAAAGAAGGGACCATATCTAGGCTCGAGTTGACTGCTGCCTTGGTGGGAGCTAGACTTGCACACTCAGTTGTGCAAGCCCTCGGCTGGAAGGATATCAAGCAATATTTCTGGAGTGATTCAACTACGGCTCTTGCCTGGATTTCGAAAGTAGAGAACTGGTCTGTTTTTGTTAGAAACAGGGTACAAGAAATAAGAAAATTAAGTAATCCTTCGTCATGGCATCATGTTCCGAGCCATTTAAATCCTGGAGATCTACCCTCGAGAGGATGTAATGCAAGAGAGGATGTAATGCAAAGCAACTCCTCGACTTTGCATGGTGGGAGGGACCGAATTGGCTGAAGGAACCTCGAGATAATTGGAGCCACCTAAAATCCACTGAAATACTGAATGAAGAAGAAATTTCAAAAGAAAAATTAAAATCCGTTACGACACTTACTAATATCGAGGAAAATAAAGAAACTAACTGGTACTACAAGTACTTTTCAAATTATGAAAGGATCATTCGAATGATCTGTTGGATTCTCAGGTTTATTGGGAATTCCTCTTCTGCCAAAGGAAGTCGAGCTTTTGGAGAAATATCTGCATTAGAATATGAAAAAGCAGAGTTAGTTGTTCTAAAAATGATTCAACAAGAATGTAGTGAAGTACTGAATCACAAGAAGCTTAAAAACCTCTCAATATATACTGATGATGAAGGCGTTGTGAGGGTGAAGACCCAAATTATCTACAGGAAAGATAAAGAAGACTTTCGGAAACCGGTCCTTTTGCCTGGCAATCATGAGGTTGTGCTAAGACTCATACGTTTTCATCATGAGAAAAATTCTCATTGCGGAGCTCAGATGCTACTAAATATATTGAGAGAAAAATACTGGATTGTGAATGGCAAGAGAATTACCAGGAAAATCGTGGCAAAGTGTACCATATGCGCAAGATTCTCTTCTCAGAAGTTGGAAAGTACTGTATCTCCCCTCCCTGAAGACCGTGTAAAAGATGCCGCAGTCTTCCAGATAACTGGAGTAGATGCTGCCGGGCCCTTACACCTTAAAGACAACTCGAAGGCTTGGGTACTCATCTTTACCTGTGCAGTTTATAGAGCCGTTCACCTTGAACTTGTTAATGGTGCTTCAACGGAAAATTTTCTGATGGCTTTAAGAAGGTTTGTAGCAAGAAGGGGTAGATGTACTACTATATATTGTGATAACGGCAAAAATTTCGTTGGTGCTGCTAACTGTCTACGTTTGCTCGACTGGAATAAGATTATCAAGCACGGTGCCATCAATAATATCCATTGGAAGTTTAACCCCCCGACAGTTGCGTGGTGGGGTGGATGGTGGGAGCGCCTCATACGAGTATTGAAGGATCTCTTGAAAAGAGTTTTAGGCCGTGCTCTCTTTTCCCAAGAGGAGATGGTCACAGTTTTGTGCGACTGTGAATCACTCATGAACTCTCGTCCACTAACTTACATCTCGGAGAATAATGAAGATCCTATACCTCTTTCCCCATCGATGTTCCTTCAAGATATACAAGAGTGGAGAACTCCCGACTTAGATTCTGTTGACCAAAAGAGCTTAAGGGGTCTAAGGAGTCTTAAAAATGTGCAAAGAAGGAACTACAAAGCATAGTTTGATCTTTCATGTAATTTTTTAACTACTCAATATACACGTATAATGTTTTTATATGTAATTCTACAAGATTTATTTAATATGAAACAAATTTTAAAATTTATGAAACTTTAGCCAAAACTAAAATAAATGATATTAAACATAAAGCTATTTGAACACATTGTGATTAGGCTTGCGCGGCAAATTGTGAGGTCAAAATTGAAGACATGACCAAGAAAATGACTTTATATTGTACAAATATGTACAAACTAGAACTTATACCTAAATTCTCAGCTTAATTTTAATTAGAAATAATTTTTAAAATTTTTTTAAATCAAAATTCAAAAATTTTTATAAATTTTTTTAGAAAAAAGTTCTTAAAATAAATTCTAATTAAAATTGAGCTGAGAATTTAGGTATAAGTCTTTGTTTGTACATATTTGTACAATATAAAGTCATTTTCTTGGTCATGTCTTCAATTTTTACCTCACAATTTGCCGCGCAAGCCTAATCACAATGTGTTCAAATAGCTTTATGTTTAATATCACTTATTTTAGTTTTGGTTAAAGTTTCATAAATTTTAAAATTTGTTTCATATTAAATAAATCTTGTAGAACTACATATAAAAAAATTATACTTGTATATTGAGTAGTTAAAAAATTACATGAAAGATCAAACTATGCTTTGTAGTTCCTTCTTTGCACATTTTTAAGACTCCTTAGACCCCTTAAGTCGAAGAGTAAAATATAGGCACGCCCTTCAAAAAGATCTTCGCAACAGATTTCGTTCAGAATATTTGGGTCTGCTTGTGCAAAGGAATAAGAAGATCGATCATCGAACCATATCGGTGGGAGACATCGTATTAGTTGGTTCTGACAACACAAAAAGAATTGATTGGCCTTTAGGGCGTATTGTCGAGTTATTACCCGGGTCGGATGGCAATGTTAGACTAGTCAGAGTTCAGACTGCCTATTCGAAGCTCCTCCGTCCTGTTCAGCGAATATATCCCTTAGAAGTATCTTCAAAATCGGACTTTGTGAACCGTCCCATAAAGGATGCAGCTGTGGATACTACAGGACAAACCACATCGTATGTCACTAAACAAGGACGTGTAGTTAATTTTCCTGAACGTTTGCAGTTTTAAATATTGTGTTTTTGCCCAGACAAAAATTTCAATTTTTATGTATTATTGCAGTAACACTCGTATGTTGAGATGCTGCAGCATCTCAAGGTGGGAGGATGTTAATTGTAGTTTATTTATTTTATTTTATTTTATGGATTAAGTTTTGTCTGTGGCAACATTGTTTTTGTGAAAGATGAATCAGTTTTCGAAAAAGTTTTAACTCTCTTGCACTCTCTTGCTGTAACGGTTTTTTTTACTTGAGCCGGCTGTTTCATCTATTTTTAGAGAAATAAATTATCAGAGTTTTCTGTGAAAAGATTTGTTTCTGTAGTACATTGTACTTACACTTTGCGTGCGGCTTTTGTCTGTAAAAATCAGAAGTCTTAGTTCAATGTTTGCGTAGAAATCTTTATCCTATGCTCGTTACTACCCAACGCCTCTATTGATCACGTATACTCGGCCAGGCGAGTTTTCGTAAAAAATTAAGAGGATACTATCGTTTTTGAGTAAATTTATAAAATGAACTGCGTAATTGACATGTTCATATATATTTTATTTTTAACTGTTTTTTGGCTCTCACACTTATGACTGATACTTAAGAATGGTACACCACTCCAACCATTTGGTACCAATTGCTTAATAATGGCCCTCCGGCATATTAAAATTCAACCAAATATTTTTCCTAAAGAACTACTTGGTCCCAGTGGGAAATAATTTCCACCGCCCCGGATACCGGTTAAGAGGTTACCAAAGTGTCTCACCAGTGTTTCCAGGAGCATCTGCTGTTCCTGAAGAAAGGAACCCTAGCGGCCCCAGACGGTAGTTGATGGTCACCACGATTACTCCGTCCTTTCGTGAATTTCCGTTTTCGTCCTTCGTGTCAAGGGCTTCGCCGTATCCGTCGTAGTAGCTCATACGGTTCGAACCGGTTTCAAACCAGCCCCCGCCATGCAAGTACACCTTGACCGGCCTTCGTTCTTCATCAACGTCTGTTAAATTGGGGGCCCAAATGTTGAGGTACAGGCAGTCTTCTGACTGGCCGGGCTCAGAGTCATACCTGTCAAAAAGGCGGATCAGCAGCTTGGGTAGATTTGTTTGTGATTAAATTTTCAACCATAAAATCATAATAAAAATTTCATTAATAATATTTGATACAATTTTCTTTTGGAAAAACTATAAAAGTTAAACCGGATATCTATTAAGTTAAAAAGGATATCTAATAGGCTAATTTTTATAAATTAATAAAATAGTTGAGAACGAACCAAACTTTACTGCAGTATGTCTGATCTCCCTACGGAAAAAAAATTCAGTTTTTATAGAATAGCGTCAGTCATGCATGGAATATTAGAAGAAGAACTAGTAAGCAAGTTAGAATCGTGGTCAAGTAACGAGTTTGAAACCTGTGTTATATATAATACCGAGATCGCAATGAAACTTCAGACTATAGGAATGCGACTGATATTAATGTATTCTCAGTTCGCTATACACGAATAATTTTTTCGATGCATTCTTCTACATAATCTGTCATATTATAAAGGCGATAGAGTGTGAGAATTATTCAGTCCAAGGTTTTAACTTCGGCCGTTACCCTTACTATTTTGGTTTTATTACCAAGGAAAGGGCTGGTTCGAGTACTGCGGACAGGCCGGCCCCAACTTAACAGCATCGAAGGGTGTCTTGAACCTCTCCAAGAACTTGGTCCTCTTGAACCGCAAGTCTCCCACTGGCGCATGAGCGTAGGGGATTCCCAAGAACATGTTCACTGGAGTCCCGTCTTCCGACCTTACCACACGCCCTCGCATTGTACCTTTTTGCCACGTGGTGACTTCGACAATCTCTTCGTCAGCCCCCCGGACCCCCAAGCACACCAACAGTACGAAGCCGGTCGTCAGGAGAGAATTCATCCTGGTCATCTGCGAAAACAATACGGATTATTTTTAGTTCGTGTTCATAAAGGGTCTTTTTTTACCGTCTGAGGAAGTAATTTTCAATTCCAAATCATTTGTATGCTTAGCGAAACTAACTATTTTCTGCGCGTGGATGTATAAGGTGTAGAAGGGCACTAAGGGGCGAATGACTGAGGAGCAGTAAACCAAAGTGCCTTTGTGTCCCTCCAATATGGGAAAAGATTTGAATTTTTAAGCCATATTTCTCCAGCTGTATTGAATATTTTTAAACTTCTTTTATGATGATTACGTGGATTTACAGGGCTCTATAATAACTTTTTTGAAATTGGCTCAAATATTTTTAAAAATTTCAATAAATAATTCTACAACAAAATATTTGAATCAATTTTAAAATTGGGATTGAAGATCCCATTAAGTTAGCTACATTTATCATAAAAAGCAGTTTTCAAAAATATTCAATAAAGGGAAAGAAATGGGGCTTAGAAAATCATTTGTTCCCCCTTGAATTAATAAAGAGACACTTAGGTTTAAAGACAGGGACATTTTGTCTCATTCAAAAACACAAAGTTAGTTTGTATGTTCCTAGTATAACAAAACGACAAGGGCTTCACAACTAGTGTAACGTACTTATCGCCTTATCGGATTTGTGTCACTTCATTGCCTAACAACGTAAAGCTTTTAGCCAGATCAAGACAGTTACATATGTCCCCTTTTCTATTCTTAAGCTTTAAAGTTTAAGTTAAAACAGCAATTACTAAAGCAACAGGGACAACATATTAAGTATATATCTACTAGTCAGATGTTTTTTTTTTTCAAATTATAAATATTAATTTTTAAAATTAATAACGGCAAGATCTATTTTCAATATAAATGTTTCTCCCAACCAAAATACTTTAAATCCCATTCAAATGACGGTTATTTAAAGATATATTCAAATCTTTATCTTAGGTGAATGTCACAACTCTTTTTTAAACAATTTCTCGGTATTTTGCCCTGAGAGAACGATTGGTTTTTTTTAAACCTATAAGGACGGTTGGTAAAAAAATTAACTTCACGCAAAAAAGGAGCTTTCTGATTTAGTTTATCAAAAGAATTGACATGTAATGCAAAGCCCTGAATAATTTGTGGTGATAGTACTGAATGATTTAAGAAGGTCAAATTTAATGCAAAGAAAATCGAATTTAAAAGAATCGAAAGAGTTAACGGTTTTATTCGGAAATGAAGTGGTTAATGGTATTTACGAAGTCGTCGTTAAAGGGAAAATATAGCACATAAACCAAAAGTAAGAAAATTTAAATTAGCTGTATAGCCGCCATTAATAATATTTAATCCAGGACACATCGAAAAAATATAATCTGCAACGTTCTCCCAACTTCTTATTGTGGTTTTAGGTCATTAGTAGGGGAAAAAGGAGAGTTCTGCATCAAGTGGTGGGATGGTGGGATGAAATCCCACCGGAAGTGGCTCTGACGTCACCGGAAGGGGCGTGGGGGAAGGGGGGCGTAACGGATATGACGTAGCGGATATGACGTAAGTGGAGTTGAGTTTGTTTAGCGCCTGAAAGTTGAGTTGTTTGGGTGCTGAATGTTGAGTTGTTTAACTCCTGAAATCCTTAGGGAAAGTTGAGTTGTTTAACTCCTGAAATCCTTAGGGAAAGTTGAGTTGTTTAGGTGCTGATATGACGTCACAGTTCTATGTCGTGGCGCCATCTCTATCGGTGAGAATAATAAGTATTAAAATTGAATATATTTATTAAAAAAATAACTAGTGCTGACCTCTATTCAATAGAGATTAAAGTTTATTTGTTACATCAAACTGTAGTTTCATCCAAATAAATAAAGAGCTCTACAAAACTTAATGGGGACAGTAGAAAAGTTATGTTTACGTTCTTTTAAAAGTATACTTGCTCTCTACTATGTGTATTTTTATAACAATTCCTTAACCTTTCTATTTTTTTAAAAGTTGTTTTACACGAAGCAGAATTAAGGCAAACATAAATCAAATACATAATAAACTGAACAAAAAAAAAACTGTTTAGGGATATCATTTTTCTTTGCAATAACTTTAATAAATTTAAGTTATTGCATTGAAACGTTTTATATGGTTCATTATTTAAAAAAGTAATACAACTTACTATTTTTGATTAATTCATAACAAAACTTTTTTTTAAAAATTTGACAAAAGTTGCTACACTAGGAAGAATCCAGGCAAACATAAACTTATATATATAAAAGAAAAAATCCTGTTTGACCAACTAACTGACTGACGTATCAACGCACTGAAAAATCTACTGGGCGTACAGCTACCGAAATTTGGGTATTTATTCTTTTTATGTCGTAGGCGTAATTTAAGAAGCAATTTTTCGAAATTGGAACCCAAAATGGTGTACGAGGGCAAAACTTAAGCCAATTTCCTCGTAGCAATAGCATTGTTATGAACTTTTTACATTTTTTGTTTTCGAATTTGAAAGAAATTTCGGAGTGTTTAGTGTGAGCGAAAATTAAGAATAAAAATTTACATCAGAGCACGCGAGTTTAATTTGTAGGACTGCTCTTTGAATATTATTATTTATTGAATTTAAATCTTTTGATTTTTCTTACCGAATTTAATTTATGTTTACAAATGTTAAAAAATGAAGATATTTTTACAATGTCTCATGTCTATGTTTATGAAACTGGAAATCTGGAGCAACTGTGATATAATGAACGGTTAAATTTTGGCATCGGTGGCTTTTTCATAAGTTGAAAATTTAACATGTAGCTATTCGAATACAGTTGTATGGATTATACCATTTCTAGCCAGAATGTAAGCTTCGAAAAGACTCTCTTCCCACATCCCTTTACTGGGTGTTCTAGGAAAAAGAAAAGGGTGGGGGGGGGGGGCACCGCTTATCTAATCCTAGCGCGCTTGACGTTCAAAACAGCTAATATTTCCCCATGTAGGGTTTGGAAATAACCGAAATAGCTATAACTCACCCCGTTTTCAAAAAAAACGCACTCGTGGTTGGGGTAGGAAATGCTTTATAAGCTTACATTCTAAATAGACCAACAATAGGGTTAGTTTGAATTATCGTCGCACCAGAGTAATACAAGAGGGCTATTGGCCCCGGGTGTCTTAATTTAAAACCACAGTCGAGTGACGAAACGAGCTTAGCAGCTTACTATAAGTAAAATCTCAATTGCAAAGTTTCATTTTTAATTTAAGGAATTCAAAAAAATTTTATCTGTAAATAATTGTTCAATTTAAAGAATCCTAAGGTTGTGCCCCCAATTTCATTTTTAAAAAGTAAAAAATAAAAAATAAAAAGTAAAATAAATCATTTAAAAAAAGCTGTTTTAAAATAAGTCACTCAAACATGCTTCCTCATTCCTCTGTTAGTGTTACATTGATTAGAGCACCAGGATTGCTCGATAAAATTTTCAATAAATAACCAAGTGGCTGCTCAAAAAATCAAAAATAGCTAAAAGTGTATTTCATTACGTACCTTTCCAACCCAATTAAAATAAGACAGCACAATACAAATAAAGGAATATTTAAAAACAAAAAATCAGCATAAAGCTAAAAAATAGTCAAGATTAAACAAAAAATTAAAATTTGAAGGATTTTAAACTTTTCCTAATAATTAACCAAAACAATTTTGGCTATTGGTATAATCTATATTTATAAAAGAAAGAGTCTGTCTGTATGTCTGTGGATCGTGAAAGACCTACTTATACTGCCTTCAGAAATTTGAAATTTTTAGGATAGATTCCTTTTAATACCTACGTGTGCACCTGAGGCTTAGTTTTTTCATATTTGTTCTATTTTTAGAGAAAATTCGAAATAACTGAAAAAAATACATGACTTTCGCCCAAATCCGATAACTATTTCCTTTCGTGTTGCTATTGGCTGAAAAAAAATTAAAATAAACTTTTACGAATTTTTTTAATTAAATTTTTATTTTATATTGCTGCTATTACCTTCAGAAACTAAATTCACAATTTGAAGAAGAATTGACATGTTTCATGTGACGTAATTCCGACCAGTTTTCATTCTAAGTTTTTATTATTTGTTTATTTGATAATTTCTTCATTTATTGTTCCATTTACTGCACGCATGAGTATGAGTATTTAAGCAATAAATGCATAGTTAAGCTATTACCAAAATATGATGGTTGCTCAAGGTCATCACACTAGAGCTGCATATTAAGGTTTTATGTCTTTATTTTTATGCCAAATACTTTGTCAAACTCGCCAAGTTATTAAAAAAAGAGCCAAATGAGAACAATTTTTTATAGGTAATTTATAAACTGGTTGGTTGTGCGAAGGTCATCGCACTAGAGCTGAATGTTTGTGCTTGAAGGTATATCTTTTCCTCGCCAAATTGGCAAAAACACGCCAAATGAGCAAAAAGGATTTATCTTTTATGCGTGATATTACGTTGCTATTTATCCGTGAACGTTATAGCGTTTTTTTAATTTTGAATTTCAAGGTAATATAAGCAACGGGATTCTACACTCGAGCAGAAACAATAAACATAGCTTATTGTCCTATCTCATTCATTGTCCTATATGTCATTATATGCTCATGTAACTGCTAACTTTTTTGATTTTTCCGCAGAATCTTTTGATTATCTGCAGAAAAAGTAAACTAAATTCAGAACATGTTCCCTTTTAATCACTAGCTATTCACTGTATCACCTGAATGCACTTTTAAACATACTCAGATTGAGGAGTTATGTACAGGCATTTTAAGCAGAATAATTCAGTGTGTTCAATGTATTAATTATATAATTTTTATACATTTTTCTTTAATTTTTGTAAAGAAATATTGTCTGCAAAAACATAACAACGTAATTCAAACTGAGGAATCAGGAGAGCTACTGTCTTTGAAAATATTTATATATTTATACTGTAGAGAAAATTTGCAATTGAAAGCGATTCGGGTAGTGTGTCTGCACATATATTTTATCTACGTCCGTTAAATAATTTTTGGTACAATAAAATCGTGTTTAGTGCAAAAATTTAAATTAAAGCATGAGTAACAAAAAAAATTAAAGATTTTGTAGAGTTTTATTTGATTAGAGAATTACTTAAGTAATAGTAACAAATATTTCAAAAGCAACCTAACTTGTTTTTTTTGAACAATTTGAAAGTTGGAATTGTAAATTTTCTTGAGAATGTCATGTCCCATATGAAAAAGAACCACCCGAAGCAATCTGTGCCAGTTCCTTGAGTTCCAGTTCGTGAAGGCGAAATAAAACTGCTCCGAAACCGAGCAACTAAAAAAAAAGAACATGCATGTGAAAAAGGCAAATCTGTGAAAGAGCATTGAAGGGCATTAAAAAAGAACTTATGTTCATGTTCTTTAATAGGATACTTGTGACTGTATAGCTAAAATCCTTCCAATATTAAATTAAAGTTTAATCCCAAAAATAACTATCGTATATATTTTAGCCTACTTTTCTTTTTTTTTTTAATTCGAAGAATAAAAAAAAAGAAAAAGTAGGTATTGACATGCGGTCGATGTCCGTCCGTCCGTCTGTCTGTCTGTCCGTCTGTCCGTCCGTACCCCCTTCCAAAATCAGTTCTATCAATCCGATCTTAAAAATTCTTTTTTTATTAGAAATGTATAACCTCAGACACAAAACTTTCATACTTTTTCTCCGTCTGTCTGTACGATAGGACGGGCATAAATCTACTATTTGACGACGAATTTCCCATTGAATTAACATTGAAATTCAATTTCGAGTTATTTAAATCGCTGAATTTAGCTACAAATGCTACGGACAAGTGAGATACGTCAAAAAATCCAGCGCATCGAAATTAGAATACATTGAAAATTTCAAAAAAGAATTTGAATTCGAAGTACTTCAATTATTTAAAAAACTTCAAAATTTAATGCTCATTTAAAAAGCATAGGAAGCCATTTTTATTAGAATTGAATCCCCATTGCCATCGCAACAATTGCTTGAGAAACTTTAATTCTTTTAGACAATAAATTAAAATAAATTTATTTTTGAGACATCGATCAATTTAAGATGACGTCAAATATATATTTCACTACGAGATCTTTGTATGTTGATATAAATTGTTTTCATTCTATTTAAAAGCGAGGAATATTACATATTTATTCTTTGAAATACAAATTTTTGCAAACGATTTAAGATATAATTATTTAATTTTCGAAATAAAATAAATGAAACTAGCCGAATTTAGCAAGTAAATGTTTATTGAGGAGTAGTTTTTTGGTTTTTGTTCTACGAAAAATTAAATATTATTTATGACTGCAAATAAAGCTGTGTTTAGTGCTGTGCTTAGTGAAAGATGCTGTGTTTAGTTAGATGCTGCGTTTAGTGAAATTTATTTTAAATTTAATGTGGAAAAACGGTTGTTGATGTCACTTACTGTTACGAACCTAGTTTTTTCAAGATAAGAATTTTAGTAAGTATTTAAGTAACAGAAAGTAGGCTATTTTCAGTCTAATCCAGTCATGGTCCTAGACTTTTTACGAGTGACAAACATTATAGACCTGGTTTAGCTCTGCTAAACCAAGGAGATAAGCAACAACAACAACAACAACAACAGACTATTTTAGTTCTTTAAGAACTTCTTGTTTGCTTATCAACCTTTAAATAATTCCTAAAAATCATTTTAGTTATCATCTGTACGTCACGTGATCACAGACCTGTCGATTTGGCCGACGTCACGTATGTATAAATATAAACAAACCAGTGTGATGTTTTTTTGCTTGCAATGAAACAGGATTTAATCTAATTTACTATTAAAATAAGAATTATACAGATAATGGAAGGAGGTTTTACAGAAGCTTGTTCAAATTTCCTTATTCCCTTGTTCCTTTCCTTTGTTTAAAATTACTAGTGACGTCTTAGATACCATGTGAAAGCCAGAATGCGTTTTCGGGAGTTATTTTTATTCCTACATTTAAAATTATTTTGTTTCCCTTTTTATGGGGTAGTTGAAAAAAAATACGGGTCTAATATTTTTGGCATAGGAATATTTTAAGGGGTCATAGGAGTCTTAAAAATGTGCAAAGAAGGTACTACAAAGTATAGTTTTATCTTTCATGTAATTTTTTAACTACTCAATATAGAAGTATAATTTTTTTATATGTAATTCTACAAGATTTATTTAATATAAAACAAATTTTAAAATTTATGAAACTTTAACCAAAACTAAAATAATTGATATTAAACATCAAGCTATTTGAACACATTGGGATTAGGCTTGCGCGGCAAATTTTGAGGTCAAAATTGAAAAAATGACCAAGAAAATGACTTTATATTGTACAAATATGCACAAACAAGGACTTATACCTAAATTCTCAGCTCAATTTTAATTAGAAATTATTTTTAAAAAAATTTAAAACCAAAATTTTAAAAATTTTATTAATTTTTTTATAAAAAATTTCTTAAAATAATTTCGAATTTAAAATGAGCAGAGAATTTAGGTATAAGTCTTTGTTTGTACATATTTGTACAATATAAAGTCATTTTCTTGGTCATTTCTTCAATTTTGACCTCAAAATTTGCTGCGCAAGCCTAATCACAACGTGTTCAAATAGCTTTATGTTTAACATCATTTATTTTAGTTTTGGCTAAAGTTTCATAAATTTTGAAAGGCCCTCGCCAGATAAGACGGTGAAAAATGCCCCCATTCCAATCGGGCTAATTTTTTTTTCTGAAAATAACTCATAGTATGGTCAACTTCTCAGCCAAGTTTCAGCTCAAAAATATGACGCATTTTTGAGTAAAAAATTAAAGTTTTTTTTAATTGGTTATTCCCTGAATATATTTGATAAATCCAAAAAACTACTCATGAGTTTTTAGATATCATTGAGTAGTGTTCCCATAAAAATCCGCTTATAAATCTGATCAAGTGATCATTGTTAAAAATGTGATTTTATTTTCCAAAACATTTTTTTAATACCAAAATCGCTTGGTACACCTTAAGTTTTTGTCTCTACATGTTCCTCTAACATCATTATACATTATATATTTTTTTCGTAATTTTGAAAATATTGGATGATAGTTAAAAAAAAATATTCTTAAAACCTGACTTTTCGCACTACTTACTCTTCAGATGGCACTCCTAACAGAGGCGGGGAAATTTAATTTGGGAGAATTTCTTTCAGACTGAAGGATTTTAGCATATATTTAGAAAGTAGCAGATCTGCCCCTGGGGGAAAGGTGAAGTCATTTGTTAACCAGTATCCCGTAAGGCAGTTCGCAAGCTCTAGCACATGGCATGCCATACGCCACCAGAGGCGCCATGAGATAATTCGACTAATAAAATATATATATTCAATATTAACTAATTAAAACTTTTACAAGTTTCGCTAGCATAATTTTATAGCTGCATGAGTATTGATAATTTCTGTAAGGCACGAGGTATCAGTTTTTATTGTATGTAACTCTTCGGAAAAACCGTTTTTGTGAACCAGTATCCTGTGATGCATTGCGAAAACGGCGAAATGTGGAAATTGTGGACGTTGTACGGGATTGTGCAATCGATGGGCATGCTATTTCTAAATCTATGGATTTTAGAGCAAAAAATCAGGCTTTAAGAATTATTTTTTTAGCTATCATCCAATATTTTAAAAAATCTGAAAAAAATGTATATTATAGATTGATAATAGAGGAACATGTAAAGACAAAAACCTAAGGTGTACCAAGCGATTTTTGCAAGATTTTTTTTTTTTTTTTGAAAAATAAAATCGCATTTTTAACAATGATCGCTCGATCAGATTTAGGAGTGGATTTTTCTAAGAATACTACTCAATGATATCTAAAAACTCATGAGCAGTTTTTTTAGATTTATCAAATATATTCAGGAAATAATCAATTTAAAAAGAAAAAAACTTTAATTTTTTACTCAAAAATGCGTCATATTTTAGAGCTGAAACTTGGCTGAAAAATTGTCCATACTCTGAGGTATTTTCAGAAAAAAAATTAGCCCGATTGGAATGGAGCATTTTTCACCGTCTTATCTGGCTAGGGCCTTTGTTTTATATTAAATAAATCTTGTAGAATTACACATAAAAAATTATACTTATATATTGAGTAGTTAAAAAATTACATGAAAGACCAAACTATGTTTTGTAGTATCTTCTTTGCACATTTTTAAGACTCCTATGACCCCTTAAGCCAATATTTTTTTTTTCGTCAAGTACCCTATTGCAACCGTTTTTAAATCTGTTTTATTGCTGCAATAGTGGGTACAGCGTTTCGGGCATTCGAGACGAAGCCTTTTCTTCCAAGATCTCTTACCAACTGCGAGGAGAGGTTGATTGATGCTTGTTGTGTTAGGAACCAACGTTTAATGATTTACCGAGTAACAGAATAGGAAAATTTGTTCAGTTTAGGTCAAAAATAATTTTTAAATTGAAATTAATAATTTCTGAAGTAAAAAATGCTGTAAAATATTAAAAATGAAAAATCATTAATTTATAGAAGAGCAGTTTTTTTTTTCAAAAACAAAGAACAGTTATTTTCAAAGGACCTGTTCAAAAGAACATGTAGTTCTTTTCTCACATCTCTAAGAGGGAGTGATTGGTACTAGCATTAAAATATAAATGTGATATCGGCACAAAAAAACGAAATTTTTTAATTCTAGAAAAGATTAATAATAAGCTATTTCCCACGTAAAGCTTTCAATGAGTTAGCAAAGTCTTGGGACATAAAGATAGTATTTGGATATTAATGCTTAGATAATATCTATAATAGTATGTTCTTTTTCGTATCATTGTATGTTTGTACTTGGTCTTGTTAGTAACGATGAAATTCAAAAATTTAATTTTGTTAATTCAAATATTATTGAAAACCAACTATTACTCGGCTGTTCAATATAGATAAGTGTCTTATATACCTCTAAAATTAATAAGTCATGCTCCTTGATTTTAATTTTTTTATGTCCATTATACGCATAAAATATAATAAGAAATTGTGAAATAATAAAATAGCAAACTTTTCGAATAATTTTAAACATGCAAAAAAAATTTATAATATGGACAAACAGACCAAGAGGACAAAAGGTATATGAGTCAATATTATGAATAGTGTCAATTTGCAGTTGCGATGAAGAGTTATAAATCTGACGATGAATTTTATTCCTGATGTTTATTAAATTTTATCGGTTTAAATTTAATTAACTCTCAAGTATGTCAAGCTTTACCAAAAGGTGAAATTGAAAACTTTGTGTTTTGATCTTATTAATGCAGAGAAATTAGCGAAATTGTTTGACAGCAACTTTATGTGATTCACGAAAGAGAAAAGCTTGTACACAGTAATTTTTTCAGTTAGGCAAGAAAATATTGTATTGATCAAAACTAATGTAATTTCAGAAGGACGAGAATGAAACAATCAAAGATGAAGTTGAGATTTTGGGTTTAGATCTTATTAATGCGGAGAAATTAGCGAAATTGTTTGTAATTGTTGTTGTTGACAGTAATTTTATGTGATTCACGAAAGAGAAAAGTTTGTACACAGCAATTATTTCAGTTAGGCAAGAAAATATTGTATTGATTAAAACTAATGTAATTTCAGAAGGACAAGAATAAAACAATAACGCTAGAACAATTGCCACTTACGACCTGGAACATGCCCTTTGTCCATCATCCCCTATGCAGCAGAAGGCCTGACAACCCGTTGTGACAAACTTTTAAGAAGACGTAGAAAAATATAAAAATATATATCTTCGTTGACTAAACGTGAGCTTTTAGGGCCTAGGGAGCCCAGTCGGTTTCCGGGCATCGCCAAAATAACTGACGCCCTAAAAACGGACCGTTTAGCCAAAATTGTCCCCGTGTAAAGGGAGTGCACGTTAAATCCCTTCTTTAAGAAGTCTGCAGTTTTTTGAATCAGTAGAAAATTGAAGCATATCGAAGAGGGATTCTGTAGTTTTTCTGTAGCAATTGTGCAGCAAATATATAGTCATTTCTAATGCTTCAAAAAATCTGCAGTTACTTTGAAGCAACAAAAAAGTAAAGCCTGACTACTGATATATCTGCGGTTTTTTATGCAGCAATTCTACAGCCATTCTGAAGTCATTTAGGAACTTTAAAAAAAACTGCACATATTTTGAAGCAATAGAAATGTGAAGTCTGACCACGGTTGTATTTACAGCTTTTCTGTAGCAATTTTGCAACCATTCTGAAGTCAATTCGGCGCTTTAAAAAATCTGCAGTTATTTTGAAGCAATATAAATGCAAAAACTGACCACAGATGTATCTGAAGTTTTTCTGCAGCAATTCTACAACAATTTTGAAGTCATTCCGGCACTTTAAAAAAACTGCAATTATTTTGAAGCAACAGACGTGCGAGAATATTTTCTAACTACAGGGTGAGGGAGGCAAACAAAACCAGCCCCGATTCATAGACGGGAATACGTTGAAATACTTGGCGAGAAAAAGTATTGAAGCCGCCTGAAACCTGTTTTTTCTTTGGTTGGATCGGATTCGCTTCACATTAGAGCTACTCATAGACTAGTGGCGAGTTCAGATCTTAGTTCGTATTGTATGAAGACGTCCCATAATGCAAATTTTGTGTCTTGCAATCAATTTAGATTGTTTTGTATAACCAAAAACAAAAAGGTCTGATTCTCTAGGATAAATAACGACCGAAACAATCAATTAATCACTAAATCTTGATCAGCTCTACTAACCTTGTTTATATTCCATTTCAATTAGCTTCTAAAAGCGTAGCGTAGTTGCCGGCAAATAAGTCGCCAAGCGTTTGTTTGGGATTAATATTGAAGCAATCAATAGCTTCAGTAAGCAAACCTATTTTTGTATTGGTTTTAGACTTGGCAGCATTTCTATCGTAATCTTATATCCACCTCGGGGCTGGTTTTGTTTGCCTTACCCTGTATAATATAGTTTGCTCATATATTTACAGAACCAACTTCATAACAAGTTCAGATAGCACAGTCGGCAGGGCACTCGACAGCTGCACAATTCCCCTCAGATTGAATCCCGCGCTCCTACTTCCCGAAATGGTCAAAAAACTACCCACTTGTTTGATAATTACTTTATTTATTTTTACTTTCAAAACAATTTGATAGATGGCGCCACGTTTCTTTCTTCCAGGGGATATGCTCCAAAGTTCCATCGCTGCGTACGATGTACCCCTTAACGGTTGCGTTGGGTGCCCACTCAGGAGACGACTCGTAACTTGACTGCGGTTCTAAATTATGACGCCCGTCGACAATACCCTTCGTTTATCTCAGGGCTACTATAATTCAAAACCAACCTACTTGAGCTTATCCAATTTTGTACATTCGAGATAAATAGTTACCGAAAAATAAGGGTTTGTTTAAACAAACTTTTAGGTAATTTAATTAACTACTAAATTAAGAATTAAGGTTGAAAATGTGTTTTTAATGAAATAAAAATTAAGCAAATATAAAAGAAAAGAGCTTAGAAACAGTCAACAAACTTATTTTACTAGATTAAGAAAATTTGCAATCAATAACATCAAAGTAAGAATGTTACAAATAAAGTAAATTATTTTATTCAAGTAAATCACAGCAATAGTTTTTAAGCTAGCCGCCTCGGTGGCACATTCGTTAGAATTCTAGCCTTTGGAGCTGCTGAGGTCGGGTTCGAATCCCGGTCAGGCATGGATGTTTGTGACCGTCAATAAATGTTATTTGTCTATGTGTTTGTGTCGTCTCTTTCTTTGTGTGTCTCTTGTGCTTGTGTCATTTCTGGGGCTTAGTACAATAGACTTAAAGTCGCACTGCTTGGCGATCTTGCCCCCCACCAAGAAAGTCATAAAGTCATAGGCTTGTTCAGATTTATAGTTTATTTTGCTGTGTTTTGTGCTATCTTACACATAGATTTAAATCTAAACATCTTTGATTAATTATAATATTTTTTTTTCTAAAACAAATACTCTATCTTTGTATTTTCAAGGCTAGCAAATAAGTACCAGTTTTTGCACGGACAAAAATTATCATATCCATCCAAAAGTATATGTACTATTTAATCTGCAATACTGTCATGTGAAGTTAACTGCAGTAACTTCAACACTTCCAATTTTAATTTTTTTTCTTTTTTTGCACTTTCATAATCCATGTAACTAATTTTTATTTGCCGACCTTTTTTGTGATTTTTGTTACAAATTAGCATATTTTTTGCAATGACAATTTGCAGTAAGTGGAAAACAGCGCAAGGTTGGACGTGTATAATGCGGTAAGTATTATTTCAGTCGGCCAAATTCAGGCCCTAAAGCCAATATAAAGGTTGACGCATGTATGCTTAAACAAAGGTGTTTCAATAGCGAGGAAATAAATTAAATTTATAATGTAATTTAATTTGTTTTTCATGTTTTTTTTATTAAAGTTTAAAAATAATAACTTCTCTTCAAGTGATGGTAATGAAGTGTCAATGGAGAAACAAAACAGTAGTTATTTTTTTTTGTTACGAAAAAGGGTACTTGAAAAAAAGTGATATTGGAGGGTACTATGGGATAGTCTGGTAAATATAGAATAGTTATTTAGAGTTTTTGAGAATTTATTTATGCGTCACAGAACGTAGTTAATTTTAACTAAACAATAATATTTAAAAAGTTACGTTCAGTTAGTTTTGTTTTTATTTACAAAAATCAAAACATAATCTTCTTTCTCTGATCCTGCACAGTCAAAATGAGAACACAGTCATTTAAGAACAGCTAATGCGTTAAATCGAAATATCATTGATCTTCGGAGAAAATTGTCGTTACAAAAGATACATTCAGCAACTTTGTTTACCGGTTCTTTTGTTCATGGCATGAAGGCAATTGCAGCTGATATGTATTTCATTTACCAGATTTCATTTTTGATTATGATCTGTTTTACTGCCGATTAAAATCTTGAAGGCTAAAAATCAAAAACACACAGCATAACAAACTATAGTATTCTTTTAGTGTAAATTATTCTAAACTACCAAATTGAAGTCTCATGATTACTGTTAGATTAAATTGTTTGAACACTGTCCGACAAAAACTTTCAAAAGTCCGGAAACACACCTAGTTTTGCAGCGATTGTAAAGACAGCAGCAAGAAGTTAACTATTTTATTCACTACATCATGGGGGATTTCTTGGGTCTTTCATGGCATTTTACATGGCACGGACGTAATAGTAAGGTTTTTGAGAAAATTGCACATGCATTAAAACGAAATGAGTAAATATTTAGGAAAATTAAGACCTATAAGTCTTTGACTCAAGACAAATAAAAAACTATTAATTGTTGTCTTTAATTGAAATAAACGAATTAATTGAAAATTAATTTTTACTACTACACAGATAACAATTAACTAATTGTTCATTACAATTTTCCACAATTACAATGCATGAATTCTTAGTTGTTGTGGTTACATTTACCAATTAATTGTTAATCTTTAATTGTTCTTGCAATTAAAATGTGCCCAACACTGCCGTAGGTTATAAAACGGCTTTAGAGAAAAGAATTATTTACAAAGCGTGAGCCATAATTGTGTGTATGTTTTGAAGCTTCCTTTCCTGGCTAACAGTACGTGTACAAACCGTTGGTCACTTAATATTTATATAAAATTTCTTTTTTAACTTAGTGGACAAGCTATTGCCGAGAATTACGCAAATAAAAGGAGAAAAGCATAAAATTTCTCAGGAAAAATTTGGCACCGCTGCTGTTATCCTATGCCATGATATAGAAAACCGAATTTAATCCTCAAAAACTCATTTTTTGTAACAAAGTTTAAATTTTGCATTTTATTCTTTATTCATTAACTTAAATACAAATAAAATAAACGCCTGCAATGACTTTGGATTATTTGTTCGTCTTAACGTCGGATGCATCTACTTATTTAAAGTAGATGCAGACATCTTTGATGCATAGCGTAAAGCAGCACAAGATGATACAATATGTAAGCAATTTTTGATACCCATAATAACAATAATAATGATAATCTCCACTTTGTTATTTTCTTTCGATAAACAAGAAAATGGGGACACTTAATCTTCAACTGCGCTATCTTTCTGCCAGGGCCTAATTTCTAAATAGGCTAAGTATAGGCTGTAGCCTAGAGTGGCAAATTTTTGGGGGCGGCAAATTTTACGACCAATTTTCCTAAAAAAATTATTATAAAAGAAAAATTTTAAGAAAGAGAAGTATATGTAACGTATTAGTAACATTTCGAAGCAAACATGGTCACTGCGAGGTCAATTGCACCCTCTCCTCCCGGATTTCGAAGTTGAAAGAAAAAAAGTAAAGTAGAACTGGTTCAAAATTTGCCTATTTCGCTTTTTATTTAGTGTGTTGTGAAGGTTCATAGATGATTCTTGCATGTGTATCTATTTTGAAAAGCACATACCACCTCATTTTGCAGCCAACCAGCTACCTTTCCCCGATGGGGGAGAATATGACAGGGGCTGCAAATCAATCGTAGCCTATAGGCGGCAAATCTTTAAATCCGGCCCTGCTTTCTGCTGAGGTTCATTAATAAATCCTCCATGCCCTCTTCCCCAATGTCCTCCTTCCTGTCGAAAATATCCCTCGTGTCTCTAGTGCGACTTTAATTAACCTTAACTCAACTTAACCATTCATCCTAGCTAGAGTTTTGTACTCTCTATGAATGTAGCTATGTACTCATTATCGGAATACAGGCATTACAAAAGAAAGTGTAATGCTTGAAAATATTAAAAAACATTTTAACTAACTAAATGTTAATACCTAAATTTAAAAAAAAACTTAAGGCAAAAGATAGACAAAAGTTGACACATTTTCCAAAAATGCAGGTTATTTAATGATTAGCAATCATACAAAAATCAAACCAAAACCAATTTTAAAACATTCCTCTTTGAATTATCAATCAAGTCTCAGTTTTTGTACTCAAAATACGGCCTGAGAATGTCACAGTTTTGACCGTGGTAGTTGGATTTCTTCTCCGAGAGTTTACCATCCACACCCATAACGCTGTACGCTGGGTCCTCGGTTGTGAACTCGTCAAATGGAAGTTCTCTGTAATGAAGAAAACCCAACAAAAAATTAGAAAATAAAGACATAAAGAATGGATATCTTTTGAAGGTAACTTAATTTAATGCTTTGACCACTTTATAACTATTTATTTCGAAGTATTTATTTTAAGAGGAATTGTCAGTCCCATAGAGCTAATGCATTAGTTTTGAAATCACAACTTCCACAGAAGCATTTCTCTACCATTATCACCACAATTAAAAGGAAACAAAAAATATAATTAAATAACTAGATAGCAATTTTCGTCTAAAAATAGTTTCATTTCTATTTTATGCTGATTCCCATAATTGGAGAAAAAAGGCTAACAGCCTTTTTTTTTTTATATTTCTGTTTATTTGGTTTTTAATTCTAAATTGTTTATAATAAACTAGCTGTTATACCCGACGTTGCACGGGTAGAGGTGAAAAAATAATTTAATATTCAATTTAACTATATTTTCTTTCATTTGAGTTACATAAGATATGAAGATCACCCAGTAATTTTTTCCATTTAATTACCCATCTTGGATATAGTAATGATTAATATTAATTTCAAAAATACCTTTAATAAGAAGCTCAAATTAAAGAGAATACGTATTTAAGTAAAACAAATAACCAGTAAGAATTTAAAATAAGCTACTCCAGCAAACAGCAAACGATTTGCATTTTTTTATAAGTTTATTTGCTTTTTAATAAGCTTATGTTGCTTATACCGTTCGTTATTAAAGTACAAAATCCCGCTACTTATATTACATTAAAAATTCAAAATTTAAAAAATGCTATAAAATTAACAGATAATGTAATAGTAATTTCCCGAATAAAAACATTTTAGCTCATTTGGCATGTTTGAAAAATTTGGCGAGGAAAATATATAGCTACCATTCACCCATTCAGCTCTGGCGCAAAGACCATCGCACAACCAACCAGCTATTTAAAAAAAATGCTCTTTTGCACGTTTTTTGTAATAATTTGGCGAGTTTGGCAAAGTATTTGGCGAAAAAAGGAAGACATGAAACTCTGATATGCATCTGTAGTGCGACGGCCTTCAAAAAACAACATAGTTCAGTAAAAGCTTAACTATGCTTTTAAAAAATTCATAATTAAAATCATATATACTCAATAAAATAATAGAGTGGAGACTGGTAGGATTACGCAACTTGAAACATATCCAACTATTTTTTCAAATTATTAATTTAGTTTCTGAAGGCAATGAACAAATATTAAATAAATTCAACATTTTCAATTTCAATTGTTTTCTAGAAAGTTTTATTTAAATTTTTCTGGCTGATGGCATCACGAAAGAGAAAAATGATCAAACAGACAAACAGAAGTCGCCTTTTATGTATATAGATATATAAAACTTTAATGCATCGAAATTATAATCTTCAATAAATCAAACTTTGCTTTATGCTTTATCATTGTGCGTTTTATGAGTTTGGTTACCTTCAGAGCACGCTACTACTTTACACTACACACTCCATGCAGTGTCTAGAAGAAATGGTGAAGAAACTTTATCCTACAATAAAACCAATGCCCTGCCATTTAGTCTTCATGATTATAAAGAATAAAATATTTACTGCACGTACTTTTTATTTCCGAAAGACACAAAAATATCCCTTCTGGCTCGAGACTGCGCCTTCTGCTGGTCCGTGAACTTGTAGGTCTGGCCGTTGATGGTAATCGTCCCATTTGCATGCTCAAAGTCTGTCTGCACGTTGTTAAAAGCCACTGACCCCATCCATTTGGCCCACGGGTTATAAGGCGGGTTTACCTAAATAGTGCAGTGAAAATGGACTCTTAATGCGAGTTAAATGAAAGTTTATTCAATTTCAAATTTTTTTATTTTAGTAACTACTCATCATGCTCAAGATAAGAAAGGGGCACTTTTGCAAGAGAAAAAAGAAATATTTAGTTACATTTTGCCTTAATTTTTAGGATTATGTGTTGGGGTTTTTTTTTTATCCTGCAAAATTGGCGATCAGCAGCATGATGCCTTAACCCGACCGGCGCCGGCTCTCTTAATCCCGGAGGACACGCAGCTATTACAGACAAATTTTAACTCAGATTATTTTTGTTTATAAACATCATAGGAACGTTTAGGACTTAAGTTGATCACGATTGAAATTTACCCAACTCCAAAAATTGGCTGGTTGGTGTTTATCGCTCAAAAGCCAGAAATAGCAAAATGAATGTTAGGAATCACCATTCATTTCCCCTTCTTCTCAACTGGCTGCCCTGCCGCAATGTCCACACATGACTTACCACATCTACGAACTTCCACATTTAATAGCAGAAAATTTGACACACGTACGTTGGTGTTGAGTTTTGGGTTAAGAAGGTGTCAGGTCACTAAAGATACCATATCAGGAGTTGCTTTCGCATTTGACATCTCATGAAGAGATCGGGGTGGGTCAAAAAATATCTCGCCAATGAATAGCACTGTGTACATGGGACTGGTGACGTTAAATCTGCTCTGATCTTGCTCTAGTGCGACGATAATTCAAGCGATTACAGAACAACAAATTCAGCTCGAAATTTTTAATGAGACACCTGACTATGGTACAATGAGTTAATTTATTTGATTTTTTAGGTGTCATTTGGTATAAAACATAATATTTATTAATTAAACATCTCACAGGTAATGATAAGAACTATCCGAAGAAATGTGGTTCCAATACCCAAGACTTTTAAAGAAATTTTGAGGAATTGAAGAAAATATTCTTGACATATACATGTCGTCTAACACTGGTGGGAGTTAAATCTATATTTTCTTCAAATGCTACTTTATTCAAATAATCATTACTCAAGTTAAAAATATTATTTTGTAAACGTGATTTTTTTTAATAAAAATTATAAGTTGTGAGATTTTGTGAATCTAAAGAATATTAGGTTGGTAAACTATTTTTATGATTTCAGTTTAACAATACATACAAAATAAGATTTCTTATTAATAAAAGCTGATTTTAAAATATCAAACAAGCTAGAAAGTAGGTTCAAGACCCAAAGCGTTAAGAATTCTTGGGTGATTAATTTTCATCTGTATAATATGCTCGAAGGACAATAAGGTACTGAATTATGAGTGTTAAAAAATTATGCAAGGTAATTCATAGAATGAGGCGCAGTGGCTTAGTGATGGTGTTTTGCATTGTCATGCCATGAATTGCCATGCCTTGCCTACAGGCCCTGGTATCAAGTCCCGGATTGGGGGATGTCGACTCATCCTTTCATCCCTTATGTGGATCGATAAAATGAGAACAAAGCATGCTTGGGAACTAAACACTGTGGGTGCCGCGTGAAGGTGACCACTTCACCTAGTACTAAATGTACCTAGTACCACATGCCTAGTACTAAAGACTCCTTGGTAATGTTCACTGAAATGGGCATGGCAGGCCTTGGTCCATTAACGGGCTGATGCACCCAGGACCTTAGTTTTATTCATAAAATGCTAAATGGAGTTTGATTTTTTTTAAAAATAATTTTGCCAAAACTTAATAATTTTATATCTTTATTAACACGTTGACGACTAGGTTAACAATAGAAAATTGTCATCAATATAGATTGATGTGAAAAAGAAGATCATCTTGTTGCTTAAACTATTTCTTTATTTAATATAATATAGCTTTTCATTTTTGAAAAAAAAAATCTAAGAATGCGAAGTTGAAAATACAGAAGGACCGCGAAGTATTTGATCTACTTCATAAAGGGATTGATTAATAAAATGCTACGTAAATTGGTAGAGCACGTTTTACCTGGTCTTAACTCAGTTAATCATACATGTCCTGACTTATATGTCCATGAAGAAGACATAGTTGTTACGTTTTTTTAACCCGCACAAGCGCCGGCGCTACGCATCATATTATCATGCAAAGATGTTAAATCAAATGTCTTAAGATCCTTTTTTTCTCAATTTGTGTCAAAAGCCAGTGGGTCATTACCTTGAACACCTGAAACGTTTGTTGAGTTATGCCCGTTTGTTGAGTTATGTCGTTAAATGGTAGCATTGGGTGCCACCTCAGGTGCCACCCACGTCACTTTTGTGGTTCTGAATAACGACGCCCGTTACCAATAGCCTTCGTGAAGCTTATCGAATTTTAGAACGTAATCGAACGCTTAGCGTTCAGCAATCGGATTAAAGAGCGTTGGCTCATATGAATAGTGAATACTATATCCTATATCAGAATTGCAGGTATCGACGCATCGAAACTCAAGACGAGATACCTCGTCGCTGGCCGTTAATGTGTTCAAACATTATAGTATTATATAAGGGAGCTATAAATCCCGCCACCCTTATTTGAAACACTTTAGGGATGGACCGCCGTCGTACCACCGGTTTTCTGAAAAACCGCCATCAGTACAGTTTTTCATTTGGTTGGCGGCGAGTATAACAATTGCAGAAACTGTTGAAGTGTATGTGGACATACACTTCAGATGTAGCACTTACTTCTTTCTCTAGCATGTAAAACTTAGTCGGTTTACTCTCCTTAACCAAACGTTTCTGTGTTTCGGCGAAGAAAACGATGGGGCAGTTAAAGTACACATCTCCGAACGCCTGAATAACCTTCTTCCGATTTTCGGTGGTGGGCTTTCGATCCAGATCGCCCAGCAGTGCATCTGCCACAGACTGATTAAACTTCTTCAAGAACCTTGAAAGGAAAGTAGTGTATGGAGTTAATTTCACAAGCAAAAAATAACGGCTTTGAAAACCAAGATTGATTAGTCTGGTGAGATTATTAATTCAACGGAAAAAATATTTCCTAAGCTACATTTCTACGGCTGTTTTGAATATAATTTTAAAAAAAAATTGTATGATAAATGTAGCTGACTTACAGGCCTCTATGATCCCATTTTTGGGAAATTCGTTCCAATAATCCTTTTAATTTTCAATAAATAATTTTTCTCAAAATTTTCGAACAATTTCAAAAAGTGGAATTGTAGAGAACTGTAAGTCAGTTACATTTATCATTAAAAAAATTGCATAAATTTTTTTAATTCAGCTGATAAATGTTGCTTAGAAAGTTATTTTTTCCATTGCACTAACACAGAGTGGTTTGGAGTCGATCAGGCTCATTCGCCCTTATCCTTTTAAGACATTAGCAAAATCCTCCAAAAAGAGTCATATATACATCTAATTGTTCAAATACTAGGTTAAATCAACCAGGTTGACTAGTTTGCAGTTTAGTTTTGAGTTGAGGGTTGGGCTGGAGAATTTTCCCTCTTATGATATGCAGTTTATGCTGTGATTATTGCCAAAACAATCTTTCTCATGGCACCTACTTCCTGGTTATGACCTTGGCGCAGGCCGCCGAGAGGGGGACGTCGTTCTCGCCAAACACCCCGAACACCTTTGGGTAGGTGGTGGTGAGGAGGTGGCTTCCTTGGTCGCTATTAAAGGTGGCGAGGATGTTCTGCCGCGCCGCGGACGGGAAATCCTGTTTGAAAGGAGGCATATTTTTTTAAAGGAATGAAAAATAAACTCAAAACACGCATTCGCAACAACTTAGGCTGGCCGCGCACATACGATTTCCTATTTAGTACACCCGAATCCAAGCATGACACACTAAAGTACAAGTAGTCTAGTCGGACACGTTCTTCTGATTTCCGTTTGCAAAAAGCAACAACATTGAGTGTTTGTTTCTGAAGCAAAGATTCTCATGCGTTTAGGACGTCAAAACCGAATGACGTCACCTAAAATTCCGAGCTAACATACAATTCCTCGAAGCTGTCGTAGACAGAGACTTTCGTTTTAAACAAGAAATTAATTGAATGATTGAGTTAGTCTCAAGGAACTTGGAAACCGTTTTATTAAAACCGAACTAGTGTGACTAGCCTAAAGCATTATTTTGTTAGGATAACCGTACGAAGATCAGTATTATGCATATATATTCAAATGCAGTACCTTGTAAGGATCTTGATCAAAGAATTTATCGGTCCCTTTAAACTGCGGCAGAAAAACATTGGGCGGTCCTTGAGGTGCCAGGGAAGTCATGGCACTCATTAGGTCATTCACGTCCACTCCTGCAAAATGAAACAGTTCACTCTTTGAGTCCATTTGCCCACACGACTTTCCAGGCAATGCTTTACACATGGTTTACAGTCGCAATGCAAAATCACTGAGAGATTTCCCAAGCCATGGTTGAAGTCATGTAAATCGTTAGTTTTAAAGCAGTTTCAAGAAACCAACGAATATTTGTAACCAGAGTCCTTGTGATGGAATTGAAACAACATTACGAAATGTGTTTGGTTAAAAATCTCATTTAACTTTTCTGACTTCATTTACTACTGCCCAGAGTACTTCCTGAAAGGCAAGCTAATTCGCCATCGGTAAGTGTGATTATATTGTTAATTTACGCATTGAACACACCCGAAAATTATAACTTTTTAATCGGTATCTAATGTGGATATTGGCTTGTAATTGTCTTCGTAGAGATTAATTTATTTATTCAACCTTGACTTTAATCGTTGTGTAACAGCTGAGTTCCTACAGTTCCTTGAGCTACAGCTGATAGGGGTTCATGTAAAAGGTTGGATGCAATTTTACAGATTATTGTAATTAAGTAACTTTTGTCAATACTTATTAATTTTCTCAGTTCCGATTGAATGCACAGGCAGTTTACAGCATTTCCACTATCAGCTGAACGACTGACGTAAGGTTGCGTTAGTTTAGTGAAATATCGATTGAGGTTTTAGATACTGCTGAAACAACTATTTAGTTTAGATAGCATTTTTTTTACTAGCAAGTCTTTTGACTAGGCCAATGGTTGACAAACTCTTTTATTAAAAGGGGAAAGCGGTTCTCTGAACAAGCACACAAGCTGGAATATATATGTATCATACCATACCATTAAAAGGGGAAAATACTAGTTTTTGATAAATTCGATTTATAAATAAGAATATTAGAGAAAAATAAAATTTTAGACAAATCAGTATTTAAAAGTTTATTGAAATGTATAGATAGCAAAAACATTATTCATGTTTCCCGTATTTGTTTCATACAGAAAAAATGAAGAGTATTTCATATTTTGATAACCATGCATTCGAATGAAATAAGTCAATAAATTATTGAATAAAAATCATTCGAAAGATTTTAAAAGGAGATATCCGTGTTGTCATAAAACATTATATGAAGGTTAAACACTTAAACAGTTTTGGAAATGTCAAAATAAATTACTAAAATTTTTCAAATCATGGTTCATAATTAATTTCCTTTTGTATTTTCCTTTTATCTCTCATTGCGATACCTCTTATTTAAATATATAATTTATGTATACCATTACATTTTTGTAATAATACCATCAGCAAAATACACGGATAAAGTTTTCTTTGAAAAATTTTGACGCAAATAACGTATAATTTAACTCCAGCATGAAGCATTATGTTGTTAGTATTAGTGAATGAGTGATCAAAATGCGTGATCTGAATAATATGATTATCAACATCTTAAAAACTGGTATACCAGTTCTTTCCTTAAAACACACTGATCCTGAGTTCGACGTAAAATTAAACAGATACAACCTCGTCAAAAGCACGAGCTCTAAACATTTAAAGTTGTTTTGGAAGAAAGCTGAATTTCAATGAACATGTACTATATTGCAAAAAAGGCAGAACGTGATTTCAAATCCTAAGACTGACAGGCGTTAAATAAGAATGTCGTCACAAGGCGCTTAACAATACAAAGTCATTTTCAAGTATAACTAAAGGTGACAAATGGGGACCATATTTCACACCGGGGTGAAAAAGCATTCCATTTGGTATCTCAAGGCTTTGAGTCGCCTTGGGTCGATAGATCTTGGATTTGTGAATAGGGCCACTTACAGAAAAACGCCATTTACGGGGTGCATGCCAAATGTCACCTTCAGTTCTATCAGTGTACGTCATTCAGGTCTTTACAAAATCAGTCGAGTTGATGCTTCAGTTCGGCGTTTTCTAACTAAACCAAAACCCTTCCATTGTGAGAAAGTTAAAACTAGTATTTCTAAAAACCAGTTAATTTGAACAGGTTCAATTTGAGGTGAATTTTTTTAGGTTGCCGGTTAAAACGGTTTCAGTGGCTTTCGCCGTAATCTTGTTTTTTTTAGACTGCAAAAAGTGCAGTACTTTTAATGTGTACTTTCGTGTGCACACGTAACTTCTCTGTTTTTAATTTTTCTTCTGGGAAAAAATAAGAATGCAGATTCACCTCTAAGGCACGCTACTGTGTCCGCCGGTTTGTCTTTGACAGAGGTCTGACAGCCCACTGCTTTAGCCAACTCATCGGTCAGCCTCAGGTTGTTGTCGTAAGGGTCTCCATTCTCATCTACTCCTTCGAGGGCCTTCAGGGAGATGAAAGTAGCCCCGTGGAGGACGAAGTCGAAAGTGCCATAGAGCTGAAAGGCTTGCGCGAACAGACTGACTGCGATGGCACCTGACCCTTCCCCAACAAACACTGTGTTGAGGTAGCTTCCGCCGAATCCTCTGATGTTGTTTCCAATAAAAGTGCTGGCCATGGCGATGTCCCAGAGACCTATTATTAGTCAGTTTTAAAAGTTAAGAAAAACAGTTTTTTGTTAAAAAATTTTACTGTAAATTTTTGGACGAAAAAAGTAGGATCAGGTAGGTAGTAAACAATTAAAAATATCGTGAAAAACAAAAGAAATTTCTTATAAGAAATGTTTTCAAACATATTTTTCTTTTAATTAACTCAACAGATTCTTGTAATTCAGTAACATGCTTGAATGACAGTACATTTTCTCGGTAGAGATTAATCATATGTATGCAAACTGTCTCAAAAGTTTCAACGACAAAAAAAAAAGGAGTTACGAAATTTCTTTGAAAAGGTTTGGTTGAAAAAAAATGTGGTAGTGGGGATCAAGCAGCTGAAAATATAAATATATAATCAAATAGCATCATCAAGAAAATAATATATCATAACCTTTACTTGAATTAATAGTGAAAAATTAAAATACATGTATAGGGGAGAGCAGGGGAATCCCGCCACCTCGGGTAATGCCGCCACCCCTTGTATCTCGCCAGCGGTGTGTGTGGGACGGGGCTGTGAGCGCTGACCTGTAGCAGGAAACAAAGTTATTTGTAGTATAGACGCTAATGGTCGTGCGATGAGTTGGTGTTAAGTTATTTTAAAAATACGGTTTTTAGTGATTTTCATCTAAGCTTGAGCCTTTTGAAATTAAGCGATAAGTGACTGCTATCTCTAAGTTAGATAAATCAGTTATATATCATTTAAAAGAGGAATTATTTGGCTATTTTTTTACGTTGTTAGTTTGGACGCAGGCTAACTACCTTTCTTTAAACAATCCGTCTATGAAATTTTGTCTTACTGGGGTAATGCCGCCACATCACTCTGGGGTTATGCCGCCACATGCAAAAGGATGGCGGCATAATCCGTAAAATAGAAATTTCATATATTGGCCCTACAACCTATTAGTTTTCGTTAGAGATGCCACGTATCCGAAAATGAATAACTGAACTGGTCAAATAGACCAACGAAACTTTAAAAAAAAAAAACCTGCATAGTTAGTTGCACATAGAAAGTTAATAAAAGAGCTGTATCCTGTACAATTTACCATTCCAAAGTTAATTAAACATATTTTAGTTCTATATGTATTGCTTTATTATGTAATTTCCCATTATTTATAGATTATTTGCTTTGTTTATTGTTGTGGCGGCATAACCCCAGTGGTGTGGCGGCATTACCCCAGATACCGGGATAATCCCGCCACTGTGCGAGCTTTAGAAAAATACAATTTTATTCAGTTTCTATTAAAGATTTAAATTTTAAAAAATCACTACAAGATAGGTTATAAACTGTAGTATGCTATGCTCATTACAATTTACATTAATTGCAACACAATTCTGCATGAAAACTCAATTTCCCTTAAGGTGGCGCCATTCCCCTTCTCTCCCCTACCCTAAAAATGTAGAGAAAATCCGTTTAATACACATTGAATCTTTTAATTTAGCATTTTAATAGCTTGAATTGTATTTTGATACGATTAATCAAAAAAATACAATTTTGCGCTGAGCTTAAAAGGTTTAGCAACACTCCTGGTTCAATTTTATGTCATCATAACCATTTTATCTCTTATACGATAAAATATACTGCTCATTTTCTCCAACTTTACAGGAGAATATTTCTATTCGATCTTAATCCAGAACCTGATGAATGCTAACCAGCCTACCATCTTAAACATTTGCTACGAATTCGTGGATTTCGAGAAATGCATTGACCCATTGTCTTGATGAAACTTTTTTTATATCTTACCCCTTTCTTGTCTTTAATACCGCAAAATTTTCAACTAAACATTTTCAATGAAATTTTTTGGCCAACAATATTTTTTGTGTACACTTTTGTGACCGACTATATTAGCTTTACAATGGTTTTTAAAATTGGGAGCACTCGTCTTTCTTAAGATTAATTACTCTCTAAAATATTAAACTTTTTAAGAACTGGAGAGAAGCCACCCTCTAGAGCTAGAAAACAAACAACAAAACAGACAAAAAAAAATTATATCGAAATGTCTAGTTTCATTTGATTATTAGACTACGCTCCACTAAGTTAACAATGCAGTGACGTTCTAGGAAGATTTTATAGAAAGACTGATGTTTTTAAGTACACGATCGTTCCAATAGAATTTTCAAAGTAGTGCAACGTCGTAGGATGAGATTGGCCTGACCTCATTGTCCAACGAAATGGCTTTTAACGAAGTTTGAATATGGTTATTTGCTGATTCAACACAGCTCAAGTAACTTTTTCTACAGTAGTAAGTAGTGGTTATGTGTTTCTGACCTGCAACGCCTCTATTGAAAACTCACTCGGCAAAACTAGGGCAAGTTTTCGGAAAAAGGTGAAGAGGATACTATCCTTTGAGTAAATGTATAAAATGAATTGCGCAAATGTGATATTTTATCATTTTCCGACCGAGCTAGCACGATTGTGCGTTTTGCATATCTACTATTTTATTTATTTCTTGTGCAGTCGTTTGTAAAATAAGTAGGATTCGATCGATCGTGTGGGTTTCTGGAGAACATGAACTTTCACTTTTGATCAACAGATTGCAGTAGTTGTCTTAATTTTAGTTCCAGTCGGCAATCTTAGCGTTGTTTACATGTAAGCAGGAAACAGCTAAAGAATTTATCTATCGCAAAAAGGTAAATATCCCTATATTTTAAATGTCAAGTATCTTATTGTAAATAATCAAATAATAAATATAATTGTTAACTATAAATTATATTTAATTTTCAATTAAATGATAATTAATCATTAATTATTTGTAACGATATCAGTTAAATTATTATAATTTTATTTGTAGATGGAAAATTTTAAATTTTACAAGTGATGTTTTCACAGGAAAAGCCTTAATCGTGGGGATAAGTAAAGACTAACCCGCACGATCGTGTGGGTACCCCCTACGTTTTAGAGGGGTCCTCAATTTTTTAAAATAAGTTTTTTCAGGATCATTAAGACTGGTATAGAGAGAAACACTAGAAAAAAGTCGCATATAAGGATGAAAATTTTTCAGGTCTTAAATCGTTATAGCAATAGATTTTTCTCCTGTTTTTCGATTCCCTAACTTTTGTTTAGCCCTTAAGAATTGCTCCCCCCCCCCCCCCCCCTTGCATACCAAAATACGATTTTTTTGTCGTTAAGAACTACTTGATTAAGAATTAATTCTCATCGCCCCGGATACTTGTTAAGGGGTCACTAAAGTGGCTCACCAATGTTTCCCGGAGCGTCAGCTGTTCCCGAAGAAAGAAACCCGAGAGGCCCCAGACGGTAGTTGACGGTCACCACAACTACTCCGTCCTTTCGTGAATTTCCGTTTTCGTCCTTCGAGTCGAGGGCTTCGCCGTATCCGTCGTAGTAGCTCATACGGTTGGAACCTGTTTCGAACCAGCCCCCGCCGTGCACGTACACCTTGACTGTCCTTTTATTCTCTTCTTCATCGTCTGTGATATTGGGGGACCAAATGTTGAGATACAGACAGTCTTCCGACTGGCCGGGCTCAGAATCATACCTGTCAAGAAGACGGATAAGAAGAAAGGCCAGATTTGTTGCTGTGATTAAATTTTTCAAATTGGAAATCATATTAAATAATCATAAATAATATTTAATTCATTTTTTGTTTGGAAAAACTATAACAATTAAATTGGATATCTATTAAGGTTTTTTATAATTAAATAAAGATGGTTAATAAGTAAATTTAATTGTACCTCAGACGTCTGATATCTCTATGGATCAAAGAAATTTAGATTATGTGGAATATTGGAAAATTAACTCGTAACTAAGTAAGAACCGTGGTGAAGTGACGAGATTGAGACCTGTGTAATATAATGCCGAGGTCGCAATGGAACTTCAGGATGTCGGAATACGACTGATTTCAAGGGGTTCTCAGTTCGCTATACACGAAGAATTTTCTCAATGCGCTATGCATTCACCTACATAATCTGTCATAATATTATATGGTAATACGCCATGAAAAATGTTTCGCTCTCACGTTTTAACTCCCACCGTTTCCCATGTAATTTTGGTTTTCTTACCAAGGGAAGGGCTGCTTCGAGTATTGCGGACATGCCGGCGGCATCTTGACAGCATCGAAGGTAGTCTCATACCTACCAAAGTACTTGGGCTTCTGGAAACGCAAGTCTCCCACTGGTGGTTTGGCGTAGGGGAGCCCCAAGAACACATTCACTGGAGTCCCGTCTTCGGACCTTACCACACGCCCTCGCGATGTACCCATTCTCCACGTAGTGACTTCGACCATCTCTTCGTCAGCCCCATGGACCTCTAAGCACACTAGCAGGACGATGACGGTCGTCAGAAGATAATCCACCCTTGTCATCTGCGAAAACAATGCCGATTTTTTAAAGTTCATGTTGTATGGTGGAATTACTTTTCAAAACCTCACCAAATGTCCAACCTTGACCAACGCCACCTCTATTTATATGCGTAAGTACATTCTGTGTGTGGATATTTAGGTGAAGTAATGATTAAGTCAAAGTTAAACAGATTGGGTTTTGAAAATTATCTCCTCATATCTGTACTGTGTGTATGGGGGAAAATCGTAGTCGTATTGTTAAGGTCGAATGAGACCGAAGGACTGCGGGTCTCAAAACCATTGAATATTTTTTGCAGACTTTTTCATATGATGTTATAGTAGACTTACATAACTCTTTTTAATTTTTTTGAAATTGGTTAAAATATTTTTTTTTTTAATTTTCAATAAATAAGTTTACAACAAAATATTTGAAAAAAAATTATAAAATTATGAAATTTGCTAAATCATTAAATTAGCTACATTTATTATAAAAAAAACCTTTTGCAAAAATACTCATTTAGCGGGAAGAAATGCGGCTAAGAAAATAGTTTTTTTTCCCGTTGGATTTAACGCAGAAGCACTTAGGCTTGAAGACACAGACATTCGGTCGCATTCGAAAACACTAAGTTAGTTTGTATGTGCTTAGTATGTGTGAACTTCACATTGTACATTGTACATAGAGCTTTGACATTTAAAAAAAAAATGGATAGAAAAACTCACATGAAGAATGCGACCGTGAGTTTCTGTTTATTTTCGTTGGCAAAGTTAGGATTCTATTGAATGTTGTAATGGGAGTGTGGCGCTACGGTTTCAAACAAAACTTCTAAGGAACATAAAATTGTATTTGGTTAGAAGTTACTTTTTTTCGTTAGTCTAAAAATATATTTCTTCTGGAAAATCCCATCATTACTATGCATTAGGGTTTAACCATCAAATTACACTCCTTGTCATGAAAGTCCAGTATTACCAATGGCTTGTGTTGTAACTGATATATCCTAGAATCTGTATCATGTACAAAATATGTACATGATATGTATATCGATTCTAATTTAAGATGGAAAAATCGTGTCAATAAATTAAGTACAAAATTGCTTTTTATATTAGTAAAATTCCATCACCTTAAAAACAAAGTTGACGAAAATTTCTTAGTAACTTTATATTATTCTTGGTTTTACTCTATATTAAATTGTGGCATCATAGTATGGGGAGGGGAATACAAAGCTAATCTATACCTTGTGTTTTCAATAAAAATAAATGTTTTAAACTCTCAATGTAATGCACCTTTTAATTTTAGAAATATTCTACCTTTCAGGTATGATTACTTATTTCATAATCATTCTTCTTTATTTGCAACGCAATAAAGGTATGTGTGAATTTAAAGATATAATTTTTTTCAAGAAAACTCCAAAAAGTTTATACAATTCGTAATTTTAATAAAGAATTCTTCAGAAAACATTTTTATTATTCAGCTCCTAAATTCTTTAACAGTTTACCAATTTCTATTCAAAATATTGACAAATACTCATCTTTTAAGCACACTATCTTTAAATTTATTCTAATTATTGACGACATAGACATTTATTTTTAATATTGTATACACGAAGCATAAGTAATAGAGCATAAGTAAAATATATAATATAATAATAATAAACATAAGTAAAAAAACTCTCTTGCCAAATACTATGGTGCTGCAATTCATCACTATCTATTATTTATACTTTGTTAAAACTTTTATTTAATTTAAATTTTTAGACTGCTTGAACGGGAATGTTCCCCAAAGCAGCTAATAAGATTTTTTTTTTTGTATTTATTCATGTGTTTTCTTGGTTGATATTAGTAAAGTTGTTGTTGTTATTATTATTATTATTATTATTATTATTATTATTATTATTATTATTATTATTATAATTATTATTACTATTATCATCATCATCATCATCATTATTATTATTATTATTACTATTACTATTACTATTATTATTATTCTTATTATTATTACTATTACTATTATTATTATTATTATTATTATTACTATTACTATTATTATTATTATTATTTATAATAATAATATTAAGTATAATATCAACTGATCTGAGTATTTTTTTTAATTATAATTGTTGATTTTTCTATTTTTAATAACAAGAAAAATTTTTAATACATAACTGTTACCAACATTCAAAATACTCTAAATCTTACAAGTGACGTTTATTTGCAGATATATTCAATTGAATTTCTTAGGTGAATGTCACATTTTTTAAAAATTTCCTTTTATATTTTTCACTGAAAGAACGATGTTTTTGTTTTTAAACTTTTAACGACCGACGGTTGGTTAAAAAGTTTTCTACGCCAAAAAGAAGCTTTTTTTCTTTAGTTTATAGAAATAAACGAAATGTAATACAAATGAAGGTCGTATAGTTCTAAATAATTTATGAAGGTCAAATTAAGTGATAAGACAAACGAATTTTAAGAACTAAAACCTTACGTTTTTATTTAGAAAAAAGTCGTTATTGGTATTTACAAGGTCGTCGTTAATAGAAAATATAGCACATACACCAAAATTAAAAAAATTAGAATATATTGTATAACAAACCCTATAAATTTTTAATGCAGGATACTATAAAATAATATATAATCTGCAATGTTTTCCCAACTTCTTATCGTGTTTTTAAGCCATTTTCTGTAGAACAAAAATCTTATAGCATAAACAAATACAGCAAACTCCCGGATAAGCGATCCCGACTCGCGGTTAAGCGAATTCGCGGATAATCCGCAAAAATAAGGAAAATATCCACAAAATTGCTTTTGCTTTTATAAAAATAAGGTAAAAAATGTAACAGTTATGAAATATGAAGATTTACAATTTTACAAAAAAAGTCGGTCATCGCCTTGAAACTTCTCATTCTTATTTGTGATTGAAGTTTGTCTTATTCTTATCTTATTCGTGATGGTCTCTCATTCTTAATTGTGACTGAAGATTTTTTTTTTTTTTTAAATTTCACTTCTCACTCATTTTGCTATCAAAATCATGCAAAGCAGTTCACTGAAATCGCGAGCAGTTTATTTTACAAATGACGCTTTTCGGCAAAAATCTACACCTGATGTGCACCTGGCCGGACACATTTTGGCCATAGAGCCTAACTCTATGATTTTGGCACACACACCAGGTTTAATATATCATCCTTATTTTAATGTTGTTCGTTGTTTTATAATGTATTCTTCGTTTTTTTTTTTTAAATAAATTCGTCGTTACTTGAATGTGCTCGTCATTCTTAAAAGGAATTCGCTGTTCTTGGAATGCATTTTTTCAACACGTTTAAAAAAAACTAATTTAATTTTTCTGTGTTTGTTAAATTATTATTTTTGCAGAGAAAAGGAGGAGGTGGGGGGGGGGGCATTCATTACCTGCAGATAATCGGGAATTTACTTAGTTATGTCAAATAAGCTTAACTTCAAAGGATAGTAAATGATAAATTGGGGCTAAAACATTAAATCCAGTTGTTAATTATGTTAGATGTTGACTGTTAGGCTGTTATAAATTTTCCTATAAGTTTTTACAATTAAAAGTTTATGCAAAGTTCCTACACTTACCATGATAGAACCACTTTAAAGTCGAAGTTTCAGCTATACCCAACTTTCTGAAAGCATTCAACTAAAAAGGAAGTTGTTAATAAATCTTTGTTATAGTTACAACTTGTTTTTATCTCTAACAATGACGAATATAATTTTTTATCCAATTAATTTAATTACTACATGCAAAAAATTCTACAAAACTAATGGGGACTATAGAAAAGTTATATTTACGTTCTTTTAAAAGATCACTTGCTCTCTGCTCTCGTTTCTAAATAACAGTTCTTTAACTTGCGTTTCTTTAAAACAAAAATTGCTTTACACGAAGCAAAATTCGAGCATAAATAAAATAAATAATAAACTTAACATAGAAAATTCGATCTGAAATATAATTTTTCTTTGCAAAAACTTTAAGAAATTTACGTTAGTGTAATTAATATTTAAAATACTAATAAGTTTTATTATTTGCTTGCTATTTTATTAACAAACTTTGAAATAAACTCTTCATAAAACGTAGCCAAGTGGGAATTAAGAGCTGTTATTAGTTTCTCGCAAGCAGAAAGGAACAGTGCAACAGAAATTCATCGAAGAATAAATAGAGTGTATGGAGACACCTTTATGCGTGATGGCGTTGTTCATGAATGCTGTTGAAAATTTAAAGGTGGCCGAACTGATGTTCATGAAGAAGGGGACCAGGAAGCAAGTCCGTTGTGTGTGTTATTTTAGACACTAGTTGCTTAGCCCTTTCAGTCCCAAAAATTTACTACACTACAGAAACATCTGATAGTCACAAAATAAGCTTAATTTAGGTCAAATATACGAATTTCAAAAGAAGAAAAATTCATTAAAATTTTTACATGGTTTTTGAAACAATGCCAAAAAATTTTAATTGTGGAAAACAACAAAATAATAAAATATATATATTACCTAAAAACACTTCGAGTTATATATTTAAAGGTATCTGACCATATTATTAAAAAAAATTTAGTAATTATTTTAACCGAAATAGTTTAAATTGAGTTTTAAATATGTGGAACTGAAGTGAACTTATCAAAAATCAGGAGAAACGCTTGTTGACTATTTTCTAAATAAAAAAAATAGTAGTTCTGACTTCTATTGAGATTAATGTAAAATATTGTCTGATAGAACAAAGTGTGAAGAATCGAATGATGTGTGTTTGTATGTCATAACGGGACATAAAAATTTTGAAAAAAATAATGAAAGTGATGATGCCAAATGGCATCACTGGGACTGAAAGGTTTAAATAACTATGATGATCATCTATTATATTTTTAGAAAATATTTCATCTTTATATATTTAGAAAATTGTATATATAATTAAATTAAAGGAATTTAATTTACACAAGAGTAATGACACGAATTTAATGATTATATATTTTTCAATGCCAATTTATCAAACGTTTTTTTTTTTCAAGTTATTATAAAAAATAGTGTATGACAACAATTTGAAAATAGCTTTTTTGAAACTTGTGATTTAATTTCATTCGCTCGTACCTCGCTCGTGAAATAATTTATTAAACTCGTTTAAAAAAGCATTACTTCTCATACTAGTTGCATAATAGTTATTACAAAATAACACTTTTTAAAACTAGTGGATTTTATTTCTGTGTTTTGAGCTTCTAGAAGAGATAGAATACCAGCTAATGATGTTATTTCAAATATGCTTCAGGAAAAAATACAATTAACTCGCTCGGACCTCGCTCGTGAAATAAAATCCACTAATTTTAAAAAGCGTTACTTTTCGCACTAGTTGCATAATAGTTATTTATGCTCGTAGTTATTAAAACTATTGGATTTTATTTCACGAGCGAGTGAAATCCAACTAAACCAACAGTTATTTTTACTCTTAAAACAAAGTGGTACCAAACATTTTAGACACTGAACTCTTGTGAATCCTTTACAGAGATACACACACATAAGCAAACAAAAGTTGTGCTTAATGCAAGATATTACCAAACGGTAACACACGTAAAAACCAAATACAAACTACCAATTTTTAAAAGAATGATTAGAAAACTACTAAATAAAGTTTAAAATAACCCTCTTGAACTATAATATTTTTTTCAAAGCAATTTATTTGTATTTAGTACTAATATTATTACTTTGAATACTGCCAAACACGTAAATTCACAACAGTTAAAAACTTCACTTTTTAATTTTGAATACACTTTTACTACTGTCATTTATGAGGGTTATTATTAACTAAAACTTCAAAATGGAATGTAATAGATGAAAAAAACACAAATTTGTCGAGAGGGAGCTCTACTTTAATAGAATAAAGTGGATTATGTAACTTGTTACCAAACGGTAACAGTATGCATTAGAGGGTTAAATTCATCATTCGAAAAATGTTAAAAAAAGACACACATACAGGCACAAAACATTATATGAAGGTTAAGCAGTTTTGGCAGTATTGAAATAAATTAGGAAAATTTTTCAAATCATGTTTCATAATTAATTCCCTTTGGTATTTACTATTTATCTCTCATTGCAATTACTCTTATGTAAAGAATTTAAGAGTCATTCTTTTTAATGGGGACAACTTATGATAGTTAATGCTTTCGAATTTCATGCAACTTTCAGTGTATGTTAGTAGTACTAAGATATGAAAAAGTGAATTTCAGTTTCTCTTAAATCCGTCTCGTTTAACCTTGATAGAAGGTCAAAGTTTGAGGTTATGGGTCCATGGTATAAAATATCTACATCAAACTATTCTTATACACCTAAAGCCACGAGTGCTCCGTGGACTTTTTTTTAAAAATATGGTTACTACTTACATTATATAGGGTATAAAGGTACATCCTACCCTCTCAGAAATAACACTTTCATTTTTGACGAGTCATGAATCCTCAAGTCTCATTTCGTCAATTTTGAGGATTATTTCGTCAAACTAACACGTGACTTTTGAGTAAACGCGAATCCTCACTTTTACGATCGTGATTTGACGATTCTGTTTCTTGATTTTGAGGAAACTGAATCTCATTGTTGTACTCACATGCTCAAAAATGACGAAATATTTCTTTAGATTAGACGACATTCAAATCCTCGTGAAATTGACGACTCAAATTTCCTCAGTTTGAGGAAACGAAAACTCGGAGCATTTGCCAGTAACGGAATCGTCAATATTAAGGAAAATTTCGCCGATTTTGAGCATTCATTTTTTAGAGTGTAGGTTTGTACTAGGTACATGTCAGCATATTTAGCTTGGTAGCTCACTCTTTGGCTTTGAAGGTCAGGGTCCTTTGAAAAGGTAATTTTCGTCTATTTTTGTCATGATTCTGCCTAATTTCATCTGCTTAAAGCATTAGTGACCCACAAAAATAATTAGTGGATTGAGTGCACACACTAGGGTAGTTCTTAGAAACATATAAAACACCATGGGTGACCCTTTACTTTGAAAGTTACAGGATTCTCAAACTTGATCATTTCTAAAAAAGGTCACATTCAAAGGTCATTTACTCCAGAAAAGAAGAGTCAATAAGTTGGAGACACAGTTGTAAATACACTTCAAATGTTGTATTTTTAGATCCAGGTTACAAATCCATTGAAGTTAACTTTTTTTTTATTACCGTCCATTTTATATATCCGAAAATTTTCAACCATGAAATCCTCATAAAAATGCAGTCTTTCCCATCTTAATATCACAAAAGGGGGAAAAAAGTGTTCTTATGTGTGTCTCTCGCCTTTGTTCTTCAACTATGTCTGTGATATAAGGCGTCCAATTATTAAAGTGCGGGCAGCACTGTAAGAAATTTCCTTAACTTTCCGTATATATACCAGGAACTTTCCTGGCTTTTTCAAGTATCCATCGCTTCGTAATAAGTTCCTGGGATTTTCAGGTTTTCCCTTTCAAATCTGGCAACTTTTGCTATGAACCGCCGCCATTGCTCGCGGCGCCTCGCTCAAAATCAGTTGTTTAGTAACGTTGTTGGTATCGCGAAGTTCATTATCATGTGGCCTAGTGGTTAAGGCAACCGCCTCAGGATTCAGGATTCTCAAGAGTTCGGGGGTTCGAATCCCACCTACTGCCATTCATTCGATAAATCAGATGTCTGTATTGGGAAAGAGTAGAAAATCCAATTCGGTGACGGATGGGCCCGTATACTCGGGGACAGACGTGCTTGTTAAATCTGTGGAGTCCAAAGTCCCGATGGCGTCAGCGTACGATGTCGCTCGAAGTTCCGTTGGGTGACAGCTCAGTTTCCAGAATTGTTCCTGGTATTTTCCAGAAAAGTTCCAGTTATTTTCCAGAAAGATTCTAGGTATTTTCCAGAGAAGTTACTGGCTCTAAGTGGGATTGTTTCTATATTTTTGGGGAAGTTTACTGGTATATTCCAGGAACATTACTGGTAAAAATTGGGCAGCTCAGCTGCCCATTATTTCCCAGTAACGTTCCTGAATTTTTTTACAGTGAGTCTTCCGATTGCCTGGCCCAAAGTCATATCTGGCAAGGAGACGGATCAGTAGCTTGGCAAGATTTGCTTATATGATTAAATTTTCAACCATGAAATTATCATAAAAATGTTACAAATAATAATTGATTCTCGTTTCGTTTGAAAAAACTATAACAATTAAAATGGATATCTATTTAGGCAATTTTTTTAAATAGATAAATACCGGGTGGTTATAAAACGCTCGCTACTCGGAGAGGTCTGTAGCTTGAATGAATAATCCGAATGCAACAAACATCGAGACACCTACTAATCAAGAAGGGGGAAAAAGAATATAATTATAAAAAAACAAACTCGTCTTTTACCAGGGTTCTAAATTACGAGGCGTAATTGGATGTGTTGGCCGTAATTGTCCATAATTGGCTGCATTAGAACCTTGGCCAAAAGACGAGTTTATTTTTTTATGATACCATTCTTTTTCGAAAAAAGGAACTCGTCTCTTGACCAGGTTTCTAAATTACGAGGTGTAATTAGCTGTGTTGGCCGTAATTGGCCATAATTGACTACGCCTCGTAATTTAGAACCCAAGTCAAGAGACGAGTTTGTTTTTTGTCATTATTCTTTTTTATAATTTTTTTGTGATTTAGTCAGGTCGCCAAACCCCGATTTTTGGCCGAACCCTGCACTGAGATGTTAAGTTTTTTTTATTGATGATTCTTATAGATTCGAGGGTGTAGATTACGAATCTGGAAGGTACTTTTTTGGTACCCTTGAGCATTTTTAGTTATTCAAGATGGCGTCTCCGCCATCTTGAATTTTGTAATCTTAATATTTGACGATCTAATCGACAAAAGTGAATAGTTTTTGTCTTTATAGATGCATTTAATAATAAAGATTCACAATTATCAAGAAAATTTCAAAAATAAAAAATTCAAAATGGCGGAATCCGCCATATTGGATTTTTTCACTTTTAATACTTTTACTTTATATTTAACCCAACAAAATATTTATATTTTAACTATATTTTTTATACCTAGTTACTATAGAACATTACATTGAAGAAAATATAATAAATCAAGATGGCGGCATCCGCCATATTGGATTTTTTCACCGTTTATATAAAGCGATCCATAGGTCCTAAATTAAAAATTCTTTTTATTTTAGTTATATCTTAATTTTAGTTTCTATTTCAGTTTTAATGTGTAGATTATGAATCTAGAAGATATTTTTTCGCTGGATTTGAGTATTTTTTTATATTTAAAATGGCGTCTTCCGCCATATTGGAATTTTTTTCCTAATTCAATTTTTCGGGTTCTTTTAGGCCAAAATTAATAATTTTTTCTTTTATAGGTGCATTTTGTCGTAAATAATTACTTAAAAACTCAAAAAATCCAAAATCAAGATGGCGGCTTCCGCCATCTTGGATTTTTCAGATTCTAATATTTCGTGATCCACTGGCTCGAAATTAAAAATTCTTTCAGTTTTACTTGTATATTTTATTATAAAATGCATTAAAATCATCCTAAAGTTTTATTTAAATACTTAAAAAACCAAATTCCAGGTGGCGGCTTCCGCCATCTTGGATTTTTTACCTTCTAATATTTCGTGATCCACTGGCTTGAAGTTAAAAATTCTTTCGGTTTTACTTGCATATTTTATTTTAAAATGCATTAAAATCATCCTAAAGTTTTATTTAAATACTTAAAAAACCAAATTCAAGGTGGCGGCTTCCGCCATCTTGGATTTTTTACCTTCTAATATTACGTAATCCATTGGAGTGAAATTAAAAATTCTTTCAGTTTTTTTGCATATTGTGTTTAAAATACTTTAAAACCATGACTGTTGAAGGAAAAATATTGAAGATGTTTTCCACCATATTAAAGTAAGTATTTTAAATATTTTGTTATTCATCCGGCAAAATTACTACCACAAGCTCTTTTAAGAACTCTACTGGTATAAAATGCTTCCTCGTTTCAAACAAGAATACTCTTAAGTAATGGCAGGAGGAGTTTATAAAGCGAAGTAATGGCTTTGGACTTGCTGAGATCTCGTGGAGTGGTACAATTATAAAAATATGGGTTCAAGAGTTAGTAAACACTTAGAAGACTCGGGAAGAAATAATGTATTCAACCAGAAGAAGTGGTAATCTATTTATTAGAAAACTAGAGGGATACAAGTTCAACAATAAAAAAAATAAGAAATGTCAAAATCCCTATACCTTACAACCTAAAGATCGTTCATGTGATCTTGAAAATAAACCGCCTGACTCTTGAATGTTCTTTAATATAACAGAGTTACCGCTTAGACTATTATGTGATGGAAAAGTTTCTCTTTAAAATGCTATAGAGATAAATATTTCAAATTATTCAAAGACATTCTCAGAACGTTATCCAGAGTTGAAAAAATACTTAAATTGGCCGAAAATAAGAATTTCAGATTCAACCAGGAACTGCTGTAAAGTATCAACCACTGTTAGACACGATACCTGATTCATATCCAGAATACAGATACAACCATGACATCTTTATCAGGAGCCCAGGGACTCACTAAATGAGCTGGTCAAGAGTTTGCCATTTACTTGGGATCATCAGTTTTGTAGGATGGCTTTGCAAATCATCATGTTGATACGTTTTATAGGTTGTGTGTGTGGTTAATATAGGATAGTGGTCTATCCAAAGTTATGCCTAGTGTGTTTGTAGGAGTCCAACAGATGCAGAAAGGGAAGAAGTTTCCAAAACTTCAGGACTTCAAGAATGCTTGCAAAATAAGTCATGCGGGATTTATATGAGGAATCTCAGCCAAACTGCAGCGGAGATCTTCGGTCAGTTTAAAAAATAAATTGTTTTGACGAATTGCAACACTAGTAGAGTATCGGAGAACTGTTTATTGAAACCAGTTTTCTTCAAGGATGTGGGAGCTGGAAGGGCAAGATATTGGTCCCTTCATATTGAACTTGCTCGCCAATTCTACCCGATTTATTTGCATCTGGTTATCAAAACTATGAACGATATGCATTATTTTATTTAAGAGAAATGAAAAAAAATACCCGAAAATGTGTTAAAGAACTTTTAAAACTCGGATCTCGTTATATGAGACACATGCCGGAGTTTGGAGTGAATTAATAGTGGATTAAAACTACATAAAGCATAGGCCATTGTCCAAAAAGGATTGTCAGAAAAACTTTAAAGCCAGCAACTCTAAGGGACTTGGCAACTCTAAGCAACTTGGTATAACATATGGTAACAACATATTTGTACTCAGTTAGAAAGAAGCATGGCGATAATTTTGTAGTAAAAATACACCTATAACACAGAAAGAATTTTTAATTTCTAGCTAATAGATCGAATAATACTAATGTTAAAAAAAGTAAAAATGAGGAAGATTCCATCTTGAATGGCCATAAATTCAGATATTTTGCAGTTGTGTTCCCCATTTATGTAGTTTAAACAATTTGTTACTAAAAATAGAACTAAAGAAGAAAGAATTTTTAACTTAGATTTAATATTAGATTTAATATTAGAAGATGAAAAATACAAGATGGCGGAAGCCGCCATCTTGAATTTGAATTTAAGTGTTTAAGTAAAACTTTATGATGATTTTAATGCATTTTATAACAAAATATACAAGTAAACTGAAAGAATTTTTAACTTCGAGCCAGTGGATCACGTAATATTGGAAGGTGAAAAATCCAAGATGGCGGAAGCCGCCATCCTGATTTGGGATTTTTTGAGTTTTTAAGTAATTATTTACGACAAAATGCACCTATAAAAGAAAAAATTATTAATTTTGGCCTAAAAGAACCCGAAAAATTGAATTAGGAAAAAAATCCAATATGGCGGAAGACGCTATTTTAAATATAAAAAAAATACTCAAATCTAGCGAAAAAATATCTTCTAGATTCATAATCTACACATTAAAAGTGAAATAGAAACTAAAATCAAGATATAACTAAAATAAAAAGAATTTTTAATTTAGGACCTATAGATCGCTTTATATAAACGGTGAAAAAATCCAATATGGTGGATGCCGCCATCTTGATTTTTTATATTTTCTTCAATGTAATGTTCTATAGTAACTAGGTATAAAAAATATAGTTAAAATATAAATATTTTGTTGGGTTAAATATAAAGCAAAAGTATTAAAAGTGAAAAAATCCAATATGGCGGATTAAGCCATTTTGAATTTTTTATTTTTGAAATTTTCTTGATAATCGTGAATCTTTATTATTAAATGCATCTATAAAGATAAAAACTATTCACTTTTGTCGAATAGATCGTCAAATATTAAGATTACAAAATTCAAGATGGCGGAGACGCCATCTTGAATAACTAAAAATGCTCAAGGGTACCAAAAAAGTACCTTCCAGATTCGTAATCTACACCCTCGAATCTATAAGAATCATCAATAAAAAAAACTTAACCTCTCAGTGCAGGGTTCCCCCCCTTGGCGACCTGACTAATTCTATCTTTTATGATTCTATTCTTTTTTCCCCCTTCTTGATTAGTAAGTGTCTCAATGTTTGATGCATTTGGATTATTCATTCAAGCTACAGACCACTCCGAATAGCGGACGTTATTTGATAACCACCTTGTATTGTTGATTAACAAAAACAAAACTCTGCTGTGAAATGCACCACGTCTGGTCATACCTACGGATCAGAGAGATTCAGTTTGGGTGCAGTTACGTCTCACTAGAGCTATGCATGTGATATTGGAAGAAAAAAAACCTTGTAAGTGGGAACCGTGGTCAAGTCGTTAAATGTCAGAATTAAACTATTTTAGATTGAAAACTAAGCAATTATTAATTATCGTTTGCTGAATTTATTTGTATATCAAACAAAAATAATTCCAAAAATTATTCAAAAAATAGAAAATAACTCTGCTTTTTTTTTTTACAAAATGTACCGATTTCAAAATATTTGAAGAGGTTTTATTTCTCCAAGCTTGTCTTCCATTTCTTTTTTTATCTTCTAGATGGCAGCACAATCGTTGTGAATTATATCGAAAAATCATATGACCCGCCATCATCATACATCATCATCCCCAGTATCATTGTTAGATGTACAAATGAGAACTGAGAGTTTGTAATTTTTTAAATATATTTTTATAACTTAAGAAGCTCCCAGTAATCTAAAATGTCCCAGAAAAATCTATAAATTACAGGCATGATTCGAAAATAATGGATAGGATGATTGATTAAATGGAAACAGATGGATAATTGTTATTAAATGGATTAGCTGTTGGAGCTTTTTTTTAAAAAATTTTCAATTACATTCATAAAGTAGAAAATGAAGGGTAAAGCAGGTACATTTTATTAACATTGCATATACCTATATTATACATTCGTATGGTCATACCTACGGATCAAAGAAATTCAGTTTGGGTGCAGTTACGTCTCACTAAAGCTATGCATGTGATATTGAGAAGAAAAAAACTTGTAAGTGGGAACCGTTCTTAAGTCGTTAGTCGTTAAATGTCAGAATTAAACTATTTTTCATTGAAACTAAATAATTATTACCTATCGTTTGCTGAACTTATATGTATTTCAAACAAAAATAACTTCCAAAATTTGTCAAAAAATACAAAATAACTCTGCTTTTTTTTTACAAAAAGTACCGATTTCAAAATATTTGAAGAGGCTTTTTTTCTGTAAGCTTGTTTTACATTTCTTTTTCCATCTTCTAGATGGCAGCACAATCGTTGTGAAATATATTGAGAAATCATATGTGACCCGCCCATAGAGATCTTAATTAAAGTATTAGAGTGGGGGCTCACGTGACCTCCAATGCTAACGGCTTGACGAGCACAACCGTGTCTCGCTCAAATCGCAATGGATCAGAAAAAATGCTGCCATTGCCACCAACTCAGAGGTCAATTATGAGCATGCGCAGTAAAGAAAAATGACGTCATTTGGCGATCTTTACAAACTTGACCGCCAAAGTCAATTTTTTATTTGGAATATTTTTAATATCTCTTGTTATTCTAATTTGTGTTTTATCATAGCAACTGAAAGTTGAAAAATGGGCATACGTATTTCGGTCTCTCCAGTAACATTTATAGATCGATAAAATCGCTGGAAGAATTGGAGCCAAATAAAAGCGCCAAATTAGAAAAGAAGCCAAATAGTTGCCCTCTAGCCGTTGACAACGGCTGCGTTCTCTTAACATTCAGTAGTACATCCATTAATATACATCCATGGACGAGCATGGAGGCAGCCATATTGTCGAAAAGTGAAGAAATTGGGCCAGTGTTGCCAGTACTTTAAGTAGAAAAAATAAATTTAATTCTAAAATTATCAAAAAATATCATAAAAATAATAGCTACATTTTGGAATATTTTTATTGGCTTTTTAAAAACTTGAAACGCTTTTCTAGTATTTTTATTATATTTATTTTGTAATTTTAGAATTATATTTTATTTTTCCGAGTATTTTTCTTAATGTGGCGGCGGTGGCGACAAGTTACCAGTGTTGCCATCACATAAAGAATGCTACGAAAAAATAAAATTTAATTCTAAAATTACAAAATAAATATAATAAAAATACTAGGAAAGCGTTTCAAGTTTTTTAAAAGCCAATAAAAATATTCCAAAATGTAGCTATTATTTTTATGATATTTTTTTATAATTTTAGAATTAAATTTATTTTTTCTCAACATCTTTTCTACTTAAAGTACTGGCAACACTGGCCCAATTTCTTCACTTTTCGACAATAAGGCGGCCTCCATGCTCGTCAAGCCGTTAGCATTGGAGGTCACGTGAGCCCCCACTCTAATACTTTAATTAAGATCTCTATGGACCCGCCATCATCATCCCCAGTATCATTCATTGCTTGGTGTACATATGAGTATGAGAACTGAGATATTAGTTATTTTTAAGATACATTTTTTACAACTTAAGAAGCTCCCAGTATCAATCTAAAATGTCCCAGAAAAATCTATAAATTACAGGCATGATTCGAAAATAAATTGATGGATTCAATGGAATTAGATTTATAATTGTTATTAAATGGATTAGTTGTTATATCTTTTTTTTTTAATTTTCAATAACATTTATATAGTAGAAAATGAAGGGTGAAGCATGTACATTTTAATAACAGTACATATACCTCCATTATACATTCGCATCCAAAGCAACTTATGCATTTAAAAACATTTGATTCGAACAACAAAACTACCACGAACATTGAAAAATTTATTAATTTTATTCCTAGACTGTTGTCAATCGTTATTAAAATTGCAGCTTCCAAGAGTCCTCGTTGGAAAGTTTTTTTTTTTTCACTAAAGATAAATTAACTGTTTTAAGTGCGTATACATATTTTAAAATTTTATTTGAAATCTCGTTTAAAACTAATTTTATTTGTAATAGGTCAATAAATTTGTTGTTTTCCGCTCCTTTGTCTCTCGTATCTAACAGATAATTTAAAAGTTGTAAACTAGAGAAAAGAACATAGACCTAACAAAAAAAAATCTAAAAATATTTTATTTCATTAATGTCTTTTTTCAAATAAAAGCAACAACAGATATATACCTTGCTATCTTTGTCTACCTCAGACACAATTGGAGTTAGTTTGATTCGTTTTGTTATATTTAATAGTTTTTAATAAGTTAATAATTATGTTAATAGTTTATGTCCATTATGCACTTTTTATAATTACATTCACACCTTGAGTGTTAGTTATTTTACATGTATGTTTTTCTAGTAATAAAAAAATGGTTCTAAAAAGTTTTTCGTTGATTGTAAATTTATATTCTTATCGGAGTAGAAATTTTTCTTTTCGTCCTAATTTCCGCATCAAATAATTTAAAACACATTTACTCACAAACCGTTCATTTAGTAACAGGTTTTAACCATACATTCTAATAGCATGTTATTTATAAGGGATTATGTTAGTTATTAGGATTTTGTATGATTACAGAAGATACTCATTTTTTTTGTCGTTGCCCTAGCATTAAATTTTGCACTGGAAACTGGAAAAGGTACCTTTAAACTGTAAGTATTAAAAAACTTGGTTTCTTGTTATAGGGTAAACTGGAGTTTATTTATAAGTTGTAGTGTGTGTTACAAGTTGCCAACAGCAAATTATACAATTCAAAGTAATTTTAAAGATATGTAAAAATACCTAGTAAAACAAAATAGCTTAAAGATTATTTTGGGCAAGTAGGTTGGTAGGTAGATGCATATCCTGGTTTGTGTGCTTGATCAGACTCGTTTATAAACCTTCGGTAAGTAAGACAGACATACAGAATTTTTTTTTGAAGCAGACAGAGCAAGTACACCCACGACGAAGGCGGGAATAGAACCCGCGCCTGGTACAGTGCTCAGACTATTAGCGTAATGGGTGGTGGTCAAAACCTCTATTCCACCCTGTCCCGTAGGACTGGTGTGTACACAGACTCATTTTTCCTTCTTTATTCGATCTTCTTTCCTCTTATTCTTCAATAAAATTAATCAGGCGCTGAATGCAGGCGATTTTGTACTCGTGGCTCCAGCTATGGAAAACAAGAAAAGATACATTAAGGTTCTAGTTTTTTTTAAATTAAAAATAGTAGTTATGTGTATAAAAAAACTGGAATATAAATGTATTATTTTGAGTTTAAATCTAAGTTCGTTCAAATTACGTACATCGTATTTTTATCGACAAAAGTTCACAACCTTTTTTCCTATGATAAAAATAGGAAAAAAAGGATGATAAAAATTAAAATATTTTAATTTTTTTTTCATCAACTATCATTAGTGATACAAATTGGATGTGTCGTATAGACGCCGTCAAAAACTTATATATAAATTATACATTTGGGACAGTCGGCAATAAAAAGTTTTGCGACATTAAAAGAATGATGAGTGTATATTAAAAAAATATTCCCAATTTTAAACAGCAATAACTTCAGCCAAATTATGAAAATATTTTTTTTGAAGTGTTGTTTTAGCAATTGCAAAGATAGATTTTTTTCTTTCTTAGATTTTCCTAGATTTTTCTTAGATTTAGAAAAGAACAAGATTTCTTACAACATGAGGTTAGAAAGACTCTGGTTTGCGGAGAATTTCGACTACATTCAGTTTGTGAAGAAACCACAGAATAACATACAATCACACTACGTTAACGAATTTAGATGAAAATAAACCAAAACATTGAACAATAAATTATCCAATTTGTTTGTAATTAATTTTTATTATTATTATTTTGAAAAGTAGGTATTGACATTCTGGATATGTTCGTCTGTCCATAAATCCGTACTCCCTTCCAAAAATTAGTTTTATTCATCGAAACATGAAAATTAGCATTTTTTTTTTGCTAGAAAGGTATGACTTTATAGGCCTATCTCATACTTTTTTCTTCTTTTTCTCAGTAGTTTTGGTTATTACAGTTCTTTTAGAACTCGTTATTTAATTCAAAAATAGTTAAATATTGTCACTAAAATGTGACTATATTGTTATATATAAATGAATTACCAAGATTATAGTTTGCCAAGTTTATATTAGAATTTAATATACTTACGGGACTCCATTTACAAACTGAATTTGCGAGATAGAGGCCGGCATTTTAATGGGCCACCGGAAATTGTCCGTGAAGACAGGGACAATCTTTTTCTCCAGACTAAAAGCCTCTTCTACCTCCTACAATATTAAAGGTTAGTTAAGAATATTAACCTTTGGGAAGGGGGTAGGCGGATAATTAGGCATTGGGGTCATGTTTTAATTTTATCTGAAAAAAGAGAAGTCAGCTTTTATAATTGCGACCATTAATTAAAACGAGGGCGTTAAAAAGGTTATTCAGTGGGCATGTTTCAAGTCTTGAGTGGCAGCAGAACTGCTGAATACAAATAAATTCCTTCTCGGACCTTTATTGGTAAATCAAGTCAAGTAAAAACAGAGCACCTATACCTTCCTTGTATCAGCGATCGAAGGTATAGTAAGAGTGAAACCTGGAAGTGTGTGTAATTTAAGGGGTCATAGGAGTCTTAAAAATGTGCAAAGAATGTACTCCAAAGCATAGTTTAATCTTTCATGTAATTTTTTTAACTACTCAATATATAAATATAATTTTTTATATGTAATTATACAAGATTTATTTATTATAAAACAAATTTTAAAATTTATGAAACTTTAGCCAAAACTAAAATTAATGAAATTAAACATAAAGCTATTTTATCCCATTGGGATTAGGCTTGCGCGGCAAATTTTGAGGTCAAAATTGAAAAAATGACCAAGAAAATGACTTTATATTGTACAAATATGTACAAACTAGGACTTATGCCTAAATTCTCAGCTCAATTTTAATTAGAAATTATTTAAAAAAAAACTTTTTTCTAAAAAAAAAATAATAAAAATTTTAAAATTTTGATTTAAATTTTTTAAAAAAATAATTTCTAATTAAAATTGAGCTGAGAATTTAGGCATAAGTCCTAGTTTGCACATATTTGTACAATATAAAGTCATTTTCTTGGTCATTTTTTCAATTTTGACCTCAAAATTTGCCGCGCAAGCCTAATCCCAATGTGTTCAAATAGGCTTATGTTTAATATCATTTATTTTAGTTTAGCTAAAGTTTCATGAATATTAAAATTTGTTTTATATTAAATAAATCTTACAGAATTACATATAAAAAATTATACTTATATATTGAGTAGTTAAAAAATTACTTGAAAGATCAAACTATACTTTGTAGTACCTTCTTTGCACATTTTTTAGACTCCTATGACCCCTTAAAACAAGATAACTGCATACAGCAGAAATTACAGTTACAACGAACTACGTCATGCGAAAAAAGTCAATATAGCCAAGAAAAAGGACAATAACTCATGAGTAGTTGACACTCAATTCCTTTTTAAAGAAATCACTCCGTGGTTACTTGTATGTTTGACTGTTACAATATTAATGGCATTTTATTGACAACACTGATTTCTTGCCGAAAAGTTTTGAATAGGGAGTTCTGAAACTGATTTCCGACCGATGAAGAAAATTAAGTCACAAGGAACTTGAGTTACCAAGAAATTAATTATTAAAATAACTTATAAAACTATTTAGTAATATTTCATTTCTCAGGTGCAAGCTGTTTAGTTTCCAAAACTGTTCAACAGCCTCTAAGCGGAATATTTCCTACAGTAATGTTTAACAGAGTATACTGTGGTTTTTTAATTGTAAATACACAGTGTTTTGTCGCCTAAAAATTCCTTTTGTCGCTAAAACACTTATCAATTTGAATTTTCAGTGTGAGAAAGTTCGAATTGCTGATTCGACGTCTATTTTGAAAGAAAAAAATCCTTTGCAATCTGAGTTACAAAGGAAAATATGTTTTGCTAAAAAATTATGATACTAGTAAATATTTTAATGTTTTTAAATTAAGTTAAAAATCGGTTTAAGATTTAAAAAAAAAACCGCATATTTTCTCTTACTCGTTTCACCCAGTCTTTCTCGTTTGTCAGACACCTGTTGAGGTCTTCCCTTGTCAGCACCAATACAAAAGCCTTGCAATTTTTAATAGCATGCTCGAACTGGGGTCGGACCACTCCTGACTTTAAATTGACGATATCCATGAAGACATCGTAATTTTTGTTCAAAAGGCTTTGCTCAATGGCGCTGAAACAAATATTTTTTAATGTTCTATGTTTGTGCATATTCTTTTACAATATATATTGAAATAAGTTCAATTTTGGTTCGAAGCAGGTTGTGCAAAGAAAAGAAAATTAAATATAGACAGATTTATTTTTAAAACGCTTTTAAGAGTTTATTTTATGCGTAATATATCAATGAAATTCCACAAACCATATGTAATTAAGGAGGAATTTGAATATATATTTTTATCTCTTAATTTTTAAGTGTTTTGGGCTTATTTACTAACTTAAGTGTAATAAAGTGGTTCACACGCATGTCTGTAATGTCTTTTCTATCGTTTATATCAGTGGTTCCCAACCTTTTCTGTAACATCGCCCCCTTCTTTAAGTTGACTAACAGATATCGCCCCCCCCCCCCCTTAAATTTTTATAATTTGTCCAATTATAATTTGAGTTAAAGTAACTAATAAAGCAATTTTATAATTTCAAACACTTACTACCATTTATAAAAACAACCAAAGCAGCTTTATCCGGTTACTCTTAAATAAAATCGAATTTTTTTATTTTATTTTTTTCTATTTAATTTAGTTTTTTTTTTTCAAAGAATGAAAGTGAAGTAATTAACTAAGATCTTTAAACTCAATCCTGGAAAATTTAAGAGAGTTGACATTAAAAAAGCTTTTTTATTCATTTTTTTATATCAATTATTATTTTTTCAAGCTCATACGCAAGTCTTTGAGGCAAATATCCAATTGATTTCTTTGTTTGGTGAGGAGCTGGATAACAGAGCTAACCCTTTTTTAACTAAATATATTGATGGAACGAGATGAGATGTAGTCCAGCTTTTTACCACAGTTAAGGATCAGTGTAAATAAGTTTCACGCAGGCTAACTCATAACCTCTCTGCTTGGAATGAGTTTCGCCTCACTGTCATACTTCAGATCTACAAACTCTGTCTGCAAAGAGTTGTCAAGGTTATCCACAACCCACATATTCAAAAGGGAATGGATCGACAATAGAATCAGGAATTTCTAACTTGGTCAAATCTTCAAATCTTGTAAGAATGTCAGTTTGAAACTTTTCACTGTGATAAAAAAATTAGAATGGTTTTACGGAACTATAGCACAGTATATTTTAATTTTCCGCCTTTGAACACTCATCGCCCCCCTATCGCCCCCAAACTATTTATTGCCCCCTTGATAACACAAATCGCCCACTTGGGGGCGATCGCCCCCAGGTTGGGAACCACTGGTTTATATAATCCCATTCACTACATAAGAATAAGAGCAAGGTGAGAATAAGAGTAAGATGCTTAGTTTCTTCATATGTAAGTCCTAATTTTTGACATTTCCTGACATGGGCTCAATGATATTCAAAAAATATTATATAATACGTAGTAACTGCAATTTGTTATGCATGATGAATTATGTATTATTTGGCATTTATAATGAGTAAAAATTTTATAGTTGCTGCATTTACAATATTTGTAAAGGTGGTATTTTAAAGACTTGTCTTTGTGTGTTGTGAAAAGAATTACCACGTGGTTCGGTAAATCTGAAGAGCGGGATTTTACCTGATACAAAATATTGACAAGTTTAATTTCTACAGTTTCAGGCTCCTCTCCGAGGGAAGCATTTCGTGTGACGAGAAAACATAAAATTGATAATTTAATTATGAAGTATGAATCGTATATTTTGCTATCAATACTTTGTATAAAAACTTTATTTCATAATAATCAGCAATATTTTGATGTAATAGTTTCAGTTCAAAATATTTAGGATGTTTACATTCTAAAGTGTTCTTTTCCAAATTCATTGTTTAATATCTCTAATTTTCATCGTAAAAGACACGCAACTTTTTTTTAACGTACTCATATCTGAATGTATGAATATGTTTGCAAGGTACTTGGGGCTTTTTTTTTTTTTTTTTTGGACTGAATGCTAGCAGTTTATTAAAAGAATGGCTGTTTGTTTCTGCTTTTATCATATTATTTCACGTCGCCTTATTTCTTATGGAGGCTTATTGAACTTCTCATGCAAATCAAGATGGTTTTTAATGTAATTATGATTATCAATAATCATTTAATTTACTGTGTTTATCAACTACCAGTGTATTGAATAAAATAAGTTTTACTGATATGTTAAATACTAAGGTTTGAATCTTCATCAATATAAACTTAATGACGAAGGCACGTATTAGTAGTTGAAGAATTATATTGGCGATTTTTATTCTTACCATTTACATTTTATTGATCCCCCCCCCCCCCTGTCAAATTTTTCAGGATCCACCCCTGAACCTTCCCAAAGTCTATTTTAATTTAGGGGTCTATGTGTTGGTTAAATGTAAAAAGACACCAAGTTCAGATGATACTTTGTTTTACTTGGCATATTTGCCCATTTATTTGTTTATCTGAGTCTTTTTTCTTTTTTTAGGAAATGAGAGGCGCTTAAACTCATTAATTCTAAAAAATAGGGTTAATCAACATTAAAATGTGCTTCTCCAAAGGCTATCTATTTCAAAGGAATTTTTTTATTTTTCTAAAGGCTATATTTTTACAAGGATTTTTTTTTTATCCTTGCATGTTTCTTGAGCAAGTATAAGCTTATTGAATATATTTAACTTTAGGATGGTCCAAAAATTGTATTACTTTTTTGCCCATTTTGCCTGCCGCCTAAATACAATCGATACATTAATTATGAGCAAAATTATGTGTTGTAGTGGCATAAAATATAGAATTAAAATTTAGTGAATTTTTAAGGGAGTTCAGTACCCCAAAATCGGCGAAAAAATAAAAAAAATTATTGGCTTAAAATACTATTACAACATTTATTAATAATGTCACAAAGTATCAAGACGATTGGAAAAATATTTTTGACATTAAAAGCCATTTTATTTAACCCTTTTCTTACTGAACGGTTAACAATAAAAACTTTAAACGCGTTTTTCTCAGAACTTGATTTTTTGAACTTCGATGTACCATTTCTCAAAAACTATGCTATGTTTTCTCGTAAACTTTTTATATTATGTAATACATAGCATAAAGGCCCAGTGGCTTAGTGGTAGTGTTTCGCATTACCACTCCGCAGGCCCGGGGATCGAATCCCGGATTGGGCGAGGTTGACTCAGCCTTTCATTTTTTAAGTGGGTCGATAAAATGAGTACCAAGCATGCTTGGTAACTAAACCCTGGGGGTTCCACGTGAGGCTGACCACCTTACTGGGACATACTTGGCCCACTAACGGACTGTTGCGCCGGGGAGTTTAGTTTTAAATACATAGTATAGATTAATCTGAGATTATAAGTTTTAATAAAACTAAAGTGAAAAAAATTGTATGGGGCAAAAAAGTGAAAAATTTCATGATTTTTTGGGTACTTTAAAACTTATTATATTTAAAAAATCTAACAGTTATTAAAAAGATAACTTTCAATCTCAGATTAATATATAAGGTTGGTATAACACACACAGAAAATTTTAAGATGATCTGATTAGTAGTTATTGTAAAAAGGTACATTGCAATTGGCCAATTTATCATTACCGATACCGACAACATAGCGAACCCCCTTAAGTGTTTCGTACAATAAATTAGTTATTACATAAATCATTTATTACGTAAAAATGGAATATGCATATAGTTTGATAAAACTTACGTGGCGAAGATTTTTCCTACTGTAGATCGGCGGTAAGATAAAAATATTTTTCCTCTCGTGCGGTTGGGTATCCAGGATTGTCCCAAGAAGGAGGTTATCGAAAATTGAAGATGCCAACTAAGTTCAATTGAAGCTTAATTAAAACATTTTTTAAATCATTAATTTTTAAATATATATTTTTAAATAATTATTGGAAAGTTAACAATTAAATTTATAAAAATGTTAAAAATAACGTTAATTGAAATAACTCATTATACTTAAGTTAATTATATGTTTCAAACAATTATTCTTTGTTAGGAAAAAATAAGTCTAGCAAACAGAAACTAACTACTAGTTAGTTAACAATTGCATGATTGACTAAATTTTACCAACAAAAAAAAAAGCTATGCTCAAGTGATAAATTTCAAACTGTTATTAGTAATAATGACTTTTTTTATATATGAACTCTTTATGTTTTCTGTACTTTAAATCCCTTCAAAGCATTTTTTTTTTCAAGTTACAATTATTAAATTAATGTAAATGTGTTATTCAAAAATTGTCTAGAGTATTTCGAATCTTAATATTCTCCATAAATTCCGGTTCAATGAATAAATATCATAAATCAATTTATAAAAAAAAATCTATTTTTTCACTAGGTAGTTAACCATTTTCGGCTGTTTATTTCTAGCCTTCTGTGACCTTATAACACCTCTTAATTTAAAATCTAGGTTATGGGACGTGGTCGACATCTAAGCTGGCATCTACGCGGGTAGCACACTTATGTAGGATCCGTAAGGGCTCATTTGAGAAATTTGGTCATTACCTATGCAGAGCGTAGAAAGAAACAACTGCCTTTATTTTTGGTCAAACCACATAGCTTTGGTATCCCAATGTAGGTACAATTACAGTTTTGTACACTTACCGTCATCTCCATGAAAACTATTCAAACTTAAAAAAAAACGTTTTTCAAAATTTCAGTAACATATTTTTTAATTAACCTTTTAGTGGTTGATTTATTCAGGGTCCTATATTGCAATGCCCATGTTAACCAGGTGGGCAGACATGGATCAAACATTAGTGGCCACCATAGAGTGGATAAGAGAATTCATCCAAATGTTTTTAAAGAGTTGATCCGCAATAGTAAAAACGATATTAAATACACTGCTCACAACAATTAGGGGAGCGCATGGTTTAAACTCTTTCAACCCTAATGTTTCCATTTGGAATTTTGAGCTTGCGATTTTTTTCTCACTAAGTTGAGCTTGCACTAATTTATCGTTTGATGGAAGAATCATGTCTTTTGAGGATGTAAATAATGTTTGTTTTAATCAAATGAAAATATGAAAAAATGGTAAAATAAAATTCTCACAAAAAAAATTATGAAATAAATTGACCCTAAATTCTTCACGCTTGCATTCTCAGATGTTTAAAAATTGATTGTAACTCTTTTTTGCAAATAAAAATTTGAAAAAAATGTTGTTATAATTTATTCTTAATTTTTGATTCCAATTTTCCCCTCTTAAATTTTAGTTAAAAAATCAATATTTCCTGTTTTTTGCCATTTTATTCTGGAAGCATATTGAATCTATTTCAAAAATTTGAGATTTTTAGAATGAAAAACATAATGCTGAAACTGAAATGGTTAACAAAAGTACGCAAAGTGCTCCCCTAATTGTTTTGAGCAGTGTAATATGCATACCTGTCGATTGGCGCTGCTTTTGATACATTCCTTGCAATGGTTGAGTAAGAGCAAACAATTTCTTTTTGCGCAGAGGAGTCTTCCATTTCGGTGATTTCTGGACTCTCGGTGTCCATGGATGGTTTTTAGTTCCACTGGGCAACTTACCTTAAAGTTCAGTTGGATAAGTGTCTGGTGGAACTGGAATTATTATAATATAAATTGTATTAAGGTAGGCGAGTACCCAAAATTCTAAAATTTTTACTAGTACTTTAATCTTTTCCAAATTTGGCATAGTGATTTAAAATATTATGAACAATGCTTTTTGGGCAATTTTTTTTTATTTAAATATAATTGATTTATTTTAAACAGTGTTTTCAATTAAAAAAAAGGGGTTTACGCTAACACTTCTATTATAAAAAGTTTTACATTAATTTACTTGAAATTTCTTACAGATGCTATTTCAATATATATCTGTGCCATGAACCTCTAACATCTGGTGTAAATATACAAGTTTTTTTTTTAAATGTCTAAGTGTAAGTTAATCGAAAAAAAGCTTTTTTGTGTGGTTAATGTATAAAATTTTTCTTAATAACTTCTTTTCTTGTAATTTGTATGTAACTCTAGAGGGTCATTGCATGCATCCGTTCAAAACGAAGAATTTAACACATAATTAATGTTTATGGGATGAAAATTCAATGTGGTAGACTTGTTAGCGTAAACCTCTTTTTTAGTAGAAAAATACCGTTTAAAATAAATAAATTATATTTAAATTTTAAAAAAATGCCTAAATCGTATTATTTATTATATTTGAAATCACTATGCCAAATTTGGAAAAGATTAAAGTAATAGTAAAAATTTTAGAATTTTGGGTATTCGACTACCTTAATTTTATTTTTATTTATAATAAATTTACAATAATTATAAGTTTTTCCGTTGCCATGTGAAACTAACAGTTGTAATAATATATTTTTGTTTTGTGTCGGTTATTTTTTTATAACGCAATATTTCATAATATTATATTTGGATTGTTAATAAAAGCTTTTAAGACCTTAAGAAATAAAATTCTTTAAAAAATATCAACTCAAAGGCAACCCAACTTCATTTGTGAGCAAATGACTAAACATTTTAAAACAAAAGAATAGTGCATGAAGTCCAAGCGAACATATCTAGCAACACTAAATATAGTCCTTCCAAGTACTATTGCAATCAAAATGCCATAACCAAAATAATAAAGACCAAATCATAAATACGTACCTTTAAACAGAAATATCAATCCATAAGACAGCCGCGGCATATTTACAGGCAATGAGAAAAAATATGTCCACCAGGGCCATGTGTTAATTATTTTTCATGACATTCAAGTTTTTTAATTGCCGCTCCTCTTAAAAAATAAGTCCAGCAACATGAATTTTAAAAAAAAAAGCTTACTCTAAAAATGGGATCATTTTCTTTTCCTGAAAAGAATTATTAATTACTCTATTACATGTGAGAATAATGGCTCGGAAAACTTTCAAGGAACTTATTTTACTTAGATATTAGGCAAAATAAAAATCGCAAAAATAAAACGATAAACATATATATGAGGAACAAACATTCAAACCAGCTTTAACTTCGGATTTCAGGAAACTCAAAAAATTAATAACTTAAAAAATAACTTATTTGAGAGTCTCTTTTTCGTTTGTTAATTTTTATTGCAAGTATGAAAGTTTGTAGGCATATTATAAATAAATAACTAAAATTAATAGTAGAAAATGCATTTTGAAATTTGGAAAAATGACGTTTTAACCAAACTTATAGAAGTAAACATCTTCTTGAATATTTCTAACGTGGATAAAAGCTCATTTTGAATGGAAATAATTGGAACGTATACCTAAATATTTAAACCAATAACTTCATCTCAGCAATTACCTACTTCCTGCGTTTCCTCATTGCCTGCAGTTTTGAAGAATTATTTGTAATAATTTCTTCATACCAATTATCTCTTGTTAATTTCGCCACTCTTCGCTATATATTATTTTTAAAGTTTTCACTTCTTATTATTCACAATATCTTTCTGATAATTTGACGAAAGTTTCATAATAATATCTTCTGAAGAACATGTTATAAAATATTTTCTTTAGTCATCATTATCAGTTTGAATACGTATTTCGTCTGCTTTCAACCTTTTTTTTTCTCTCTGTTTCGCATTTTTCAATTCTTGTGTTTAATAAATCCCTAAGGCTTTTTTGCTAATTAACTTAGAATTTTGAAATTTTTAACCTGTGTTCTTGTATATGGTGTGCCAAATTGTGCATAGAATAAAGTCTACAATGTACATTTTTTTAAAATACTGAATTCAGTAATTTGGTTTTTTTTGTGTGATTTTCAGCATAAATGCATGTTACTTTTTAACTGTAGCTCACATTTTAAAATCCATCCACATTTCTTGAACAAATAGTACTGAAAACAAACTATGAAAATTTGGTGGAGTTATTCACAAATTGAAAGAGGAGCAGATTTTTTAAAAGAATTCAAAATTGTGACTCTTTTTTTAAATAATTGAAAAACTACTTGTAAATATTTGTTTTTATTGCTAGAAAATGTTCGAAGTGAACTTTTATATAAAACTACTATAATTTACAAGTTTATGTTATTATTTCTATAAATAATGTTTTGGATACCGCGTCCCCTAAAGGCATTTTTTGCGACAGATGTCGCAATGATAGGGTCACATGGGGGAATTATGGGTCCCTCTCTTTCCGGGACAATTAATGGTCACTAAGTTTTACGAATCAAAAATGTTTTTGACAAAACAAATAAATTATGCCAAGTCATCCTTATGCATTCTATTTTCTTATATCAAGTTCAAAAACAATGTAACTCTACAGCAAATAAGGGGGAAAAAGACTTTTTAAACTACACTATAAAAACATCTTCAAAAAAGATTGTAACTCGTAAAGAAAGTATAGTCATTTATCCCCCAGTTTACTGGGGTAATTGTTGGTCACTGGTGTAGTTCTTGGTCAGTGATATTTTTTGATTTTTCAGGTGTTTTTTTTTAAATCTGTGTTAATAATATTTGCATTTACTTTAACTTTAAATTATATTTTAATTGCAACCATTATTTTTACTTTGACTGTTTCTCATGTTATTTTTATGTTTACTCTATTTCTCACACGCTGATACATCATTGGATTTATTCCATGTTTTATTGAATATGTTTATATTAAATATTTCCAAACTTAATATCTTTAAAAACATCCCATCAAGCCCAGAAATTATAAAAGAAAAAAGGATACTGAGTTAAATATTTTACGAAAAAGCTTGATGAAGAACTTTTCAAAATTTGAAGAAGGTAAATTGAGTATCAGATCAGCAGCCAAAGATGTGGGTACAATTTTCAACTCTTTAATCTCAGTTGCAAAAAAAAAAAAAAAAAACCTCCTTAGAAGATGCTAAGAAGGTGCTGCAAGGAATTCATTCTGTAATTGAGAAGCAGAAATATTTTGCTAAATATTACGACAATGGCCCTTTCTACATTGGTAAAATAAAAATAAAAAAATTGATACAGAAATGTAGAAATGAAATTTCTGCTTACTCCATGCCAAATTAAAACTTTTTATCTTTCATACTTTAGAAAACAATAGAATGTCGTTGTTTTTTGACCTATAATTCCCCCATATGACCCAACTTTTGTTTTAAGAATCAAAATGACAAAACCAAAATGATAAAGATGGCAATGAAGCAGAAGTTTGAAAATGGTCCCGAATAAGAGAACGTGCTCTCTGCCGAGTTGTCCGAAAATACTTATTGAATGAGAACTTCAGGCTCAGTCTCTTAATGGATCTACGCCTCTCCTTTTCGATTATTAAAGTTGCTATGCCTTAGATAAAGGAACAAAATGTGTGGAAGAATTTGTTTCTTCGTGTACATTTCGAAGAAAAAAAGATGTGAGAATTTTTGGGGCTATAAGTTTGCTAGGGGCAAAGGCCAAATAATGTCATGGAAAGTGGAAATATTGTTTTAATTAACTTCGCAGTGCTGCACGTAATGGGAATATTTCTTATTATGATGTACACTCTCAATACTGCGATTTCATTGGTAGTTTTGTTTTCTTTGACAGATTGTTGATTTTTTCTTTCTCAAAATTAAATTAATCTTATTTATGGTTTGTTTAGTTTATTTGTAGTTCAAAGAATAATTAAATATTTATTGATTACAAAAAAAAACATGAAAAATGAACATTTGAGTTATTTTTGTATTGCAATGTATAGTGTTGTATTTGTATATTTGTATAGTGTTATATAGTGTTATATTTGTATAGTGTTATTTTTTTTGTATTGCAATTTTTCAGAAAATTATATTTGTCATTCAAAAATGGTTCAAACTTCCTTACGATGAAACCCTTTCTGAAACTTTTCGAAACAAAAAGAATTTAGCATTCTTTTTAAAACTGTTTTGAGAAGTAAGGATTTAAAAATATTTTTAAAGTTTTTCCTTTCAGATTTGTCGTTCGTAAATTTCTATGTTATATTTTGTTCACAAGATGGCAGCACAATTTATATGAAAAGTATCGAAAATTCATGTGACCATCCATCCCGATCAAGAAACGTCATCATCCTCGATATCATAGTTTGTGGTTTATAAATGAGGACTTATAATAGTTATTTTTTAATTCTTTTTTACAACTTCAGAAGCTCTCAATATCAATATAAAATATCCTCAAAGAAGTAATAAATTATAGGAACGATTTTGAAATACATATATCTATAAAACTTATATATGGTATTAAAGGTTAGAAAGCATAAAAGGTTAGAACATAAAAGGTTAGAAAGTTGTAACGATTTTGGTTTAATACAAATTGAAAAAAAAAATCATTTACCTAAAGAAGGAACCACGTATCTGTCCTATTACTACAGAGAGTTTGTGGAAGAGACACTTCTGAGGGGTTTTAGAAGATGGAATAAAAAATTTATATGGTGAAGTATTACGGGGGTGGAGAACATAGTAAATATCTTTTAAAACAAGTGCACTTTAGTAGGGAGTGTCGTCAATTTGGTTGTGGATCTTCGAAAACTAGACACAGCTACTAACTTACTACAAATAAGTTGCTTTTGCTTAGCTTTAGTGCTTCTTACTTATGTTACTAATCATGTTCTCACAGGATATAGACTGTAGTGACGTGTACATTTCTTGTACATAATTATTTTTTGTTATGAATTATTTTGTTTAGCCAAAAACTGAACTGAAAAGAGTGTTGAATAATTCGGGCGTTCGTTTTGGCGACGCTTTTGACAGAACGGAAAAATGTAACTGCTATAAACATCTTGGTAAAAGCTCCTGAAATTCTACGTGTATTGTGTCTGGTATTTTGTGTTGTCTTGAAATAAAAGATTCTCGTCTAAAAGAGAGTTGCAATGCAATTACTACAAACTAGACTGGTGGCAGCTGTAACGGATTGAAGAAATTTTCACGCCATTTTTGACGAAGAAGAACGTCAAAACCATTGCTTCGATCAGGAAGATTCAAAGTTTGTAAGTACCTAACTTGATTCTAGTGCCTGATTTACTTTTATAAAACGAAAAATTATTTTATATATATTTAAAGTTAACAAAAGTTAAACTTTATTTGTTGTAGAATTCTGTGAGTTATTGTAGCAGTTGCAATTAATATGTAAGTGACACATTGAGAACAAGAACAAATGTTTAATTGTTTGATTTAAATCTTTATATGTATAACTGATATTGAAGTTCCTTTTCTTATTATTGTATTTTAATTAAGGTAATAGCTTAATTTGAAGGTGTACTGTCTTGCGGTTGTATTTACCGATTTAACACAGTCGTTCAATGAAAGCAATGTCAATTATCAGTTGAAGATTTAATTCTGTATATTGCTAAATGCAATTCTGGTTGCAGATATAAAATAATCTGTAGTAAATTTTTATTTAAAGTGTTGATAGACGCATTTAGGAAATAAAAGCTTCCATTATTTCAATTTCAGAAATATTTAGAATTTGTAGAATTCTGCATTAATTACGTGAGCATTGTTCTCGTTGCGAACATAGTTTAATTTTCGTAACTTCATGTAAATAAAAGTTAATGAGGATTTATTTGCTGGTTGTTCTTGTAAAAAATATTTAATTAGTGGAACGATCATTGCATGGTATAATTCAGTTGAAATATGTTTTGAATTTATAGCTTCTTTGAAAATTGTTCTTGTAAGACATAAATATTGTCCGTGATAAGAATGGTAAATATTATTTGCAAAATAACATTAGTACTTTCTTTGAAGTTATATTTTAGCCGAATTGATTTTTTTAAAAATAAAAAGTAGTTTACTGAATTAATTTTGATAAATTACATTTAGAAGTGGAAAATGGCTTTCTTAGTTAAGGGTAGGAAGCAGGACTTGATAGTAGTCTGCGAGGAATTAGGGGAAGATGTTCGAGTGTGGTTCCAGAGATAAAACAAATTATCTTAAAGAGTAAATTCTATGACGAGGAAGAAGTCAAGATTTTATTGGAAAGTATTATCGATGACCGACTGAAGCGGGAGAAAGAAGAGAAAGAAGAAAAATTGCAACAAGAAGAGAATGATAGACAAGAAAGAATAAGGAAAGAAGATAATGATAGACAAGAAAGATTGGCTAAGGAGAAGATGCAACATGAATTGGAGTTGAGACGTCTGGAGTTAACTCAAAGTGAGTCCTTGCCCCAAACGAATAGAGATTTGGCAAGAAGTAGTCCGAAGATTCAATTGACCCAGATAACTCCTAAGTTTGACGAGAAGCTAGATGAAATGGGCTTTTATCTCATAAATTTCGAAAGAAAAGCTGAAATGGCGCAAGTTCCAAAAGACGATAGGACTGCTTACCTGTTAGGTGTTCTACCTGCTGAAATATCTAATCTTTTGGCCAGAGAACCACCTAAAAAAGCAAATAACTATGAATTTGTAAAGAGCCTCATCTTAAAAAGATATAAGCTAAACAGTGAAAAACTTAAGCAGTGCTTTTATCGCCATCGAAAGACTCCCGAGAAATTACGCTCATGAGTTGTCATGTTATTTCACAGAGTGGATTGAAGATTTGGAAATATCTACTTTCCAACAGCTAAAAGATTTGTTGATAACCGAACAAATAAAGTTCAGGGTTCCAGACGATATTAGAGAACATTTTCTAGATAAATGGATAAAAATGAAGACTCCCTACGAACTGGCAGAAACCATAGATGAGTATGAGAGCATTAGAGAGAGTTTTAGGAAGAAAGAAACCCCGCAGAAGACAAATAAGTCACAGGCGAATTATCAATTCAAGGAACCTGCAGAAGAAGTGAAGAAAACCCAGTGGGGAAGAAAAGATCCACAGCTGGCAACCAACAACGAAGAGGAGTTCGAAAGACGACCTCAACGTCGCTGCTTTGAGTGTGGATCTACTACGCATCTAAGGCCCCAGTGCGATAAATTGAAGAAAGTCGAATATGTGGCCTCTAATATTACTTCTATATATGAAGAAGGACTGGCACCATACATCAGTCGAGGGGAGGTAAATGGAGTGGAAATGCCAATACTCCGGGATACCGGCTCGACCGTCGACTTGATTTGCCATAAGTATGTCAAGCCCTCTATGTTTACAAATGAGAATGTGTGGATCAAAACTCCATTAGAAGAGGAGATGAAATGCTTGCCCTTAGCCAAAGTAGACCTACAATGCAACTTAGGCCATATAGTCACTAAAGCGGCTGTTCTTAGAAACTCCTTAGACAAAGGAATGTATCTGTTGGGCAACAAAACAGCTGCAATGCTTAAAGAAGTCGAGAAGAGTGAGTTTGCCGAGATTCAACAATTGAATGCAGTTCAAAATAGAGCTCAAAAGAAAATGCCCGTAGATAAGTCTCAGCGTCCAGACGTGCAACAAAAGGTTCCGGAAGATGCTCCTGACCAGGAAAACGTTGGTGAGCTGATGGAGGTAGGAGAGGTTTTGCCTATGGCACATTCCCTACATTCTGAGCCTAGACTTGTGAGTTCATCTCCAAAGGAGCTTATTGAAGAGCCACAAAAGGCCGAAGAACTCAAACCATACCCTCAAGAAGCTAGAAGTAACTCAATCTCTAAGTCCAGATATAGGCCGAAAAATCAGGAGTTATACTTCAGGAAAAAAGCCAAAAAGAAGCCTTCTAAGCCAAACAAGTTATCTGTGCATTGCGTAGGACCTGGAACTGACAGACACGAACTTAGTCGTAGAGTTACTTGAAGAAAGACGAAAGTCATGTGTAACATCAGGTGTGTGTGAGTTCCTCCTCAATTGTGTGTTCCTAGGCTTCCTCCGAACTCAAACTTTTTTGAACTATCACAAATTTTGAGAGACTGTTTTAAATAGTCAGCTATCTAAGTCAGGGGAAGTAAAAATGCTTACAGTCATTGTTATATTTCTTACATGATATTGTATATAACGTAACATGATATTGTATATTTTATTTTTTCCTTGCTAACATATAGGATTGTGTAAACTGTATTGTATATAATTTCCTTATTACATATATGATTTTGAAAACTATATTCTATTTCTTTATATTGTTAACTTGTAAGATTTATAGTAGATTTTAATTAATATTTAACTTAAATTTACTTAGTACAGGCACTAGAGTTCAGTTAAGTAGGTACATAAGACTGTGGTAAATAGTAGAACATATAGGACTATTGTGATACTACTCGAACATAGGACTATTGTGTGTTTTTCCGAACTTTGAACGAGTTACAGTGCTGTGACTTTGACTTTGAACGAGTGACTGTGCTACAACTTTACACGAGTGACTGTACTGTGACTTTGAACTGAGACTCTGAACAATTGACTAAAAACTTTCCTCTTCTAGAAAGGTTTTTCTCCGGGAGGGGAGGAGTCTGTAGTGACGTGTACATTTCTTGTACATAATTATTTTTTGTTATGATTTATTTTGTTTAGCCAAAAACTGAACTGAAAAGAGTGTTGAATAATTCGGGCGTTCGTTTTGGCGACGCTTTTGACAGAACGGAAAAAAATGTAACTGCTATAAACATCTTGGTAAAAGCTCCTGAAATTCTACGTGTATTGTGTCTGGTATTTTGTGTTGTCTTGAAATAAAAGATTCTCGTCTAAAAGAGAGCTGCAATGCAATTACTACAAGACAAATGAAAACGTCTTCGGCATGTTACGTTATTTTAAACGTTAAACACTGACGTTATTTTAAAAATTAAACACTGGCGTTATTTTAAAAATTAAAATTTCTTAATGCAACTTTTTTTTTTCATTGCTACTTCGGCAACTGGTTTGTAACATTTTTGATATTGAAAACAATCGTTCAAGTAATCACTGACAAGCTAAAATCTGTACTTCAACTAATATAATGGACGGATATATAAATATAATGGATGGATATTATAATTAAAATTAAAAATAAATATAAACAATAATTTATTATAAATTTGCTAAAAAAAACGGTATTAAATAGGTATTTTACAAATTAGTCAATCTGAAAATTTATATTCTGTACACTCAAAGCTGATTTAAGTGTCCATAATAGGCATCGGGCGTAGTTTTCACTAAATCTTATAATAAATGAAGAAAACAGTTATAATTAAAATATTGAACAGCAATCGAAAATGTGTTTTATCATCTTTTTTAAAACACCCCACTTAAAATATTAAAATTAATTTTGCCATGCTGAATAAGAGTTTTAATTAACCTGTAATTAATATCAGACCCCCCCCCCCCCCCCGAAGAAAACTGACTTTATTCCAAACTAGATTTATTTTTTCTAGCCCTTTATATGAATGAAAATAGGACTTGACAAATAATTGTATTTTTACGTTGTTATGACTTCATCCATCTAATTACGAAAGAAATGGGCAATAGTTAATAAATAAGACCATGCGTAATTTTTTTACACGTAGAATTCCAGGTAGGGAAAGCATAATCGTAGGGGAGAGTATACCCCAAAACGGGATAGGCGGGCAAAACGGGATAGCGAGCTCCGGATCTTTGCTGGTGGTTCTGTCTCGCTGGAGAAATTCTAAACTAGTTCCAGACCGCCCCGACACCATTCTCAGTTGATATCTCAACGCTAGCTACGTTTTTCGCAAAGAAATAATTTTTTAAAGTTTTCAAGTAAAATGTTTACCTATTTTCTACTTTTTTCGACTACAGAACAACCATTCTTGTGCTTCTCTGGCCGTCGGAACAATTCCGGTAAGTACTGTGTCTTGTTCGTAGTTCTTTTACGAACATTTTCATGTATTTAAATATCGCTAGTGAGTGATGGTTCAAGCTTCAGCCATAAAAGTTGTCAAGAGCATCATGGTCGGGCAAAACGGGACACTTTTGAGGTGCCCAAAACGGGATACAATTTTGATGTGTCCCGTTTTACCCGACCATTTCCATATGTTTTGAGGCGCAAAAGAAAACCAAGTGGAGATTCAAAACAGGCAGATAAAGTAAAAAATGTTACTCTGAACCTGAAAAAAACCCGTAATCATCTTTTGCAGAAATCGAGGGAAATGGACATTACACAAGAAAACCTAAAACAAAATCATCAGTTAGCCAAGGTTGGACATCATCTTCTTCAGAAGATGAAGCTGAAACAGATGAAGCATGTTTTGTGTTGTGTAATTTTTCAAATTTACAATTAAAAAGATTCTTCGTATAAAAACGCAAATTATTTTAAAAAAACTAAATTAACAGTCAAATCAACAAAACCTATCAACATGGAAATCCCTATCCCGTTTTACCCACCCTTGGTAGGGTAAAACGGGACAGTGAAAGACTTTGTGAAACCACTATTTTTCACACATTAATATAATTGAACAAATGTGACCAAGGTATTTTAAGTAGTTGAAAATGTGCTTTTTTATGACATCTAGCTTTGGAATGTATATCTTGTACACAATAGGAAATAAAGCAAATAATAGATAAGCTATAACGTTTTGGGGTACTCTCCCCTACTAATTCCGAAAATCAATCTATAGACTTTGCTTCAAAATCGCTTATACATCTTTATCATTAGAATTTATTGATCGTAAACATAAAAACCAGTTAATAGTAATATTTTTTAACCAATAAAAAATCTCTCATTATATTTGAAACCTATTAAAAAGTTAAGCAAAATATAGTTTTTATGTGAAAAGACTTTTAAGACTTTTAATAGGAGTTCTCAAAGTTTTTTTTTTCTTGCTTACTTTTAGAAACATAATGAAATATTTTGTAATAATATTTATTATATTTTTAAATCTAATATATTTTTAATGATAAAAGTTATCTCAAGTGTTACCATTACAATACATTATCAATTAATCATGGTAAAATTAATGAAATTAAAATGTGTTTCTCAGATACGCGCTCTTTCCTGGTTGTCGCGATGTTTGTCCCTGGGCCAATAATTAAAATACTTGGGAACCAAAAAAATCTTTAAGCTTACGGATAAGATCAGATCAACAAAAAGTCAAGTTGGCTTTTAACTTTTTTTTGCTCTGAAACACTTATTCATTCTTTTAAATATTTTATTATTGGAAAAATAGGCGAAGACAAGTTTCCGACAAAAAATATTAATTTTATAGATATTTAATATTTATTAACGCAATGTTTAATTGAAATCAAACTAAATTCTATCGGCATCATTAGCAGTAGTACAAATTCAAAAATTATATGATACCAATTATACTCATAAGGAGTTCTTTTTAGTTATAATAAAAGCTAATATAATGGAGCTGAAATTTAAAACGCCAATTGCCTTGTGTTTTCCCCATATTTATTTTCACAGTACAGATTTCTAAGTGTTTATGTGCTTTGTCGCACATGCATCAGCTTAAAATTATTAAATGTCAATTTTGGCATTACTATGTGACAGATAAATTCTTAGTTACATATTGGTAATAATACTTTTTGCAGCAATGAAATTCCTTTTTTTTTAATAGTTAGCATAAGATAAAAATCATAAAAAATTAAACCATAAGACTTACAAGTTCGTCAACAATCTTTTGGCCGTATTTAAAGTACCAGTTGCATTGTGCTTTTTCCACAGTATTTTGTCACAGTGTAGATTTCTAAGTGTTACACTCTTAAAACGAACGAGCGATTTTAACTCAGTCTGATTAATTTTCACTCCTCCAGTCTGAAAAATGCACTTCTCCTTTTGGAGTGGATCCTTTGTGTGTTAAACCTCCGACAAGATCACTCCAAACGAGTGATTTTAACTCAGTCTGAGTTAATATTCATTCCTTTTCAGTGTCGAAAATGCACTTCTCCAACTGCAGTGGATTTCACTCTTTTGTTTTAAGAGTGTAGATCAGTGGTTCCCAACCTTTTCTCTCCCATCGCCCCTTTCGTTAGGTTGACTACCACATATCGCCCCCTCTTAATTTTTTTCTCAAATTATAATATGAGTTTAAATATAACTAATAGAGCAATTTTATCATTTTAAACACTAACTACCTTTATAAAAGCAACCAAGGCCATTTTATCCGGTCACTCTTAAAAAAATAGAAAAAAATAAAATGTTTATATTTAAACAGATTTTTTTAAAGAACAAAAGTTAAATAGTTAACTAACACCTTTAAACTGGATTCTGCAAAATTTAAGGGAGTTGACAATAAAAATTAAAGAAAAAATTAAATGTTTAAAAACTTTTTTTTATTATTTTATCTTTTGTCAAGTTCGTGTACAAGTCTTTGAGGCGAATGTCCAACTGATTTCTTTGCTTAGTAAGGAACTGGATGATAACATAACCAAATTCTTTTTCAACTAAATATGTTGACGGGAACGAGATGAGAAGTGGTTCGGTTTTTTTTAACCACAGTTGCGGATAATTGTAAAATAAGTTTAACGCATTCTAACTCATAACCTCTCTAGTTGAAAATGATTTTCGCCTCACAGTCATACTTCAGATCTACTTACTCTGTCTGCAAAGAGTTATCAACGTTAATATCACCACCCACAGCTTCAAAAGAGAATGAATCTACAATAGAATCAGGAATTTCTGACTTGGTCAAATCTTGTAAGCATGCCATTTTAACTTGTCAAGGAGATCAATAAAAATTAGAATGGTTTATTGTACTGCAGTACATTATTTTAATTTTCCCCCTTTGAATACTCATCGCCCCCCTATCGCCCCCGAACTATTTATTGCCCCCTTGATAACACAAATCGCCTACTTGGGGGCGATCGCCCCCAGGTTGGGAACCACTGGTGTAGATGATCCACCAAATGCTTTGACGTCCTCCATAATTTAATAAGGTAGTTTGACCATTTAAGTAAACGAGTTTGGTGTTATTAGACCTTTTTTATAAATTAATAACTCCTTGAATCCTAAAAAAATGACCTTAGTTATTTTAACAAAATTTACTCATCGTAAATGTGTATGCATTCGGAAATAATGTGTATTATACAAATGTGATAATTAAAAAAGCAATTTTAGAATAGATTTCCTTATCAATTAATACATATTTAATGATAGTATATTTGATTTATCTTTCCTTTAAAGATGGTATCCGTTAGCCAATGAAAAAAAAAACAATTAGCACTTTGATTCGTGAAAAATTATTTAATGGTAAATAGGCAGTATCGGTCTAATTGGAACGGCAACCATATAGAATTCTTATCTAAGTCTACTTTTTTTTTTTAAATATTAAATTTTTTTCTGGAAAAGAGATAACGCTAGCGCTAAAAAAAGTCATTTAAAATATGTATTTCTAATTATTTGGTAAAAGAATAAATTCTATTTTCCGAGAATACATAATTTATATAAAAAAAAATCGTCGAGTAAAAATAAAAAAGCTGTGTAAAATTCGTTTTAAATGTTCAATTGATATAAATATTTTAAAGTAAAATACTTTTCTCATCATGCTTATCATGGCGTCATTTGACTGTATCTTTAAGTTTTGACACCCGTCGCCATTAAGGTAGGCGAATACCCAAAATTCTAAAATTTTTACTATTACTTTAATCTTTTCCAAATTTGACATAGTGATTCCAAATATACATAATGAATAATGCTATTTAGGCATTTTTTTTATTTAAATATAATTTATTTATTTTAAACGGCGTTTTTCTACTAAAAAAAGAGGTTTACGCTAACAACTCTACCACATTGAATTTTCATCCTATAAACATTAATTATGTGTTAAATTCTTCGTTTTGAACTGATACATGCAATGACCCTCTAGAGTTACATACAAATTACAAGGAAAAAAAGTTATTAAGAAGAAATGTTATAAATTAACCACACAAAAAAAAAAGATTTTTTTTCGATTAACTTACACTTGGGCATTTTTTTTTTAATTGTATTTTCACCAGATGTTAGAGGTTCATAGCAAAGATATATATTGAAATAGCATCTGTAAAAAATTTCAGGTAAATTAATGTAAAACTTTTTATGCTAGAAGTGTTAGCGTAAACCTCTTTTTTTAGTTGAAAAACACAGTTAAAAATAAATCAGTTATATTTATATAAAAAAAATTGCCCCAAAAGCATTGTTCATTATATTTGAAATCACTATGCCAAATTTGGAAAAGATTAAAGTAATAGTAAAAATTTTAGAATTTTGGGTACTCGCCTACCTTAACTCTCATTTAGCTCTAGTGCGACAATTTTTCAATCTAACCCTACCTACTAATAGTAGAATAGATTACCAAAAGGGGTCTCGTCCTTTATTTAAAAAATAATAAAAAAAATCATCTACGATATTATTCACCATCTCCTTGAAAAATTTAAAAACTATATTTTTTATTATGCACTGCTCAAAACAATTAGGGGAATGCATGGTTTAAACCATTTCGCCCCCAATGATTCCATTTGGTATCATCAGCTTCCGATATTTTTTTCTCACTAAATTGAACTCGTACTTATTTATCGTTAAATAGAAGAATCATGTCTTTTGAAGACTTAAATAATGTTTGTTTTAATTGAATGAAAATATGAAAAGCATGGTAAAATAAAATTCACACCCAAAAAGTTTTATGAAATAAATTTACCCTAAATTCTTCACGCTTGCATTCTTAGAAGTCTAAAATTTGATTTTACCTCTTTTTACAATTAAAATTTTGAAAAAATTATTGCTATAATTTATTCAAAAGTTATGATTCCAATTTTTTTGCCCCTTAAATTTTAGTTAAAAAATTAAGATTTGTTTCCCTGTTTTTTACCATTTCAATCTGGAAGCATAAGGAATCTATTTAACAAATTTTAGATTTTCATAATAAAAAAATAAGAAGTTGGAACTGGACGGGTAAGCAAAAGTACGCAAAGTGCTCCCCTACTTGTTTTGAGCAGTGTACTTAAATGTATTAACATTTTGGAGAAGTATACAAATTACGTGCAGTCAAATTGATTAAAAAAATAAGTCAAAATGTGATACTGAAATATAACAAAGGGTGTTTGAGTTTTAAATAATGAGACACAAACATGCGACAAAAGGTTTATAAATAAAAAAAGTTTATACTACAAACATTCTACAGAGAAAAAATTAAATTATGATATATGTAGAATTGTTAAACTATGTTACAAAAAATAATCCATAAACAAGTTTGAATATCTTTAAATTAGTTGAAGTTAGATGTTTTTTTAACTACACAATAAATGTACAAAAACGTATGTAAAATATATACAAATTAGTAATTACACATAGAATATGAATTAAAGTATACTCATAAACTATAAATGGCATATTAAATGTAACAAATATCTTTTAAAATATGAAGATTCAACCACTGTACTCTCGTTTGCTGCAATTTATGCAATTAAATACTTCGAAACAAATATTTTCACATTCAATATTCATCTATTTTTAATGTCGTGTTTAACAAAACATTATATTTTGAGGAATTTTGAACACAATACCCGAATTTTGTTTTCGGTGAAAAAGAAGTGTGTAAAATTGCAATAATTATGAAAATTTTACTAACATTTTAAAAATTGGTCCTAGATCTCTCAAATTCAAAGGATTGCACTAATTTAGTTATATATTGGTATAAAATAGTCCTAAATCTATAGACTTGAGACTGATATATCAATTGCTGGAGAGAATTACTGAATTTCAGTCATTTTTATTTTTTTTACGTAGCACAAAAGAATGATATATGTTTTTATTCATGTGAGATTAGTTAAATTCTCTTTTTTGGTTCGATTAGTTGATTCTATTTAAGCTCCCTCGGGTCTTTACATTTCATTTAAAACTTTTAACTACTGCAATATAAATACTTAATTAGTAACTGTGAAATTAAGGATTACAGTAATTAAAGTTATAAAAAAGCACTTTAGAAATAACTTGATGAATAACCTATAAGTATTTAAAAAATTTAAAAAAAAATATTTAATTGAAACTAATAAAACATTAATCCTTTAATTCCTTTTAATTTTTTTTTTCATACTTCATATATGTTATTCGGTATGTCATTAATTATTTCATGTTTTCTTAGTTTTTGAATATCGAGCACGGTATTTCTTCAACGATTTATGTGGTTAGTTAAAAAAATTCTTGAACTAACAATATAATCAATTTACATAACAGATATTTAACATGATTGATCTAAAGATACACAAGGAATAAATCAAAATACTATTCAAAATCTCTTGTTGTTATTAATATGATTATAAAAATATAAAAAGATGATGCAACATGAGTACTAAATTATACTTAAAATTCAAAAAACAACTACATGAATGATTTGATCGATATTAATGTAAAGATTTTAGATGTCTCATTGCTCAAATTCTTACTTTTCACAAGATTCTTACTTTATTCATAAAACCATGAGTAAATAAAGTCAATGTCAAAATTGTAAAGAAATAAATTAACAATACCGACTGTTGAGTGAAACTCTGCAAACATCAAATATCGTAAATTGGAAGTTTTTTTATTCACACAACTCAAATCGGTTGTAGCAAAAGCATCAATTTATCAATTAACTTTTTTATAAAGTAAAATGACAAAATGCTATACTGCATAATTTACTTTTAACAAAAGTCCATCATTTCCAGAGATTTTGTCAAAATTAATAAAAAAGAGTTCTGAATCTTTAAATGACGCACTGATAATTTCGTCTAAAACTTTCTAAAATTTACAATGAAAGGAACTCAAATGTTGTTGTGGATCTTCAGGGAATTAAGTAAAAAAAAAGATTCAATATATTTTATAACGTGTCTTGGCCTAGCCGCCCGCTATAAGAAGCCAGAATGAAAACGATATATCGAGTATTGTAATCGCTACTACGTTCAACTATTAAGAAGGACCTCGTGGCGAAGCCACCTACGCCTCACACCACAGTTACACGCGTTGAGCGTTTGATTCCAACAGCCATCTGAGCGTGACCTTGATTTTCTCAAGGTAACGGTTTAACAAGCAGATACTCAAAGCTTGCGCTGAAACCGGCGCTCAAGGTAACGAGCCCATCTCGTTTGGTTTCGTGACCTTGAGTGCCAGTTTCAGCGGAAGCTTAGAGAATTTGCTTGTTAAATCGTTGCCTTGAGAAAATCAAGGTCACGCTCAAATGGCTGTTGGAATCAAACGCTCGAAGCGTGTAACTGCGGTTACAAAGTTTGTATGTCAAAAGTTGAAGAATGAGTAGCCGTTTGTACATGAGTGATGAAGAATGAGTAGTCGCAAGCGCGAGTGAGGGAATCAAATGGCGGGGAGTTGGACAAGATAAAGCAGATGATGAGAGATGAAGCAGAACATGGGACCTCAAAAATGAGGAGCGAGATGAAAGATGGGTGGCAAGTTAGCACTTTAAGAGAGAGGTGAACGGTAGTAGCAGGATGAGCAAGCTGAAGCAAAATTTTTACATAGCGAGCACCAAGTGTCTATCAAGGTTTCGGTGGGGGGAAATTGTACAAGCCGAAAGCGTAACAAGAACGAAAAATGTTATTTGCTCAACAGTTATGTTATGCAAAAATGTATTGCTAAAGATTTGTTTGATTTTCTTTAGAACTGGCGCTGCAGTTCGGGATATCGAATGCGGAATAGTTTTCAAATATCCTCCAATAGTTCAATATTAAGCTCTAGTATGGAATGTCTTCTACTCCACCCTACATGGTGCATATTTTTACAAATTGCCGGAACATATCTTCTAACTCTCTAGTTTTGATTGTCGGTTGTTTATGAGGAATTTTTCAAAAGAAGACTTAAGTTTTTCCATACCCAAAGATATAAAATTTATAATCATAATCAACGAAATGTACGTATATAATTAATTTAAAGAAATCATAATAAATTAAAAAATTCTTCACGGTATAATTAAATAAAAAATATAATTGTGGAGTAGAATTACTAAGTCCTAACGGGAACGAGTCCTCCATTTTGCGAAAAACCAATCACTTACGCAGTAGTGTCCGAACCTGTGTCAATAGCACACTCTGTGGTTGAAGCTCTGTCAATGTGACGTGAATCAAAACCAACCGCCAACCAGAATTGCTGTCAATATTCAATTGGCAGTGGCGATGCTATTCCAACTAACCATTCCAAATCGTAACACATATCGTAAATGCTGGTATGCTACTGATTTAAGGGGGTCTGGCACCCCAAAATCATTGAAAAAATTAAAAAAAAATTAGTGGCTTAAAATACTATATCAACCTTTATTAATAATGTCACAAAGTTTTAAGACGATTGGAAAAATATTTTTGACATTAAAGGCAATTTTATTTTACCCTTTCTTTAGTGAAACGGCCCAGAACGGCCGAACGACTAAGGATTCGATAATGTTATTCCAATCAAATATTACGAGGAAGCAAAAATCCTTCGTAAGGAAATGGGTTAACAATAAAAACTTTAAATTGGTTTTTCTCGGTTTTACAATTTTTGAATCATGTGAATGTTTGGGGGCACATAACTGAAAATGTTATTCATTTAAATACTTGAATTTTTTTATGTGTAATTCACAAGTATATTTAAACATTTTAACGCAGGGAATAGTCTGTAAAGTTTTTACTTTCTTAAAAAAAAATCTTTTAGGTTAAAAATATTGACATTCTTCAACGATATTTAAAAAAATTCATATTTAATCTAGTTTTTAGTTTTTCAAAATAATCTTGTGTTAAAATACTTAAAAATGTCTATAGATGAAACTGTGAAAATTTGAAATGGATATATTAATTAGTTAATTCTTGAGATGCCCCCAAAGTTGGACAATTTAACATGGGCTTCTATGGAGGTGCCAGACCCCCCTAATTAAGCGAGACAAAGTGAAGTCAGCGTAACTCTCTAGAGAAGAAACATATTAAAGAACCAAGAGGGAAATTTGTGCCAAAGCAATATCCATGTTGAGATCGGTTCGAGGAGTTTCGTAAATTAAAGCTGCACTAAAAAATTGGCATTTTTTAAATAAATTTTAAAATCTGAGTCCGTAGCATTTTTTGACCAATTTCATTTCTCTTCAGTGAAATAGTTATAATGTCAAACTTAATTTTTCGCAATAAACACACATAATTGGCCAGTAAATTAACCGTGTCATTGTTTTTCATTTACCTTTTACTCATATTAAGAAAATCAAATTAAAGTACTGAGATGGGTTGAAAACCCGAAACAGAGATTTTGTGTTTTCTACACGTTTTGGAGGGCGCTGATTCCACAAAAGTGTTTTCGAACATTTGTCCGTCCGTCTGTCTGTAACAGCATTTCAGAGAGTAGTTTTTCTGTGTGGTGTGTAGGCTCCAACAAAACCTACACAGCACACAGAAACAGTACTCTCTCAAATGGGTCAAGGCTTATTGGAAATGAAAGAGCAAACATATTTTAAAAATATATAGCAACAGACAAAAACACACAGACAGTCGACTTTCGAATCCACTTTCACAACAAAAAAGATCCTTTTCGAGACCTTTCAATTAAAAGATGGCAAATTCAATGGACCCAAGAAGAAGAGGGGAGACGGTTACACGGTGTTTTTTATTATTATCACCAGTCGATCTAGACATAATCATAGGAAACACTACACAAACATAGTTCTACACAGGACATGCACGAACTCCAAGTTACTTAACAAAAATTGAGCAAATAAGTTCTTCAAACTGTGTCTGCTGAGAGGTAGAAGATCTGGAGAACTATTCATACACTAACAGATTCACTCATTAACAGATACTCTCCACTTTTGCTATCCAGGTCCAAACTCCACAGACCAAAGAAAAAAAAAAGACTGATCGCTCTTATAAAAAAAATGCAGATATATTATAAACTAACAAACCCAAACAACATCCAAATAAGATAGCTGTGTGAGCCAGCTCCATAAGGCTTACTCAAACATATAATAGAGGAATGCAGAAACACTTACATAGAAGTTTTTCTAAAAAAAAACGTCATATAAAAGTTTTGAAAAACAAATAAAAAGCATAAAAGGAAGAAACCAGCAAACCACTAGGGAAGGAGAAAAAGAAGAAAAAAAAGTTTAAATGAAGTCCTCAATAATATAACGAATACTAGTTATTCTTTCTCATCTGCAATGCATTGAAGTGTTCAAACACATGCGAAATTACAATAAATCTCCTAAATAATTACAATTTGAAAATACAAATTGAACATAGCATTTCATAAAATTCGATATTGATCTCTAAGCTACTATGCTAAATTTAATAAGATTAGTACAAAGAAAAATATTATGATTATAATAACAGATCAAAACCATTTAAATAGTTTCCCTCGGTAATAAAAAAATAGCACCCAGTATTCAGATAGTCTGTAGCAATTCTTAGCTGCAAGCCCACCTTGCAACATGTCAACTGTAGTGACATATCAGGGGCTATGAATAGCAGTCACCTGTCTGAAACAGCTCTACGACTCGAATTAAAAAAGCTACGGATTTCAATTTTTTTTTGCACGAGTTTCTAGTACCTGGTGGATATCAAAATAAGGTTTTCGAGAAAATTGAGCGTGCGCATGTGGTAGCTGCCTTTTAGTTTTTTTTTTTGTTTTTAAAGGTACTACTAAAAAAGAAAGAGATACATCCCTCAAACTTTACACACGTGTTCCCAGTACTTGTCGGACGTCAAAATAAGGGTTTCGAAAAATTCCGCATGCGCAAAGGGTAGCTGCCTTTTAGAACTTTTTTGGTTTTTTAGGCATTACTGAAAAATGAAGAAATACAGCCTTCAAATTTTGTACACGAGTTTCCAGCACCTGTCAGATGTCACGATAAGATTTTTGAGAAATTGCGCATGCGCAAGGGCCATATAACTATTTTTGCTCATCCGCAATTTTCTTTATCCTTATTTTGACGTGCCACTGGTACTGGGAATGGGTGTATCAAGTTTGAAGGCTGCATCTGTTTTCGGTTTTTAGTTCATGCCTTTAAAACCTTTCATTTTGAAGTCCGAAAGGTACTAGAAACTCGTGCAAAAAATTGAAGTCTACAGCTTATTTTAGTTCAAGCTGTACGGTTGTTTCAGCCAGACATACGGACTAATTTTTAAAAACCATTTTTTTGGAATCAGTACCCTAAAAAATTTGTAGAAAACACAAAATTTAAATTTCGGATTTTCAACCCATCTCAATACTTTCATTTCCTTATATTCATAATAGGAAACTAAAACAAAAAACAATTACAGAGTTAAATAACTGGCCATTTATAAGTGTTTATTGAGAAAAATTTAATTTAACATAAAAACTATTTAACTGGAGAGAAATGAAATGACCCCTAAAATGATCTTGATTCATAAATTGCAAAAAGTACAATCCACGTCTACGAAAAACTTCAAAGAGTTACTATCCACAGACTCCAATTAAAAATTCAAAAACGCTCAGTTTTAGTAGTACTTTATTCTACGTAACTTCTCGATACGATATAAGAATTATAAAATAACGAGAACGAAACGTAAATGGTCTATCTTAAATGATACCAACAAGATTTGACAGAACAAAAGTAGCGAAGATTACTTTCCTCTTTTACTTTCATGAAGAAATACATTGTAAAAAACACCATGAAGGGAGACATGAAACATTGTACCGTTCTATTAAATATTGAGAAATGTATTTTTGAAGTGATTGAGAGAAATGTATTTTCGAAGTGGTTGAGAGGAATGTATTTTTGAAGTGATTGAGAGAAAATTGTTGTCAAAGTGATTGAGAGAAAAGTATTGTCAAAGTGATTGTGAGAAAAGTATTGTCAAAGCGATTGAGAGAAAAGTATTGTTTAAGTGCTTAAGAGAAATTTGAAGTAATAGAGAGAAAAGTAGAGTTTTGAAGTGATTGAGAAAAAAGTACTTTAGAAGTGATTGAGATAAAATTATTTTTGAATTGATTGAGGGAAAAGTATTTTTGAAGTGATTGAGAGAAAAGTACTTTAGAAGTGATTGAGCGAAAAGTATTTTTGAAGTGATTGAGGGAAAAGTATTTTTGAAGTGATTGAGAGAAAAGTATTGCTAAAGTGCTTAAGAAAAGAGTATTGTTGAAGTGATTGAGAGAAAAGTGTTGTGTGACGCGCAACTAACAAAATTCAGATCAAATATTTTATTTAAAATACAGGAAACGGAAAAAAAAGTTTATCTTAAATGATACAAACATACAAGATTTGGCAGAACGAAAGTAATGATGATGACTTTTCTCTTTTACTTTCATGAAGGTTTTACATTGTAAAAAACAACATGGATGGAGAAATAAAACATATTTTTACCTCCCGTTTCTCCTCTAGAGAGTGTGCGATATACTACTTCTATAATGTGAGGATACTTTTACTATTAAGCACGGATACTGTATAGCCTGAAAAGTGAACCGCTTTTTAGCGGGCGGCCAGACGTACCTTAGTATAAAACTCATTGGATGTGACTTAATCCTTATTGAGCTCTTATTGGTATGACAGTGTATTAATGAACCAGTTCAACGAATCTTTAAATTGAAATTCTAATTTGGGTTTCTCTGCTCCAATGACCAAATAAAAATTAGGTAAGAAAATTTTAACTTTGATAAGATAATTTTATCTAATTAGTAAGATAACAAAAATTTAAAAAAAAATATGACTTGAGTTAAATCGATGTTGACACTACACCAAGGTAATAGACAATATCACTTGTAATTTCATAAATAAAAAAAAAATTAGAAAAGTTTGGTATACCAAAGAAGTTATTTTGTTTAACAAAACGGCTTGTCGGATTTTACCACTCTATATTTTACATTAAAATTGTCGTCTGTAGAATGAATACAAAGACATCTAAAATCTTAAACGGGGTTATATGTCAAGTAATTCCACAGTAAATTACTTTATTTTTCACAATTTAAATTTTAATTCCTCAATTTTTTTTATTTTATGGTTTTTATTGCTCAACATTTACATTAATTTGAACTAAGTTCAATAAAAATGTTAATAAATTTTTATCTATGAGCATTTGTACTAACAAACTACACTTGTAGAATTTATTTTAACATTTCATTTTAGTTGAATAAAGCTGAACTTTTCTGCTTCTTTTGAGAAAGAATAATATTCAAGCTTAATGTATTATTATATAATTAGTTTCGCCGTTACTTCAATATCACAATAAAAGAAGCGAAATAAGCCCAATCTGCTAAATGTGAAGAGGCTACATATTTTCGAAAGATTAAAAATATAAATATTTTTTTGTTTATTAATCCGTATGTAAAATAAATCATACTCAAACTTTAAAAAACGTGTACATAAATTAATCAACTATATATTTAATGATAACTTTCATATGCATTTTCTTTTAGGAAAACTAAACTAATTTGCCCATGGAATTGCACATAAAATGACACCAACCAAACATTTTTTAAAAATTCTACTACAAACGCGACGACTACATATGGTTTCGACTAGTTAACATTGGGATTCATTGACTTCATTGAAAAAGGTATCGATACATTTAATTGAGAGACGCGACGAAATCGGTTGTTTCCCTTTATTTGCTGATGCCAAACCTTATTCCCTTGCCCGTGATGCGGACCTGTCTCTGCCTACGAGCTTTGGCCAGGGCCTTTAGCATGTTGATCAACTGGGCTGCAGTATAGTCACGCTTGTTGACACTCCCTGCTGTGGGAAGAAAAAGTATGGTTGAGCTATAAGTATTGTTCAATCGATTAAAAAATATTGTTCAATTAATTTTTAAAAAAGTATTGCTTCAGTGATTGAGAGAAGTATTGTTGAAGTTATTGAGGGAAAAGGTATTGTTGAAGTGATTGAGTAAAAAGTATTGTTGAAGTTATTGAGGGAAAAGGTATTGTTGAAGTGATTGAGTAAAAAGTATTGTTGAAGTAATTTGAGAGAAAAGTACTTTTTTAAGTGATTGGAAGTATTGTTGAAGTGATTGAGGATAAAAGTGTTGTTGAAGTGATTGAGTAAAAAAAGTATTGTTGAAGTAATTTGAGAGAAAAGTACATTTTTAAGTGATTGGAAGTATTGTTGAAGTGATTGAGGATAATAGTGTTGTTGAAGTGATTGAGTAAAAAAGTATTGTTGAAGTAATTTGAGAGAAAAGTACTTTTTTAAGTGATTGGAAGCATTGTTGAAGTGATTGAGGATATAAGTATTGTTGAAGTGATAGAGTAAAAAGTATTGCTGAAGTAATTTGAGAGAAAAGTACTTTTAAGTGATTGGAAGTATTGTTGAAGTGATTGAGGATAAAGGTATTGTTGAAGTGATTGAGTAAAAAGTATTGTTGAAGTGATTGAGGACAAAAGTATTGTTGAAGTGATTGAGTAAAAAGTATTGTTGAAGTGATTGAGGATAAAAGTATTTTTTAAGTGATTGGAAGTATTGTTGAAGTGATTAGTGAAGTAAAGGTATTTCCTTTGTAAACAGATCAAACCTGTAACCACTTGTACAGATAACACCTGTGAATAAAAAAATCTGTTTTGATTAGGAAAACCTTGTTATCAAATTCGTTGCAAGTCTCTTAGCATATACAAACTACATCCATATTAGAAATGGTCAGCACGCCGGGCTCTAATGTAATGCTGCTACAGTTCGGTTGTTAGAATTGTTTTGAATTTTACTTAACGTCTCCAACAAAACAGAAATCATTTGATATGCATGAATATTGTTTGCTTTGTTTTGTTGTTTGAAAATTTTGTCAACTTAATTTTTTTCGTAGCATCATGCATACTTTCTGGCTAATTTACTGCCAGAATTTTCCAGTAATTTAGTTTTTTTTTACAGTGTACCACTTCTAGAAACTGGCATCACACTTAGCCTTTCTATTTTATGTTTTAATATAATAACTATTTTCTTATAAGTAATTGGGACCGAAGCATAATCTACAAAAACAGTATTAACGAAACCAACATACTTGAAATAACATTCAAAAGATATGAACATACGAAAAACAATTTACATGCTTTGTTGTTTAATTAAAAATTATTGAAAAAAAATGCTTACAACAGCCACTAATTTTTTATACCTGATAAAATATTGAAAACAATCGCGTATTAAAGTCTTCATAAATAATTATCGTATAAAGCAAAAAAAATATTTTCATTGTTTTAAGAAGTTAAAACTAAATATCACAATGGTTCAAAATAAAATATATATGTAGTATGAATTTCTCTATTAATTAAAACCACAACAATATTTGCAGGTAACTCCTTACTTCATAAACAAAGCCTTTGCTTTTCTTATTTTTGAGTGGCTTACTTAGAATAATATAATGATGCTTTAATTAGATAGAATCAAATTTCAAGTACTTATTTTCAACTAATTATGGCCGAGAAAACAAATTATGATAATGGATTATGTATTGGAGGATGACGCTGTATTGAAAAGGGTTGGGTAGATTTTCCATTTTTGAATTGATATTCTTCGAATTTTCATGCATGGAAACTTTGAGATATCTATTACAAAGGATATTAAACTTTATATCTAAGGAACTATATTTAGAAGGTAATATGTCAATAACGCATAAATCTTTTGTGATGATATAATTAAATTTTACAATAACAGTATTTGAGGGATATTAAAATAAATTAAAAAATCGGATTTTTGCAAGAATCCTTATGCATAGGTTTAGCGTCATGAAGGCTATTCGCGATGGGCGTTATTTAGAACCACTGTCAGAAAACGAGCCGAAACCTGAGAATGCACCCAACGCAACCGTTAAGGGCGTCATCTTAAGCAGCGTCGGGACTTTGAAGCATATTTAACGTATACACTCCCTCTACACGTGGTATTATTCCTCTGACTTTTTTGGCTGCACGGGCCTTTTATATGCTTACAATATTCGATACTTAAAGTCGCAGTGCTTGGCGATCTTGCCCCCCACCAACAAAGTCATAAGTCATACAATATTCGATAGATTATTGTAAGCCTCTATTCTTTTTATTACACGAAGACTACTTAGTCGTGAACGTATGCTGGTGAATGTTCTCTGATGCTGCATTGAGTTCCTACTTCAGAATGTAAAAGTGTATAAAGATGAAATTTTTTATGAATTGAGTTGATTGAATTTTTTGTGAACTAAACTGCGGAGGTGGCGATGCAAACGAATTAACTCTTGTAATTTGATGTTTGTTTGTTTTTTATGTTATTGCTTGGACTCATTAGTGTGGGACTCATTGTGGGCGACTTACTTGCGTCAAACGTGTCGATCATGTTGCTTTCTTCATTGTCACTGTACAATGGCACCTCTTCAATAAAAGCGCTTCTTCCACCAGGGAAACGTTTCTTCCACCAATAGACGCTGTCCAATGCCGCTAAGTCAGTAGGAACAAATCCGTCTAATAAAAATATTATTTATTGTATTTTTTAAAAAGAAATCCGATATAAACACACTTTTTAAAGCTTTAAGCAAAATAATTTTTCACAAATGCATTCTGCAATATGGTTGCATAGTTATAGTCATGTGACTAAATTCCTTGCTAAGACTCAACTCCTTGACATGACTAAATTCTATACTAAAAAAATTATTTATAAAAGTAAAAATTGTTAATAAATAACTTGCATGCAACACTGTAAAAACTTCCCCTAAAAGACAGCACATTTTGCGGTTACTTTTTTTTTTGTATTTCTGTGTTGTAATATTTGTTTTAAAGTAAATTCATGTTTTCAAAACAGAGTCTCTCGAACAACTACAAAAAAAGTAAAACCGACATTAAGTTTGCAGTATGCAAATGTTCTACGAGGAAAAGGGTAAATAGTTCTCATTTTCGAGTGCGAGAATCGAATAAAAAAAGGTGTTTCACATTCAATAAACAATTTTATTTGTTATTTCAAGACATAAATTTATTATTTTTATTAGTTTAGCTTCAGTTAGAGTGTAATTTAATTATTTTTTCCTTCGATTTTGACGTAACAGGACGCACGAATATCAGGGTCAAAGGAGAAGCCAATCAGAGTAGGCGAAATTTCGGCGTCAGCTGTATTGTCCGCGCAGTACATTTCTCTGCTGCAAACTTAAGGTCGGTTTCAGTATCGTGTAAACAGACAAAATGGGTGAAAGCATACTGTGATAAATTAGATGGGGCTTTTTTTACACTAAACGTTACCTATTATTAACATTTAATCGTGGGTTAAAACTTAATTTAGCTTATTATAATGTAAGCTACATCCATTTTTGAAATTTGTCAATATATACTATACACCTTAATGGCTACGTCGTACGTACCTTGAATGCTCGTATATACAGGAAACTTTGCACCAAGTTTATCTTTAGCAATCGGTTTACCTAAAAAAAAAGTTGTTTTAAAGTGGTTTAGACTAAAACGAGCCATATAGTTTTTACAAAAAAACACAATCGTTTGACACACATATATCCTTTTTTAAACTCTACGACATATTTATATTAATTTAGGAACCGTTATTTTTTGCTTGAAAGAGTAGACTGCTCTTTTATTGCTTTTTAATAAGTTTGATTTAATGAATAAAAATCTCAGACAATTAATATATTTTTTAATTAGAAGATTGAAACATAAAAGACATTCATAATTTAAAAAATTTTGCTACCCCAAAAAACAAGTTGATAAGTAGCAATTTCTTAGTTTTAATTTATTTAGCTTGTTATCTGTCCCAATAATTTACGAATAGACAATATTCTTTTTGCAAAACGCAAAAAATTGACTAAATGACTAAAGTTCTATAGAATTTTCAGTATTGCTAAAGTTGTACTAAAAGGTATTCACCATTTCAGAATAACTTAATATAAATATGAGATATAAAAAAATTGTGCGTACAAAGAAGTATTTGCAATTATCTTTATTTACGCATCAGCAGACATTACTATTTCTATCCCTAAGAGTGGCTCAAATTAAATCATTCTGAATGGTTAATTAAACTTTTGTTGTGTTTATCTGAATAGACCGCATTTTTAAGAACCTTAAATCAATTTTATTTAAATAAGAATATCATTAAAAAGTACCAATATACCACCACGATTGCAAAAAAAAAATTAATTTAAGTATACCAAGAACTAAAAGAACTAAAACATAGTTTAATTAAATGGTTAAAATAAGAGGTAAGATAATTAGTTGAGAGAATGATCACTCATAAATACTATTTTAGGGCAATTGAAAAAGTTTATATTCTTTCATAATATTGTATTATTTGTAATTTTAAGATTACACAAATGAGAAGTATTTGAAGTATTTTTTTAAAATAATCATTCACAATTTTTAAAAACTTTATATTCAATTCTTCCACTTATTAAATTTATTCAAATCATTGAAATGCCTACGATATGAGACGTGTCTGATGAACTAATACAAATTACCGTGTGTGTTTTTTCACTTTTTGTTGCACATATTTACATAAAGTTATTTTTTTATTTCAGTTATTTTTGTCGACACTGAAATGTACATAAAATAACGTTTCTTACAACATCACGAATACTAGCACTTTTAATGAATCAAACTAATAATTTCAAATTCAACATTTTAAGCTAAAAATTACATTTTCGTTTCAGATTTTATCAAAAGTAGTTCTGAAGTACATAATTATGAAACTTTTAACCGTAAGAATAATTTTATTTCTATGACGATTAATAATTCAGGTTATTGAGTTGAACAATTTACGAAATAAATGTACTAATTTTACCTGCAAAGTTTCCTATATCGTTTCGGTATGATTGCATATAATTATTGTATCTTGACTCATCATCTAAAAAATACAAAATTTATGTGCGTTAATATACTTAATCGATATTATCTACGAGCAAAAATTCCCAAATGTTTCTCTCTCTGTTAATAGCCCTCGTGTAGCTCCAGTGCGACGATAATTCAAACCAAACCAATTCTCTCTCTGTTTATCTATAAAATTATAAATTTTTCAGTTCAAATATAGATTATTATTTAAAAGCGATTATTATTTATGTGGGTAAAGTAGAGTTTCGAAGTAACTTAGGTACTACTAAAAGGAATTCAATGACTTCAATAATGTTAACGTACTTTCCAGGAAGTAATAAACTAATTGGAAACACATTTGAACGGAAATTTACGTTTTTATTTGTAATGACTTTTACCATAAAGTATTCTCCAAAAAATATTTATAAGTAAATGTTTCTATGTACTGTATTTGGACCTATTAAGGAGAACAACGAGTGAAGAATTCTTTACAACTATGAAATTAACAGAAAATTTGGTAAATTTATAAACTTATAAAAACTTATAAATACATATTTTATAATTTATAAATTTATAAAATTTAAAACTATAAAAGCATCCCGGATTAGGTGGCTGGACCATCTGTACAGATGTCCCGAGGACTTTCCCACCAATAAAGTGACTTTTTACAAAATTGAAGGTACAAGACGTAGGGGACGACCACCCACACGATGGTTAGACGATGTTGAAAGGGACCTCAAAATAATAGGAGTCAACCGACGGAGAGCCATTGCGGCTAATAGGGCCGACTGGAGGAGGATCAGCGAGTCAGCCTTGGCCTGCAAAAGGCTGTTGAGCTTATGAAGAACAAGAAGAGAAATGTTACTAAACAAAACATATTTAAGAATGATTAGGATAAAATTGCCTTTTGAATCAAATCTTCAAGATTAAAATTGAGAACTATATTTGATCAAGCATAAGCCCCATAGTTTTTCAACCAGTCACTAAAAATTAATGCGTCAAACTTAAGGTATCCTTGAAATACATTAGCCACGATTCTTGAGTGTTGACAAAGATCAGTATTTAACATTTTACAAATTTCTATAAGATTCGTTGTAAGACACAAAAAATTAAACTTACCCGGATAAGCAATAGTCCCCCATTGTATTTCCTCCCCATAGTTTCTAGGATCTGTAAAAGAAAAATTCTAAATAAAACGAAATATGTGCTAGTTTTTTCAATTCTAAAAACATTTCATGTCATTATGAAAGCAAAGGTTGAAGCTTAAACTACACAGTAATTTTACATCTTACTTCAAATTCAGACGCATCAGATATTTTTGCTAAAATGGTGTTGTTTATATGTAAATTAAAAAGTAAAAAAAATCACTTAAAAGTAGTTTTAACCAAGCATTACGAAAATCAATGATAAGGTTGTAATTTTATGATGCCAAAAGTAAATCCTATTATTTCTCTCTGGAGCTCTTTTCTGAAAAATGTGTGTGAAAAAAAAATATATTTTGTGAGGTTAATTAAGCATTAATATGTATGGTATGACATTATAGTGAAAGTTATAATATTTTTTTAAAACAAAGTATCTCGATAATTCTAATAATAAATATAAACTTTTCTTTCAAACTTTTGTCCAAAGGACATATGTTAAAATTTTACAAAAAAAAAAAAAAAATCGGATTAGTTTCACCGTAGTTTTAATTGAACCTTTCAGAAAAACATTTAAATTGAAAACCTTAAATAAAATTTCATTCAAGTTTGCACTTAGACAAACAAGAGAATTAATCAAATAGTGTTGTATAGGGTAGGGTAGGTACATATATATATTCCGGCTTGTTTTCTTGGTCGGAGACCCGCTTATAAGCCGTCGTGAAGTAAGACAGACACAGAAAGAGGTGTTTTTTACTGTCACAAAGAAAGGAAGTACACCCAGGGCGAAGGCGGGAGTCGTACCCGCACCCGTTACATTACAGCGCAGACTGCTGGCTTGCGATTCTAACCACTCGGCCATCCGGACCCTGTAGTGTTGTAAAATTTAATCCAAAGTATGGAAATTTAAGAACAGCTAATCTCCATCAACGGCAGCGTATTGCCGCTGTTTTCTTGTGGGTTCTTATCTAGGAAAAACACGTTTCACTCTTTAACACCGAAAACAATTTAAAAGGGTCATTCAAAACCACTGGCACATAAAACTGAAATTTCTTTTTTATGTCTTGTCATGGGGGGGGGGGGGGGACAATGACAGAAAGGGGTGCTTTTCTGAATGGAAAACATGCTTTAAGTATGTAAGCAATTTAAAGTGAGCAAATATATCGTTAATCATAATATACTCGTGGGTTTTACTATGCAAAGGATTTGTCTGTCATACTTTTTAAATCTGTATTTATAACACATAGCAGACCTACTTTAAAATTTATTTTGAAGATAACCATCCGTAGTATGAAATTGATGATTCAAGAAGAAAAATTATTGCTTGATTACGATGGAATTTGCCGCCCCGGTGGCTCAATCGTTAGGATTCTGGCCTTTGGAGCTGCTGGGGCAGGTTCGAATCCCGGTCAGGCATGGATGTTTGTGACTGTCAATAAATATCGTTATTTGTCTATGTGTTATTCCTTTCTTTGTGACTGTAAAAAATCTTTCTGTGTCTGTCCCACTTGACGAAAGCTTATAAGCGGTTCTCTGAACAAGCACACAAGCTGGAATATATATGTACCATACCGTACCGTACCGTACGATGGAATTCACACACCTTTAAAGGTTCTTTTTATTATAATTTTTACAATTTCATTCGGTTTTTTTTAAATTTATTAAAACATGTGCAGTAGCTTTTTAAAACTTTTAAAATATTTGTAAAACTAATAGTGTAAAACATTTTAATGATTTTTTTTAATTCCTGTGGTCAATGCTCCATTTTACTGTATTCGATCAGGAATTCGTATTAAATTATCTTAGAAAATTAACTTTGTACATTAGTTTTTATTTTTTAAATTAAGTTTCTCTTTACAATTTAAATTGCACTATAAATAACTAAAGCGAAAATATAAATAAAAAATAATAAAAAAATATGTAATAATCATAATTCAAAAATAACAACATGGATTTAACATACAGGCATGCTACTATTTTACTTATTTACATGGTGCCTCATCATGGATCCCATCAAATAAAAATTGTTCTTACGGTAACATTTTGATTGATTTAATAATTAAATTTCTTTCACTATAGATAAATAAAGAGACAAGTTGCCATAAACGCAGTTCTAGAAATCGGGAATAGACGTCTTAGACATAAATATAAGAACAAGAAAATATTTCATATTTCGTTTTTCACCCTTATTCTGTTTTGACGTTTGGAAACGAAGAAATAATAGGCTTTTCTCGTTGTAAACGTCATTCAAAGACATCTTAAGAAGCATTTATTTTATACACAAGCAATCGCATCATTTCTATTGTTTACGAAATAAAGAACTACGGCACATTGTGTTTTACGTGTTTTAGGATATTAAATAAAATAAAAGTCTGTGCGTTGGCCAAAGAAAAGAGGAAATACAATTGGAATAAATTCAGTTACGGAATAAATAAATTGGAATAAGCCCATACGCTAAAATAGTTGTATTTAAAAATGCATCTAAATGGATTTAAAATGCTTTCTTAATAAAAAATAATACATGCAGACAAATTTTCTCTAATTAATGATTGATTAAAAAATTGATAAAAGTTGAATTTTCGAAGATGTTTCAACTTAAAATACTACATTTTTTAACTTTCATGTCACCTTCTATAACAATTTCTAATGTTTTCAGGTATAAGAATCCAAAACAAATGTGGAACAGAGATAATTCACAATTTCCAATACAATTAGTTTTGAATAAATAATCTAATCATTCTCCTGTAGGTAACTCTATCTGAAGGTTTACTTTTAAAAATTGTTACTGCTCTTATTGCAAGGGCTGATTGAATGTAACAATTTTATACGATCACATAGATACAAAAAATATATAAGTTTCATTTATTTAAACGCAAAATTAAAATTTTCTTTTTAAAAAAATCCTTTTTTTTAGTTTTCGTTTTCGCAATCTTTGACCAAAAGTAATTACTTACTGTAATTCGATGATTTGGTATGCCTAGTATCCTCCGGTAACTGAGAATGATTAAAATTTGCTAGATAAAAACTTCAGTTGATAGGTTTTCACTTAAGTAAAATTAAAATTGCTAAATGTTCTTTGGATACAATTACCATTTCTATTAATTTTTTTCTCTGACAAGTTTGTAGTTCCGAATAAGATACTTGCTTCATGTAAAAATAGCTTTATGCACCTGGCGCTGCAAGGGTAAATCTTAGTAATTGCGATTAGTATATTAAATAAACTTTGATTTTATGCAAACTAATTCTCCAAGTTGGTCAGCACTCAATCAGAATATTATAATAACCCCATCTCTCATGCTGATGTCAGCATTTATGTAAAAAAAAATGTCCGATTGGATCTAGGCTATTCGAGGAGTTTAAGGGGTCACAGGAGTCTTAAAAATGTGCAAAGAAGGTACTACAAAACATGGTTTGATCTTTCATGTCATTTTTGAACTACTCAATGTATAAGTATAATTTTTTATATGCAATTCTACAAGATTTATATATTATAAAAGAAGTTTTAAAATTTATGAAACTTTAGCCAAAACTAAAATAAATGATATTAAACATGAAGCTATTTGAACACATTGTGATTAGGCTTGCGCGGCAAATTGTGAGGTCAAAATTGAAAAAATGACCAAGAAAATGACTTTATATTGTACAAATATGTACAAACAAAGACTTATACCTAAATTCTCAGCTCAACTTTAATAAGAAATTATTTTAAGAAATTTTTTCTAAAAAAATTAATAAAAATTTAAAAATTTTGATTTAAAATTTTTTTAAAAATAATTTCTAATTAAACTTGAGCTGAGAATTTAGGTATAAGTCTTTGTTTGTACATATTTGTACAATATAAAGTCATTTTCTTGGTCATTTTTTCAATTTTGACCTCACAATTTGCCGCGCAAGCCTAATCACAATGTGGTTGGTTGGTTGGTTGGTTGGTTGGTTTGACATATATTTTCAGGCTTATGTGCTTGGTCGCAAGGACCCGCTTATAAGCCATCGTCAAGTAGGACAACACAAGACGCACACAAACACATATGACAGATGTTGCCATCTGTCGCCACCTCCACAATTTAGACATGTCCCTGAAGGGGAGGGAAATTTTCTCCAGGAACCTGAACCCATGGTGAACTGCGCAATGACCGACCACAGGACTTTCGGACCCAACAGATTTTACGAGCACGTACTCCGCATATACTCGGTAGGTCTTCAGTGGCGACCGGGTCTCGAACTCTCAACCTTCCGATCTCGAGTTCCGAGATCCTTGACCACTAGGCTCCCTACAGCCCTAATCACAATGTGTTCAAATAGCTTCATGTTTAATATCATTTATTATAGTTTGGCTAAGTTTCATAAATTTTAAAACTTGTTTTATAATAAATAAATCCTGTAGAATTACACATAAAAAAATTATACTCATTTATTGAGTAGTTAAAAAATGACATGAAAGATCAAACTATGCTTTGTAGTATCTTCTTTGCACATTTTTAAGACTCCTGTGACCCCTTAAGTGATTTCCCCCCTGTGAAAATTATAATAATCACTAGCAAATAAATACCAGTTCTCCGCCCGGAATAAAAATAGTTGTAATCGATCCAAGTATATGAACAATTTAATCCATTTTAGGATAATTAACTTATGTTTTTGTTTCTGCTAATTATAAAGTATAAAATTCTTTTACTTATACAACCTTAAAAATCCAAAATTAAATATACGCTATAAAATCCAAGCATAAAAGTAATCGTATTTTCCCTCATAAACATATAAAACCTTTTTGGCTCATTTGACACTTTTTTGGTAAGAATTTGGCGATAAAATAGATATAACTACAAACACTTTTATTATACAGCTCTAGCACAATGGCCTTCGAACAACAAACCAGCGTATAATTTTTAAAAAAAAGATGATTATTTGGCGCGTTTAGGTAAGAATTTGGCGAGTTCGGCAACATATTTAATGAAAAAGTGAAACAAAACCAAATATGTAGCTCTAGTACGTTGGCCTTGAACAACCATCTTAGGTATAAGTCATTTAAATAGCTAAAATATGCATATGTGCTAATCAACAGAACCATCAATAAAGAAATCATCACCTAAGCCCACAATAATATCTTGGAATGGAGACTGGATGGAATTACGTCACTTGAAACATGTCAATTATATTTCAAATAATAATTTTTGTTTCTGATTTTTAGGTTAGGTTTGAATTATCGTCGCACTAGAGCTCTCTTTTGTTTGTTTCTGAAGGTAATAGCAACAGAATAAAATGACATTTTCACTTTTGATTATTTTCGTTAAAAGTTTTATTTAATTTTTCCAGCAAATGGCATTAGGAAAGTGAAAAGATATTATTTGAGCCAAAGTGGTGTAGTTTTTTCAGAAAATTCGAAATTTCTTTAAAAATAGAAACTTTTAAACCTGAAAGTTCAAAAATCATATTCTAAGTATGAACTACGCATTTGTGCCAAGTTACGAGTCAAACAAATGTCTAGTTTAAGAGTATATAAGACACACACCCACACATACAAAACTTCATTTTTATTATTATAGATAAGCAGGTATTTACCTGGCCCACGATACATTTTTAAAGATCAGAAACACATTTGGATAGTTTGACTGCTCTGCTCATTTGCAAGAACAGCCAAATGTGAAAAGAATTGACATTTAAGAGAAATTCTCAGCAGATATAGAATTGTTAATTCTTAGCATGCGGAAGGTCCCAGGTTCGGGTCCGGGCATCGCCAAAATAGCTGCCGACCTATAAACGGCCCGTGCAGCCAAAAATGTCCGACGAATAATACCCCGTGTAAGGGAGTGCACGTTAAATATCCTTCAAAGTCCTAACGCTGCGTACGATGTCGCCCTTAACGGTTGCGTTGGGTGCCTATTCAGGTGTTGGCTCGTCACCTGACTGTGGTTCTAAAATACGACGCCCGTCGCCAATAGCCCTCGTGTAGCTCTAGTGCGACGATAATTCAAAACAAAAAAAAAAAGAATTGTTAATTCCCTTTCTGTGTCATAGGACATTATAACAAATCTCTTCCAATTCTCTTGCCACACTAGTAATTCTCAGACTTCCGTCAACATGAAGACTGTACCATACATGTCCGAAGACAGACATGCACCAACTGTTATGGTTGGAAAATTTTCATAACCTATAAACTCCCTATTTATGGATAAATAATCCTCTAAACATATTAATTTTTTAGCTTTTCTAAACACTAAATATCTATCCGATATGGAAATATAATTATAATTGAGCAGAGTAAATCCGATCAAGTTTTAAAAATCAATATATAGATATTAAATAAGTAAATATTCAAACGATGTATTAAATAAGTAAATATTAAAACGATGAAATAAATAAGTGAATATTAAAACGATGTATTAAATACGTAAATATTGAAACGATGAAATAACTAATGATTTCTTTCATATTGAAAATATAAAAAGTGTAATATGTTTCAACAATGCGCAATGCTAATTTTATGCTTACATCTGTTTTTTTTTTCACCCTAAGAATGCGTATTTTGAAAAATCTTGAACTTACTTTTTAATTGAATATTTTTAGGCTTGAATACATTTTAGGTATTCGTGTTGCTGGTTGGAATGCAATATAAACTGAAGGTTTTTACAGACAGAAAGTTCCCACTAGGGATTATTTCGGCTGTTATTGATCCTAGAGAATCGGGCCTTGTTGTTTTAATTAATACAAAACGTTCTAAATGGATTCCAAGACATAAACATGCATAAGGGCCCGTCTTTATATAGAGGGTGGTTATAAAATAACGCTCCCTATTCGGAGTGGTCTGTAGCTTGAATGAATAATCCAAATGCAAAAAAACTTTGAGACACTTACTAATCAAGAAGGGGGAAAGAGAATGGAATCATAAAAACCAAACTCGTCTCTTGACCAGGGTTCTAAATAACGAGGCGTAATTGGATGTGTTGTCCGTAATTAGCCATAATTGGCTACTCCTCGTAATTATAACCTTGGTCAAGAGACGAGTTTCTGTGTTATAATTCTATTTTTTTTTCGGAAAAAAAAGAATCTCGTCTCTTGACCAGGGTTCTAAATTGCGAGGCGTAATTAGCTGTGTTGGCAGTAATTGGCCATGATTGGCGATGCCTCGTAATTTAGATTCTGGTCAAGAGACGAGTTTGTTTTTTTATGATTATTCTTTTTTATGATTATTTTTTAGGATTTTGTCTTTTTTATGATACCGTTCTTTTTTCCCCTTCTTGATTAGTAAGCGTCCCAATTTTTGATGCATTTGGATTATTCTTTCAAGCTACAGACCACTCCGAATAGGGAGCGTTATTTTATAACCACCCTGTAGTATGCACTAAGATCTTAACTAGAGTTAGTAAATGAGTAGCTCTAATGTAATGCAATCCCATTCAACCAATGCAGAAACTGGTTTGCCAATAAAGGCATATAACACGCTGGAATAATCCTTTATTTCGACTTGAAGACTTTCAGAGGGCTTCAACAGTTTTTCTCGACAATAATTTCCACGGATCCCTAATGTCTCTACGCCGGGGCCACTTTTACCTGCGCCACCCTGTAAAGCATCGTCTGTCTTTGTCTTTGAGGCATGAAGACGTGTAGAAATCTCGTTTTGTTTCTGTCCCCCCCCCCTCTTTGGGCACAAGTTTCAAAAAATCAAATCTTATATTACGCTTTTAGTACTAAATCTTTCTATCTTCATTTTTATATCTTTAACTGTAACAGTTTTAGATGAGTAGTACGCGAGGCAGTGACAGAGACATATATAACATAGAATGGACTGCGCATTGGCAAACCTAAAGTGTCCTAATCATCTAACTTACACAGTCACATGACTGTGTCGCGTTTGGCTCGCATCTATGGCGAGTTTAAAATTTGGCGAGTTTTTCCACAACGACCTGAACATAGAGGCCGACAATCTAATGTTATGATAAAGAAGCTTGGAAAGGAGCAAGGATGAATCGCTAGTATTTTAAGATCCTCTTAATAGATATCAGATTATTTCTTTGATTTTGTGCGTCTATTTAAGATTACTTGAGCAGTTGAATAAGGAATCTTTAATAAAATTTAATTTAAAAGAACATTAGTAATTTTATGTAGAGAGTTGTTGTATTATAAGTTGGTTATTGACATGGTGAATATTTTCTGCCGTCTCTATAACTTTCGTTCTAACGGTCCGATTTAAAAAAAAAATCTTTTTTTTTTAAATATTGCCTCTTCCTTCATTTCACCTGGAATAAATCAACTTTCTAAAACACATCAATATATTCCAAATTCAACAAATGTTCTACTTTTTAAATATAAATAACTCAAACACTACGATTGCAAAAACAGGTTTCGTTTTGACCAAATTGCAAAAAAAATATTCTACTTCTAAGCTGTCCAATGTTCAGAATATTGATTTAATTGACTTGGTCCAAAATATTTATTACAATTAGAGTTCTAACAACGTTGCTTTAATCGTGAATATGATTCTTCAGTATAAAAGAGCTTTTTGAATAAATTCCCTCGATAGAAATTATAGTTTATGAAGAACACACAATTACTAAAAGTATGCAGAACTAAATAAATTTTACCCGTGAAGTGTGACTAATCCTATTTTATACCCCCTCTTTACAATTAAGAATTCACAAGCATTTGGCATCTTGCACAAAACGTTACTGAATTAAGAGTACAACTTTCACGATTGTTAACATGCTCATAGATTAAAATAATATAATTAAATATTTATTATAAAAGCCAAAAGAGAAAAATACCAACAATGCTAAAAAAATCGTCTGCGAAAACATTAAAAAAAAATTCAAGCTGCCGTGATTGGTAGAAACCCACGTGACTTGGATATTAATGGTAGTCTCCACTTCGGTTTGCTAGCTGATATTCAGGTCTGGCGACAATTTGGAATAGTTCGTAACGAAACGGTAGCGTTAAGTTGCCATACGTAGCAACCTTTCCCCTCTTGGCGATTTATGATGTTTAGGACATAATGCTAATCTGCAAGGGATGGCGGTTTTTAGAAAAAACCGGTTTTCCATTTTCCATCGGTTTTTTCCTAAAAAACCGGTTTTCGGTTCCAAAGGGCCTCATACAAAAAAAACCGGTTTTCAGTCAAAACCGGGCCAACCGGTTTTCTGAAAACCGGTTTTGGTTTTCCATCCCTAAGCTGCTTTACTATGAATGCGCAGTCCACTCTATGTTTGTCTCTGGGCAGTGAATAAAGCCAGAGCTCCTTCCTTTATATATGGATTATTTTCAAATTTTAATGTTGTATGTCATAATAAGTACTGTTATCAAAAATAAAAAAACATTAAAAAACATGGAATTTTACTTTTATTTTCAAAATTTTTTGTTTTAGAAAATAGTTTATTAAAGACTTCTATTGAGAGCTTGAAGTTAAGAAATATTTCTTTATTAAAATATTAAAATACTTTAAGAACCTATTTTATAAACATTGTGAATCTTGTATATTGTGCTTTTTCTAATTTGAAATAAAAAAAATCGAAGAATATATAATATTTTTATTCGAAACATGTAGCTTTTTTTCAGTTTCATAAGTTATACCTAAATACGTAAAACAGTACTTCACTTTAATAGTTTTTCCTAATGAATTATTGAAATTCCTGGCATAAACTTATAGGAGCCTACTTACCATTTTAAACAACTGCCAGATTGATTATATTTCCCTGTATTTTTTATAAATGTAATTCACAATATTTTAAAAGTGCACATACTGTTATTTACTAATGCTTTACAATTTCTAATGCCCGACTACGTTCTATGTCATCAAGCCCTAAGAAATTTAAAATTCGGATAGGTTTGGAAAAAAAGGTTCACAAAAATGGCTTACGCCTCGCCTCAATATATGCTCATTGGTTTCGGAAAAATTCATGAAATATCTACTTCATTGCATTTAGCCAACTTTTCCACTGCTCTTTATTTTTGCACCCCTAAACTCCATGATACTATATCTTGCAATTTTTTAATATTTATATGGGGCAAGTTATTAGTTTTGTACCAATGACTTCACAAATAATTGAAATCTTAATATAATTAAATTAAATGCCGATGAAAATAGTTGCATTAAAAACTTATTATCAACATCATTAAATGTCAAAATGCATTCAGGTTCATAAAAATATTCAAGTGTTAAAAAATAAATGTATTCGAAAAAGTTTCTCTTTTCAAATTGAAAAAAAAATCTGGAAATTATCTGGACACTGGTTGTAATATTTTTGATATATGAAACTAAGCAAATTTCAACACCGATTTTAAATGCTTTACTTAATACTATCATTATTTTGTATGTGGGGATTTCCACGCGTGACTGACACTACATCAGAACGATTTAACCAATTTCGTTTGCACAGTTCATAATTATTTTATATTTATTTTAAAAAAAATATTGTATGTCAGTATACCCCTTAGCATATAGTATTTTTAGCAATCAGTAAATTTTTTTAAAAGTTATTATTTTATTAAAAAATAATAAAAATGTCCCGATGTGACTGACACTACACGAAAGTTCGTAGATTTTTGGCTATCATGACAATTCGAATTTCTTCTGATTGCGCATGCGCAGTAATTCAGCATTCTACCACTGCTTATTTTAAGTATAAGGTTTCAGGCTAAATATATTAACTGCAAAAAAGTATTGAAATACCATAGGAAATAATTAATTAGCATTTTTGTGCGTGACTGACACTACATTCAATTCGTGACTGACACTACATTGTGAATTGTATCACAGATATGAAATTTTAAGCAATAATAACACAACATATGTTAATAATTTTGATGATGGAAAGTTAAAAATTGCATGAATGGTAAAATTATGGTTAGAAAAAGATACACAACGTCCCCTAAAGTAGGTTTCTGGTAATTTTGTTAAACTCTAATTTCTTCTTCAAAATGCAGCAAATCAACCAAATCAACATTCTACCAGTGTTTATTAGCCTACTTTTCTTTTTTTTTAATTCGAAGAATTAAAAAAAAATGAAAAAGTAGGTATTGACATGCGGTCGATGTCCGTCCGTCCGTCCGTCCGTCCGTCTGTCCGTCCGTACCCCCCTTCCAAAATCAGTTCTATCAATCCGATCTTAAAAATTCTTTTTTTATTAGAAAGGTATAATCTCAGACACCCAACTTTCATACTTTTTGTCCGTCTGTCTGTACGATAGGACGGACATAAATCGACTATTTGACGACGAATTTCCCATTGAATTAGCATTGAAATTCAATTTCGATTCATTTAAATCGCTGAATTTAACTACAAATGCTACGGACAAGTGAGATACGTCAAAAAATTCAGCGCATCGAATTTAGAATACATTGAAAATTTCAGAAAAGAATTCGAATTCGAAGTACTTCAATTATTAAAAAAACATCAACATTTAATGCTCATTTAAAAAGCATAGGAAGCCATTTTTATTAGAATTATATCGCCGTTGCCATCGCAACAATTGCTTGAGAAACTTTAATTCTTTTAGACAATAAATTAAAATAAATTTATTTTTGAGACATCGATCAATTTAAGATGACGTCAAATATATATTTCACTACGAGATCTTTGTATTTTGATATAAATTGTTTTCATTCTATCTAAAAGCGAGGAGTATTGCAAACAAACAAAAAAAACAACAAACACTTTATTAATTTCGAAATTTTTCTTATTTATTCTTTGAAATATAAATTTTTGCAAACGATTTAAGTAATAATTATTTAATTTTCGAAATAAAATAAATGAAACTAGCCGAATTTAGCAAGTAAATGTTTATTGAGGAGTAGTTTTTTGGTTTTTGTTCTACGAAAAATCAAATATTTACTTATGACTGCAAATCAAGCTGTGTTTAGTGAAAGATGCTGTGTTTAGTTAGGTGCTGCGTTTAGTGAAATTTATTTTAAATTTAAGGTGGAAAAACGGTTCTTGATGTCACTTACTGTTACGAACCTAGTTTTTTCAAGATAAGAATTTTAGTAAGTATTTAAGTAACAGGAAAGTAGGCTATTTTAGTTCTTTAAGAACTTCTTGTTTTAAGTATAAGGTTTAAAACTGAATCATTTAATGGCAAAAAAGTATTGAAATATCATAGGAAATAATTTATTAACACTTTTGTGCGTGACTTACATTACATTCAACTAGTGACACACTACATCATGTGAATTGTATCACAGAAATGGAAATTTTGGCAATAATAACAAAACGTATGTGAATAGTGTTGAACATGGTAAGTTAAAAATTGCGTACACGGTAAAAAATACAGTTACAGAAAGTTACACAAGGTCCCCTAAAGTTGGTTTCCGGTAGTTTCTTACTTCTTTATTCAATAGCATTTTCTGAAAAACCTTGACCCTGAAGCCACGCAAAAAGACTTCCCGACCATTGCAGATGTTTCAGTTTTACTGAATAAGCATCTTTATTAAACATTTGCCAACAAAATTTTAACGATAATTCATTATAAAAGGAAATAAAGCTCTTTTTATAGCATCAAGTTCATTTTCAGAATTTTGTTGAGAGGTATATTTCTTTTTACAACATTTAAATTTGTTTTATTCACCTTGTAGTATTTTGGGGGATTTAATGAAACATTGGAAGTTGTTTAAAGTAGGTATTTGTTGAATTAAAAAAAAAACGGATTAATTTTTGAGTGTCTGGTAATCGGAAGTATTTATCTTCTTTGATGAGGCATATATCATTTAATCTACTTATTTTGCCCTTTACACAGTTGTCAGAAATTATAATAGTGACATGTTCGGGCAGATTTCTTATTCAAAGTGAAAAAATCTTTAGCAAAATGTGAGTCATATTTGATAGAAAGTGTGGCTTCTTTTATCCCCTCCTCACTGTATCACGAAGTCCATCAATTGCTCCTTTACCATGACTGAAGGCAAAGATGACCATGACTTTTGGGGAAAAAAAATACCACACAAGGTTGTCAAATGGTTGGGGGATTGCAATGGGGGTGAAATACTTTTAATTGAAGTGTTGTCCGTAAAGTGGTTTTTGCTTTCATTTTCTTTAAATTTTTGTTATTTATCCCCTCCTAAAAACTTCCCCTTTGCTCTTTTTTTTTCTTTTAGCTGTTGATATAGCCATCTTAAATCAAAATTATCAAAATATAAGAAATCTACAAAGATTATAGCTATTCTAAAACTTCTAGATCAAAAGAAGTTGTGACTCACACTACATTGTGACTGACACTACAAAGCTAAAATGTGTTAGAAATAGAGAAAATGCTTTTCATTTTAAAATTAAGAGGTGGGAAATTACACAGAGGTTACTAAAGTAAGAAAATATCGCAAAAAATTTGAAGTAAAGCCTTTTTTTTTTAAAGTTATAGAAACTTTTCTATCTTTTCGTGACTGACACTACAGTCAAAAAAGATTTTTTTATCTTCCAAATTGAATATCGTTTAGTTATAAATACCAATTAATAGTGTGTTTTTAAGGTAGTTCTTATAGTGTAATTTAATAATTTTATCAAAAAATCTGATAAAATGTGCTTCGTACCTTAAAATTCATTTGTTCAAAATGATGAAAAAACACGAGACCATGCTTTCTAAACAAAGCGGATATTTTGAAGCTGCCGTGTTGCCAAATATAAAACAATAATAGTTGTTGATACAAAAATAATAAAATTCAAACCTTTCTAAAGCAAATATAAAAGTTGCAAGTGTAGAAAAAAATATTTTTTTTTTTGCAGTCGTGGTCTCTTCCGACGTGGAATTACCCATGTATTGAATTGGTGAAATGCATACAATATTACAATTAAATTATTATTTTCCAGTCATACATTATTGCGAAGGCTCATTTACTCGATTCGGGTAATTAAATGCAATTTTTTTCTAATTTATTACATTTATAAATATTTTATGTTTGAAAATTGCAAATGTTCAAAAGTATGTTAAAATTTAGTATTGAAATGTATTATTTGCCAGTCATTGGTACATGCGATTTGTAAAACTTAGTTTTGTATGCATCCCTTTTAAAGTTGTGTTTAAAACATAAGAAAATAAATGTTTTTATAAATATTGAAGGAAAGGGTAGAATTGATGAGAAATTTATTTTAAGAGTGTTCGCTATTCAACTCTACCAATCAGCGCACGAATTTTCCAAAACCCAAACCATTAATCGAATCGCACTCAAGCTAAACTTACGAGGTAGATAAAACATTTATCATTATTTTAACAATGCTAAAAAGAAAATGCTGAAGTTTGCGTAACGATATTGATATAAAATATAAAGAAATCCTAATGGCTTGGACAAACGTTTATCAACTGAAGTAAAAATTAAAATTTCTGCTTGCATAAATAAAGAGTTGAAGCAACGTTTTAGAATTCCATACTATTTCTTTATTTGGTGGTTTTTGTAAATGATTTTCCTCTGAATTAATTAATTTTGTAAAGAAGACTATGTGTTTTAAAGAAATAGAGAACATAAAATTACAAAAATAAATCCTTCTTAACAAGAGTTTTCGGAAATCATACAGCTTTAGCTTTTTTTTTCATGATTGTAGTTATTTTAATTATTAAAAATATTTTAAATTATACAAATTGATAAACTTTGACTTTTGTGCTTGGTTTTAATTATTTTATGCAGACTAAATTTATTATATTTGAATAAGACGTAAAATTTATTCTTTCATAGGATTGATACTTTAATGATATGTCGTTAATTGTAAATGCAAAGTATTCGAGTTATAAAAGGCTCAATTTCTGTTTATAATTTTTTTTTTTACTGTTTTCATAGAGTTGAAAGCAAGTTTTTGTACGAAATTTCTAATGAATCGTTCCTTCATATTTATCTAAATAACCTATCAACTGAAAATAAACCTACAACCGAGCCCATTCAAATGTTGCAATTTTTAGGCACATGAATAATTCCTCAGGAAACATAACCAAGTCCATGCTAAAAAATTAAATAAGTTTAAAAGTTAGGTCCTCTTTGGACATCTGGATACGTATCTATAAAATACGAATAATTAGTAAAGCATGTGACAAAATGAAGGATAACACTTTTAACTTTAAAATAGTTTTAATTACTTTCAAATAATTGAGTAACACTTTCAAGAGTATTAGTTAATTTTATGATTTTTTTTTGCAAATATAGTTTAGTAGTACTTGTACCTACTTTAGTAGTACTTGTAGTAATAGTACTTGTACCCAAAAAATGGACAGGACTAATATCTTAGTAATCTTATAATAAAAAAAATTATTAGTTCTACATGTCCGTGAAGAAAAGCAGTTAAAAAAATGTTTTAGCCAAGAAAGTGCAAAAAAGCGTGCGGTTCAACCTTTCGAAGGAATTTTTTATTGTCGTGGGGGGGGGGGGGGGGCTGATCTTAATTAAAGGAAAGTTAATATTCGTATATGTTGTATAATTAATTTAAATATTAAATATCGTTTAAAAAGCTCATACAAACTTATTTTTGATTGATATTGCATATATTCTTTTATAGTGTTTTATTTGTATATTTATTTTAAGATTAAGTACAACTACGCCTGATTCCCAGCATGAACGCCTAATGACCCCATTTTAAGTACAGAAACTAAGCAACATAACTCCCCATTGCAATTTTAAATTCAAAAATAAAATGGCCCTAATCTGCCAAAAAATGGTTCTCAAATTTGAGAATATACATGTTCTCATTTTTGGAAATGATATTAAGAAGAAATGTCATCTCCAACGTGGACTCAAACACACGACGTTTATTTAGACATCGTCGACATAGTGGATCGTACGCTAAATCCAATTCGCGAATCATTATTATGAAAAGCCTTAAAATTGCCGTTATTCACAATTTTTCCTTTTTTATAATATTTAAAAAAAATACTTGTGTTTATAATTTTATAGTAATTTGGTAAAGCTCCGTTAGCAACGACTCCATTAAACAGCGAAGTTTCAAGGTTATTAAGTTTGCTTCCTTTTATACAATAATTGAAACTAAAATACTTAATTCTCGTCTTCTTGTTTATAAAATTACCTTAAATCAATAAAATACACATAATTAACCTTCTCATTAGTAAACATTAAATGTTATACATCTTCAAATTCATTCAAAATCCGTGTTTACTCTGTTAAATGTCTAACATTTAATAATAAACCTCCTCTATACCTTTATTTTCAACGTAGTTTTCTTAAATTTATTCCTTAAAGCTTTGCACCTTATGTAACAATTTAAAAGCCCTTTCATGTTATACTAGGATTTCAGAAGTAATCTTCTAAAATCGGCTATGTATTGTCCGAGTAATAAATACTTATTAGAATATTTCCTTTAGACCCTTACGAATAAGTCGTTGGTGATATAATAGTTCTAAGACTCTCCACATTGCTAATGCATCTTTGAGGGTCACAGTATGGACAACAAAATCCGTACTTAATTGAGTCTTAAATATGGGTGCAGTAAAATTGTAAATTTGCATATTCTAGTGTGTAGGAGCATAATAATTAGATAGCATAAATATTTTATGAAAATCTTCAATAAACTGTCATATATCCGAATAACTTCCTCTCTTTTCTCTTAGCTCATTAAGGACTATTTGTCAAGAAAACATGCCATACGAAAATAAATTTTCTCTAAGTACAACTAAATAAAGAGAATGGTACTGAACAAGTGGACAATTTGTGTAGAGCAAATTAATTTACTTAAAAAACGAATTAAAAACAAACTTACATTAAAGTTTTTGGACAAAAAAAAAGGTATTAACCCCGTGGAACCCACAGGAAATATGTGGCCAATAGCCAATTATTGAAATATATCGTCAATTGCCCAACGCGTGCATCCGGAAAAATATTAGTATCAAATGGTTCTTTCTCTTTCTTCTTCGTAAAAATTGGAATATTCTTTAATGTTACGTAAAGATAAAATCTATATCTGAAAAACATAAGTAATGATTGACTGAGTCACGTATCAAAGCCCAGCCAGAACTACTATATGTAAACTATTATATGCGAATATAAAGCATAACCAAATTAGTTTAATTTTTTGTAGGATTGTTATTATTTAAATATATTTATTTCATTCTATTTTAATTATTGATTTATAACAGCCATTTAATTTCGTATGCTGGATCAGATTTACTCAATTCTAGTCTAGTTACATTTTAGTTTAATTTAATTAATGCTAATAAATAATAAGAAACGAAGATTTATAGGAATATTTAAGCATGAATAGATAGTTTGTACAATACATAATTTTTTTACAACCATACAAGATGGTGCAGGTCTGTTTCGTTATGTCTTTTGTATTGTTGGGTACAGAATTGGTGTCTACGGAAGTTCGAAAATTAATATTGGTTATATATGTTACAATGTCTCAAGACAGTAAAGGCCGTAACTATTCTAAATCAGATGAATACTTCTCCGAAATGTCACTTTTCTCCACATACTCGTTCTAAACATACTCCATTTTCTAAACATACTCGATTTTCTCCACGTCCCTTTCCTCTCTATCACTTTATTTTAACTGATTCAAAACCGTTTTTTAATTTTGTGTGGATCGTTTTGTCGTGTTCTGGATCGGATTTTATCAACTCGATTCTAATTATATTTTCTTATTAAATTTAATTGATGTTAATAAATGGTGGTGGTAATAGTAATGATACATTTGCGTGCGAATTGTCAGCAACAGGTTAAATTTTCAACTGTTTTGTATTCTTAATTGTATCCAGGGCCATGTTTTTTTTTTAATTTATGAAACTGGAAATTTTAACAGGAGCCTATGAGAAAACCTTCAAACTCGCTCAAAGTTTCGATCCAATCGGACGTTTACTTTACTTTTTTTTAATTAATGCTGATATCAGAATAGGGTGAATTATATCTTATGAGGTGCTGACTAGTGGGAAGGGTATCAATTGACATTGTAAATTCAATAAAAAAAATGCATTAAAACGATAGTTAATCTCTGTTTTTTAATGTAACCCATGCAAATCTGGGTTTACAAAGCTAGTATGTTATAAAAGATAAACTTATCATACTATTTGGGAAAAAGCTACACTGAGAACTCCTCTTTGTTCCACAATTTGGCTACTTCAACAAAAAAAGTAGAATTTTTTTCTTAAAATAAGAAACTTGACTGTTTTTTTTTAAACATTTCCAACTAGTAAAAAAAAATTAGAAAACTAAATTACCTCGAAGAGTTGCACAATAATTGCTTCGAAAGACAGAAAAGATAATGACGTATTTCAATTTACAAAATGCTATCTGAGTCGATAAAAAACAAATTTCATCAAGTTTCATTTTAATACTTAGACTCAGAGCATCTTATTTGCATAAAATAATTAAAAAAGTGTCAACTGTTCCAGCCTAATGTCACTTTTTTTTTATCTCGCACTGAAGTAAGTTTAATTCTGGTAATAAAAAAAAGTTATAAGTACTTCTAATGCAAACACTATTAAGAATCTCTTTGAATTGAGTTGTAGGTGTATAGTTTATTTTTTCAGTTCAAACAGAAATCGAAACACTTGTCCAAAATCATATATGGTTAGATAAACTCCCTCATTTAACGTTCCGTTTCTTGATTTTAGCTTCCACATAAAATTCACAACTTAAAAATTGAAATAGATTATAATATATATAATAGTTCAGTCAGTCTGCCTGTCCGTCCGTCGCCCACTTTCACAGAAGAAACCACAAGTCTCACACACAAGTGGAATCCGTCATATTGAAGAAAAACAATCATGCAAAGTGGTACTCTAAAGTTCATTAAAAATCAAATTAGAAGTATATTTTAAAATTTGAAAGCTAAAACTTTAAACCTTTTTTCAAAGAACACAAAAATTTCTTTTTACTCAATACTAGCTTAATAAACCCAGCATTGCATGGGTTTTCCCTAAAGAACAGCTACTTAAATATTATTTAAACTTTTACTCCATTAAAGGATCTCCCTATCATCGTTATCATCTTATCAGAATACATTATATGCAGCCCTTACCCCCTCCACAATAGCCACCGTATAGCTCTACTGCGACGATAATTCAAACCTAACCTAACCTCACCCCCTTGGCTAAAATCGGCATATTTATTTTATTTGGATGTCCGACTGACTCTTGGCCTTTCATTTTATGAAGTGCAAACTTTACATTAGTCAGAAATATTTCTTAGTATTTCAATTTATTTTCACAAGTAAACAGTAATTTTAAACAACGATCTCTAGAACTAAATCAAAATTCAGAAACAATATTTAAATTTAGAAAAGTTCCTAGACCCGTTTGAGTTCGAATTTCGAAAATGTGTTTCATAAATAAAACCCCCAAATCAAAAGGAATAAGCTCTTAAAATTGGGAATCTGTACCTCCAATAGTTTAAGCTGGACATTTATACTTGAGTCAGTAAATCAATCAATCAGGACTTTTTCCTTCATAGATAAAGATCCACTGTTCCCACTAAAACTTTATTTAAAATGAAAATAAAACTTGAAGGAATGTTTATTTTTGTGGGGAAAAAACGGTTTTAATGATGTCATTGTATATAACACAGTACAGTTATTTTGATGTTTAATTATATGTTTAATAAGGAATTAATAAAGAGGCAGAAAAAATTACAATTATTTTTCATAAATACTTTGGTACTTTTAATTTAGTTGTAAACTTTTTTTTAATGTATAATTCTATAAATACGTCAAAATACTAAGCATAGTTCGTTATAAAACTGTAAATCACTGATCAAAAAGTATAAAAAAAGCTGTTATGATAAATTCCTCTTCTATTTATGGTAAATTAATTGACCTAAAAAAGCTAATTAAAGATAAAAAAATCAATTGAATTTGAGAATGAAAGTTACTGAAGAAAAAAAAGGTAATTATAGCGACTAAAAGTTTTCTTTTAACTAAACACCGTGTTTAGCTATTTTGCTACTAAATTTTATAAATAATTTAATTAGGCTATTCTAGGTGCAAACAAACCTACTTGTTTTTCATCCACAAATAAAAAGGAGGTTGGCAGATTAAAATTTCCACGATTTTAATGAATTAAATTTTACTGAAACAAAAGGCAGACTTTGTGATTTATTAGTCTAGTTTCCTTTTTTTTTTTAATTCAAAAGAATTAAGAACAAATTAAAAGGTAGATTTTGAGATGCTGAAAATGTCCGTCTGTCAACTCGGTTCTATTATTAGGATCTTAAAAAACTCGGTTCTATTTGTACGATTTTTTTTGTTAAAAATCGTAGAAACACAACTTTCATACTTTTGGTCTGTCTGCGGGCCCACACGGTCATCTTTTGCACATCTTTTGCATAATTTTGCTTTCACTGTCTGTCGGTGAATTCCCAAATGAATTACCATTGCATTCAAGTAATTTAAATCGCTGTTGCCACATCAATAATGACACGAGAATCTTAATTCATAAATAATATTGTGAGCATATTTTATTTTTTATCATAAATCAGTTTGGAATGACGTCATAAAATGATTCTCTGATTGCTTATTATTTGTTCGCTTAGAAACTCAAGGCAATAAATTTATTGAATAAAAATCTGGGTAGTTTTTATTTACAGTTCTTATATTTTTAGAGCTTTTTCGAGTAGTTTCGGGTTTTTTTATTGATAAATATTTAATTATTCTACGGACTACAAATAAATTAAGCAAAAGATGAGTGATATTGATTTAACTATATTTTTTTAAATTTTTGCTTTTGAAAATTTTAATTATAGCTAGATGCTATGGCTTTCAAAATTCGACAAAAGCTCAGAATGTATTTGGAGAAGTGTACATAGAAACTGATTTTTCTTAAATAATTTTTAAAAGTTTCGGGGTGGTTTTACTTGCAAACAACTTTTAATTTTCCGATTTTCATAAAGCTTGGTTAAATTTATATGAATACCTTTGAAAACTAAATTTATTAAAAACATCCTAAGACTCATACTTTTTTGACGAAGACTAATTCCCCTATCTTTCATGTCTCTCAATGTCTATATGACTCTATTAGGTTTTTTCTCCTTTTTAATATTAAATTTTCATGGAATATCAAATTATGAATATGTGTCGACTTTAATAGCATACAAATTCAAATTACCATCAAAATCTAATAATCTTTCTTCCGTTATTACAAAATGGGAGACGATAACTGGGTTAACTAATTAAAACTGAAGCAAAGGGTATGTAATAATCTCAAGTTTCTAACCAAATTTTTGAAAAGCAGTTTTAACTTAATTATATAGTAATTAAAGGTTCACATAAGGTTGTGATAAATGTGCAACACAAAATAGAATGTCTTGATACTTAATAATAATAAGAATATATTGTTTCGTGCAATCCCTAATATTTATGTGTAGGTATGCTAAAATTTTATTGTAACGGCAGTTGACTTAAGTCTCTAAGAGTGTTAATACTAGAGAAATAACATTTATTGGTGTAATTTATTAACACTAAGCAATAAAAATGAGTTTTTGCTTTCGTCTAAATATTTGTTTTCTATTACGTAAAGACTAAAGTTTAATACAAATTATGGTCATTGCATTAAAAACAATGTTATACAAGTATATAAAATTGCTGTTAACAGAACATCAAAGTCAAAGCAAGCCTATAATAAATAATTTCTTAAAGAAAAAGTAGAATAAAAGGTTATAAAAACGATACCATCTTTATACTAAAGGTATAGTTTTTTTTATTACTTTCTAAGAGAATTAGTGGACGAAGAATTAATAAAAGAGTGGCGGACACTTTTTACTTTAAGTTGTGACATTTTCTCTTTACACCATCTTTGATTCGTGGAGAGGGTCTGGAATTTTCAATGCATTATTTTGACCAAATGCTTTTTATATTCAGTCCCACGTTAAAATCGGTATGACGTTAACAAAGGGCTATTTTTTATTAGTAATCTGATGCGTAATTGGCATTTTATATTGTATGTCTTAAAAATTATATCTAGTTGGTGTCTGCTCTTCAAACCCTAACAGAGGAAATAGCGAGAATCTGTATATTCCTCGTGTGGGATCAAGGAAGCACATGTATTTTGTCAGTGGAACAGGGTTATACCTTGTTTAGCCAGTATGCAAGCTTCGAAAGCATTCTCCTCCCCTTTCCCGCATGCGGTTTTCTTCGAAACGGTGTGAACGTGTATTTTCCGCACCCTACATGGTTACTACTACCTGTTTTAATTGTTAACCTCAAACGCGTTAGGTTTAGAAAAGCGACGTTCCTCCCGTTTCCTAGAAAATCCAGCGAAGGGATGGGGGAATAAAGTTTTTTCGAAGCTTTCAAACTGGCTAGACAGGGTATAACGTTGTGGCAGGACTTCACTGGTTTGTTGCTCTGTATTTGTTTATCAACGTTATGTACAAAATTTGCACATGTATATCCTAAGACTAAAAAATAGGACGCTTGTAAGTCTAAGTTTGTCTAAATAAACAAAATATAAGAAAAATGAAAGCCATAGTAATGAAAAATTCATGTAGAACAGTTTAAGTTCTACGAACGAATATCAGAATCTTAAAGTTTTAATCGGTAATGAAAGGAGTTAATAGCAATCACAAATGCAAAAAAAATGGTGAGATTTAGTTAAGCCACAGTCGTAGCCATTGTCAATTTACAAATTGAGGATTCATATATTTTAAGAAAACAACTAGTAAAAATTTTGCACATTAGTTTCCCAAAAATTTTCAAAAATTTTTAACTATAAAACATGAGTTTTTTCAATCCCAAAAGTTTGATTTGACACACTTGTTGAACAAAGAACTTTTTATAACAAAGGTTTATTGCTGGATGAGTATTTAAAGTCACGCAGAACATTTTCTCAAACAAAAGGCCCTTTTTCATTAACTTGCAACAAAGTCGTGTAATACATCATAAAATGATGCAAAAAAACAATTTTATAATCAATAGAGCCTTTAATTTTTGATTGTCACTTTTTAAATTACTCTTTTTCGAAGTTTCTTTGAACAGCGTCTACATAAATAACTATTTCATTTAAAACAAAAAGACCCAATAAATGACAAATTTAAGCCGCCACCATACGTCTTTACCGACACACCAAGTTGAAATCTTATTATCTAAATTGTTATTGAAAATGTAAAATTATCTTTAAAAAAAATCCTCACCCATAGACCAAGGATGGGGCTGGCTCGGGAAGTAGCCGATGGACGGCCTGGGTCTGAGCTGGACCACATTGACCAGGACAGAAGTCAGGAGGAGACTGAGGATGAGAGCATTTAATGCCATGACGACAGCTATATGTAGACTGGCTACTATGTACTGACTATGTAGACTATGACAGGAACGAGCGACGACTGAATCGCTAACTGCAGCGGACGATGACTGAAAGACGACTGAATAGCGCACGACGATTGAAAGACAGTTTTATAGGACGCGCGCCACGCAGGTGATAGGATGGTCGTGCGCACAGTTTTGACGTAAGCCCGAGAGATGGCGAAGAAAATGCGGTTCTGTTAATCTTCAATGTTACATTTAGATACTAAAAATCTCATATTAGTATCAGCCTCCCGAGCGTTTGACCCGTATTTTTAAAAATTTCGGGCCTTTTTTACAATTACCTTAAATTTTATAAATTATAAACTTTGATTCATAATGTACTTTTAGCTTCCACATTACGTTTATAACGTAAAAAGTGGAAGGTTTTATAATCGTTCAGTCCGTCTGTCTGTCCGTCAGCCACTTTCATAGCCCAAACTACGAACGATACGGACAAGTGTGATACGTCAAAATATTCAGCGCATCAAAATTAGAATAATTAGAATATATCGAAAATTTCAGAAAAGAATTCGAATACGAAGTACTTCAATTATTTAAAAGACTGCCAAGTTTAATGCTCATTTAAAAAGCATAGGAATCCATTTTTAATAGAATTAAATCACCATTGAAATCACAACAATCGCCCTAGAAACTTTAATTCATTTAGACAATAAATTAAAATAAATTTATTTTTGCGACATCGGTCAGTTTGAAATGACGTGATTATATTTCACTGCGAGATTCTTTGTATGTTGATATGAAATGTTTTCATTCTATTTAAAAGCGAGGGAATATTACACATTCATTCTTTGAAATATAAATTAACTTTTGCAAACAATAAATGTGATAATTATTGAATTTTCAAAATAAAATTAATGAAACCAACAATTTAGCATGTATATGTTTAATAGAGAATTAGGGCTGTGTTTGGTGCCTTTTTACCTGTTATTTATTTAAATGTTTCGGTTCTATTTAAAAGAAAAGAATATTACATATTGCTTTTTTTAAATATAAATTAATTTTTGCAAACGATAATAATTATTGAATTTTAAAAAAAAATAACTAAAGTTATTAATTAAATAACTACTGAATTTTTGAAATAAAATAAATTACACTAGACAAATTTAGCGTTTAAAGGTTTATTTTAAAAAAATAATATTGTGTTTGGTGACATTTTTCTTGTTGAACACAACTGATGTGTGGAAGCGGGTTAAGTGACAGATTCTGTTACAAACCTACTTGTTCATAATTAGAAATATTTTAAGATCATATCCTCATAGAAAAAACTAATTCATTAAAAAAAAGGTCGTTTGAAATAAATTTAATATTAAAAGTATGCAGTAAAAGCATTCATACATTTTTGCTCATTTCCATTCCATTCGGAAGGTTAAGTCTGACAAACGCTTTTATTTGTGGTCTCAAGGTGGCTCTGAATAGAAAAGTGTTCATTTTAAAGACTTTCACAATAGTTTTTGAGACGTATATTTTCCAACTCGTCATATATGAAAATATAAGGTGACCCTAAATTTTTCTAAATCCACTTTTAACTTTTAATCGAACCAAAGGCTTATTTTTTAAATATATGTTTTTCATATATCCAGTTCACATTAGAAATTACTTTAAGAACTTTTTTCTAAAAAAATTAATAAAAATTTAAAATTTTTGATTTAAATTTTTTAAAAATAATTTCTAATTAAAATTGAGCTGAGAATTTAGGTATAAGTCCTTATTTGGGTTTGGGGACAAAATATCGCGGCCGAAATATCGAGGGCCAAAATATCGCCGGCCGAAATATCGTGCATATTTTGGGCGCACGATATTTCGGCCGCTTTCAGCCGCGATATTTTGGCCCGTGATATTTCGGCTGCGATATTTTGTCCCATTACCCTCCAGCACAAATGATATAAAAAAAAGTGTGATCGGTCAAAATGCAACAAATTTCGAGCTAAACACGTTCCGTTCTAAAAAAATAACTACAATTATACGTAATAGTAAACAAGTCCAATCTTTGCTAAATAACATTAAAAAAAATCAACAAACACTTACTTTAATTTTCATTTTTTATGAATAAAGTTTCATTTAGTAAGCAAAATTAATAGAGAAACCAATTATTTTTACATAATTAAAATGACGTTTCCTAAAAAGTTTATTAAAATTATTGTTATTTATTTTGTTTATCCGTTTATTCCACAAATATAATTTACTTTTAAAAATATTTGCATACTCATCAGGATTTTATAAACTACTTATTTAAAAAAACATTTTTTAAAAGGTAGATAAAGAAAACATTTTTTAAAAGGTATAAAATAATATCATTCTTCGGTTTAGAACGATTAAAATCGTTCTTTTCAGTCAGAAATTTGTTTCAGTTGAATTAAATCTTGTGAAGTATTTATCTTATTTCATGCTCACTGAATTTTCTTACACACAATAAAATGATTCACCGATGCAGAGAGATAAAAACTCTTCAATCTGGAGAAATGAAATGTTTTCAAACATAATCTTGTATAAAAAACATTTTTGAATTGATCAAGTGAAATGCCGATATTTGGCTTAACAGTAGTGGTTTTAGTTCACTATGTTTAGTTGATTCAGAATTGAAAACTATAAAATCTCTGAATTTGGAAAACGTTTTCGAATTCGATTGCTTTTCAGAATAAGTTTATGGTTTGGTCTTAAAAGAAACCTATTTCTCAAGGTAAAATGATAACTTATAACAGACGGCAAAGCAAACACTTCTTAAGAAATGGAAAATCTTTTGGAGCCCCACAGTACAATTGCCAACTTTTTCTTTTGTTACACAGTTTGCATTGAAGGCCGGTTTCTTATTGTAACCGAGAAACCCAAAGTATTTATCTTATCTGAAAAAATATGAATATTTTCAGTTTGCTAATGTTTTAAATAAATAATTTAAGTTTGAACGGGTTATTCTATGTGGGCGTGTAAATGTTTCGTTAGTTTCTAGTTTTAAATCTTTAATTTAATTTTTTGTTATCGTATTGTTATTTTTCGTATTGTTATTATTAATTATATTGTTATTTGTATTGTTTCGTATTATTTTTCGTTATTGTTATTATTAATTATATAGTTATTTCGTATTGTTATTATTAATTATATAGTTATTTCGCATTGTTATTATTAATTCTATAGTTATTGCAAATAGTTATTATTATTCCATATTGTATAATGTTTTCTAATTGTTATTTTTCAGGTTAATCTAGTCTAAGTTAAGCAAATATCAGATAACTCAAACTACGCATTTCTTTAAAACCGGGGTACGAAAAACCACCCGTAATCGGCTGTCAAAATTCAATTGAGGACAACGAATTTCTCGAATCCGACGTCCTCGTGGAAGGCCATTTCCTAGTTAATGTTCAGGATATATTTTTAATTTTTTTTAATCTTACAAGAGTCTAGTATTAGGTTACTATTAGTTATCTAGTATTTATTTTATTACTGCATAATGCAATCCTACTAACTGCTAATTAATTCTGCATTTTATATAAATGTTTGTAATAAACAAAAGGAAATAATATTTGTATTTATTTAGAAGTAATTTATATATTACGAGTTTGACAGGTTAGTTTCATTGGAGGACGGGTACATTGTTGGACAAGCCGTCCTCGAAGACTGGTAAAATTTCTGATACTTTCGAGCCCGTTTAAAACTATTAAAATAACAGTAATATTTTTACTCTTCTGTGTTATAAATCTGGGCAAAGTATCCTTGAATTTTACTGTTTAATAATATTACAAGTGCAGCGAATATGCTTGAAAATTACGTTTCCAATTAAAATCTGTTTAGGAAAAGAAAAATAATCACTCCACTGTTAAAAATGTTAGTAATTGCTTAAAGTAGCTTTTTTTCTTACTAAAATGTTTTTTAAATACAGTGGCCGCCGCTTAAATGAATCACATCCGCCCCAGTACGTTTTGAACCAATAAAGCGGCTGAACCATTTAACCGAAAGTCATGAAATTATAAAGAAAAAGTTGTCATCATGAGACATATGATTTTTTTTAATACTTGTTACTGAGTAATACTAGTACTACATATTATTAAGAAAAACACGTTATGTTATGTTTAAAAAAATCCAGAGTTTTACAAATTAACATGTAATATACGAATACCTACAAATATTTAATAATTTGAACGATATTATGTATAATTTTAAAACAAAATTTAAAAGCATAAACAACAATGTTTACTTTAGTACTAAAATTTAGTTAAATTTTGCTTACTTGAATGAATACGTCGTTGTTTTCGCCTGCGTTGTCGTATAACTGATAAGTTCGTTTACCTTCCTTTCATTGCCATAAGAGGAGTTATAACCATCACACATAACACCCCGTTGCTCTAAAGTTCTTAATATTTGAAGAGCCCGGCATATTTTTACTCCTCGCTGCCTTAAACCATTCTAATAAAGCGTTTTCTACGTCTTCTGCTTTGCCAACTCACTGACATTTCCGATTTATGTTGGGCTCTGTTTCGCAACTATCTATAATTTCATTTCTTCTCTTCAAAATCCTACATAAAGTTGCTTGAGAAAGTCCTAATTTAATTGCAGCTTCTCTTTGGCTGCATTTTTCCAGATTATAAATATTTTTTTAGGAGTTCATATTTTTTTGGCAAAGGTAAAATCTTTCCGTTTAAACATCGCGATAACACTCCGAAAAACACGTACTTAATTTAATCGATCAAAAATCAAAATGAGTCTTCTGTCTACACCTTCATGCACACGTGTCGATTACAAATTCCTTCCCCTCTACCCTCTCCCCCCCCCCACTATAGTTCTCTCTCTCCCTTTTTGCCTTAATAATACAATTTCTGCGATTTACCTTTTTTTAAAGATGGATTCGTCAGCGCCTCTTTGGTTCGCATTTGTAGTTAGAGGTCATTTGGGGTAAAAAAAAAACACCAGGAATCGTAAAAAAAAAGTAACTTTTATAGAATTTTTTTAGTCCTTAAAACGGCGGTAAAAAGGTGATTTGATTCCGATAAGCGGCGGATTTTCAATGTAAAAAGTGATTCCGTTCTGTTCTACGAAATTTATTCCAATTAAGCGGCTGATTCGATTAACCAGTGATTCCAAAAAGCGGCGGCCACTGTAGTATCATTTCAAAAACTGATGCAATAAAATATTTTATCAAAAATGTGTTAGCGAACTAACTGTAAAAATTGAACTCCTTGAGGTTATGAGGTTTGGAAACCCATATTTTTATTCCAAAATAAACCAGGTTGTGCTATAAGCTCATTCATATTTTGACCTAAGAAACGAATAACAGTGATACAAATCCAATAACTTGTTCAGAAAATTCGTGCTACTACAAAAGGTTGTATATTCATTGTCAATCTGTGTCACAATTCCTCCATAAGACGAGTTTATAAAGGAGTTTCATTTTTTTTAGCGTTTAGTGGATAAATAGGTGTTTCATTTGACTTTTTTTTTCAAAATTCATACAACAATGGTTGATTTGAGTTATCCAAAGAAGTTTTCAATTCACATAGATTGATAATACAAATGTGAAATTTTATTATATTGAGCTTATTTATGGTTTATAACAAGCTGTTGTAAAATAAGAGATGAAAATCCTGCTGCCTCAGGGATTCCAGGTCGAGTGCGAGCCGCGAGTAACAACCCATCTTTTCATAATTCATACAACAATGGTTGATTTGAGTTATCCAAAGAAGTTTTCAATTCACATAGATTGATAATACAAATGTGAAATTTTATTATATTGAGCTTATTTATGGTTTATAACAAGCTGTTGTAAAATAAGAGATGAAAATCCTGCTGCCTCAGGGATTCCAGGTCGAGTGCGAGCCGCGAGTAACAACCCATCTTTTCATAATTCATACAACAATGGTTGATTTGAGTTATCCAAAGAAGTTTTCAATTCACATAGATTGATAATACAAATGTGAAATTTTATTATATTGAGCTTATTTATGGTTTATAACAAGCTGTTGTAAAATAAGAGATGAAAATCCTGCTGCCTCAGGGATTCCAGGTCGAGTGCGAGCCGCGAGTAACAACCCATCTTTTCATAATTCATACAACAATGGTTGATTTGAGTTATCCAAAGAAGTTTTCAATTCACATAGATTGATAATACAAATGTGAAATTTTATTATATTGAGCTTATTTATGGTTTATAACAAGCTGTTGTAAAATAAGAGATGAAAATCCTGCTGCCTCAGGGATTCCAGGTCGAGTGCGAGCCGCGAGTAACAACCCATCTTTTCATAATTCATACAACAATGGTTGATTTGAGTTATCCAAAGAAGTTTTCAATTCACATAGATTGATAATACAAATGTGAAATTTTATTATATTGAGCTTATTTATGGTTTATAACAAGCTGTTGTAAAATAAGAGATGAAAATGTTGAGAACACCTTTGCGCTTTCTTTTTTATGATCCGTTTATCATCGGGAAAAATTGTTGTGGCAAGTAAAATATCTTTTACTCCTCTTACACTTTTTGTTCTCTTCTTAGGATATCTGATTTATAGCTTGGTGAAATACACCTTCTTTCAATAACATTTTGTTCAGGGCAAGTAATTTTTTGATTTACAATGTTGGGAAAAGCCTTTTACTCAAAGAAACAAAATAATAAATCGTCATTGTACATATATATTTTTGAAATATTTTTATTTCTATGCGTTTCAGTAAAATAAATTTTAACTTCTATACATTTTTATATGATATTTTAATATCGGATTATTCAAACAATTTGTCCATCTTCAAATAAATCTCTCAAGGTAAACATTTTCAAATACTTCATGAAAAACAAACAAATATCGGAAATATTGGCCAAAATAAGTAACGTGCAAATTTAAGTTGATAAATATTGTGTCTATAAATATTGAAATATAACTAAATATACTGTTGACAGTGTCAAAATAACTAGAACACATCAGCTCCTCTTGTTTTCAGGGATAAGGTTTATGAAAAAAATATGTTATACCGACTATAACGTCATTAAAATATTATATGATTAAAAACACAATTTGGACAGAAGGATGTGTAATGGTTCACTTTAGAGTAAAATGTTGGAAAGAAATGAATTTTGATTTTGTTTAGATGGTGGTGGATGTAGACTTAAGGAGAGATATAACTATTGGATTCTACTTTTTTTAAAAATTTATAATCATATTTTTAATAGTTATTCATTCAACTACTTGTTTTGAAAAATTCCTTTAAATAAGAAATATTATCGGCCCCGGTTGCTCAATCGTTAGGACGCTGGCCTTTGGAGCTGCTGGGGTCGGGTTCGAATCACAGTCAGGCATGGATGTTTGTTACCGTCAATAAATGCTGTTATTTGTCTATGTGTTATTCCTCTCTTTGTGACTGTTAATATTCTTTCTGAGTCTGTCCCACTTGACGAAAGCTTATTAGCGACTCTCCGAACAAGCACTCAAGCTGGAATATATATGTACCATACCATACCATAGAAATATTCGTAGCAAATTATTTTTTTAAGAATGGTATTGAACATGTTTTGGACCTTCTTTGTACAAGTTTCAGCTTATCGACTAGCAGGTTTTCTTGGTTAACTAAGTCTAATTTTTGTTTTTTGGTTAATAAGTTATACTTTTCAATCTTATAGCATTTATAAGTTGAAAAAAAAATTGAATTTAAAATTTCGATTTTAACATTTTAAGGAACCGCTCAATATTAACCAACTGAGACAATGACTTCTCTTTTGAAGAAAAACCAGCTGAGCTGCATATTGATTTCGAGCAACTATCAGAACATTAAATAATTAATGCTGTAACGATCTATCAACTTATAGTCGCAGTGCTTGGCGATCTTGCCCCCCACCAAGAAAGTCAGAAGTCATAACGATCTATCAATATAATAAGAAAGCTAGTAGCAATGACAACATCAATACCAAACTTTTCAAAGCCAAATAGATAGCTCTGCGTCTGTTCTCATAAGATATTATAAAGACACGATGTAGTTCCCGTCTGTCTGGAAATAATAATGATAATATCCCAAAGAAAGGTAATCTGAATGATTGCGGAAATTGGAAGGGAACTAGCGTTTTGTGTGTCCCGTGTTAAATTTCTCTAAGATAAATAGTGAATGGAGCATGGGAAATGTAGAAATAGGCTCAGGCTTGAACAATTCGGGTCTAGAAATTAAAAAACTAATTATTTGTTCAGACACTATTGATTTTAGAATATAGAATTGAATTAAGCGATATTACGTAACTTATAGAAAATATGCGAAAAAACAATGAAATACCCCAAATTAGCTTTGTTTTCTTCATAATATATTATGAACTGTAAGAAATTCTGCTGTTTTTACATACGAAATGGCATCAAGTGTGTCAGAAAAATACCGTGCAGAGTAAAAATATTTATTTTATATGAAATTTATAATTTTAACTTAAGGTGGTCCGGTACCGAATTGTTAAAAAAAATTATTTATGCACGAATTTATCCCATTATTTACTGATTGAATACACATTTAAAAGGCGTCGATAATGTTATTATTTTTAAAATTAAAATTTAAAAACATAATTGAAAAACAACAAAAATTTGAAGAAATTGATGTTTACAATTTTTGATATAAGTCACTAAAAATGTGTTTTTTTTTTAAGGTAAACACTTTATGTGATACACAAGGGTATATATAAGAGATTGTCTTCACAGAATTTTTATAAATCAAATACAATTTTTTTTAAAAAAATATTAAATTAAAATTTTTAGTTATTGGTATTTTTTACTTTTGTAAGGATAAAAAAAGATTTTTTTTCCAAACAAATACTTTTTTTGAAATTCTGTGAAGACAAAATGTTTTTATTTGCATTTAATATACAATGTATAAATTTCTAAGGTCTACAATGAATGGTTCATAAGATATCAATTTGAAGTTAGGATATCCTTGAAATTAAGAACAGCTTCAAAAAGGCGCTTTAAGTTTTGAAACTGCAAATTGTGTGGATGTAACTAGATTTAGTTCTACCAGTATTAATATGGTTCTATTCTTCGTATAGAAAGGTACCATTGTTTTTAGAATAGTTCGAACTACTTAATGCAATATTAAAAGAAAAATTGCATTTAAAAAAAATCGGTTCAACTCGGACTCAATTTATAGTCCTGTAGTCCCAAACTTTCCCAACTGAGCTATTTCTGCACACAGTTTCAGCAAACAGTTTATACACTTGTTCGGCTGTAGTGGAAAAAAGAACAGAAAATCTGTTAATACCTTTAACGACATATTTATGCAGAAAAAATCTATTTATAGCAAAAAGTGTAAATATGTGTTCATTTTCTACCAAATAAACAGATTTTGTTTGAAGTGTAAAGATTATATTGTTGCTTGATATTCGTTCTAAGTTTAACCGATCGATTCCCGTATACAATGAAATCTGTATATTCAGAAAATTCCTCAAAATATTCCCTAAAGATATCTGCATGCTCTACACATTTCTCAACACCATAGTACCTTGCACGAGATTAAAATAGTCCTTTCAATGCATAGGAAACCTTTCAAACGCGTTTCTCATTTCCCATTCAGACAACTGTGTTGCCTACACCATTTGAGCACCTGTATTTAACCTCCCAATATTGTTTACGAAAGTTGTGCGTGTCCACGCACTTATATATCAAGTCTCCCATGCATTTCCAATTAACTAAATAAGTGCTTCCGACAGTATCGACATCGAGTAGTGCCAACTGAGCAAATAAAAATCGAACGGAGGTGTATTCCTGAATTACCCACGAAGCAGCCGGCCAGCCGGCGCAGTGGTTAGTGTTCTAGCCTTTTGAGCTGCTGGGCACGGGTTCGAATCCCGGTAAAGGCATGGATGTCTGTGCTTGTCAATAAATGTTGTTATTTGTAATTGTGTTTGTGTCGTCCTTCTTTATGTGTCTCTTGTGACTGTCTATTCCGCCGTGCTGGGTAATGGGCTATAAAGCCTACACTCTCCCTTCTAGAGGGCGCAATCACTGTAGGAGGGTAGGAGGAATGGGCAAGGCATTCATTTTTTCTAGTTTTTTTAATAAAAACTTAAGATTATATTCTTACATTTTAAAATAGGGCTAAAAGCATCAACGTTTCCAAAATTCCTTTTTTTTTTGTTCAAATCCTATAAAAAATTAAAATGTTGTGAAGTTCTATTCATGTAAAGTTAACTGTTGAAACAATGTACATTTATAATTAAAAAAAAGTTAGCACATTTAACATGAATAAATTTATTTTAGCTGAAATATTTACATATAAATATTGTTCATGTTTTTCGCTTTATGCCAACATACTAAAAGGAATGCAATTTTTTAAAAGAGCACACGGAACACATTCGTTGTTCGTTTTGAGGACTCTTTTGAAATTGCCTCAATTTACATTGCAATTCGGAAAACACTTTAAATGCCGAATCTTTTAAAACGTGAAGCAGAAAGATTGTTTGTAAATGTACGATTTCAGAAGTGTGTTTACGAATCTCTTGTAATGGAACATGACAAGTGTTAGAAATACTATGTGATATATACTTACATATTTTTCTATTTCAATTTAAACATACCATTTCACAAAAAATAAACGTTTTTCAAGAATTACAAATAAAATTTAGTTTTTTTTTGTTTTGTTTTGGAAAAGATACTTCAGAAAGAAATACGCATTAAAATTATTATTTTAAGGTATTTACTGTTTTTAAAATCTAATAAAACACGTATTTTTTTTTTAAAAAATCTTATTTACTAAATAAATATTTAATCGGCACTCGGGAATACAGGAATTTTGTGAAGATCATTAATAATTGAGTAGTTTCCATAATGTATTTTAAATCTACAAGTTGTGTACATAAATCGGCATATGTAATGGGAGAAACCCACGATTCTCGTTTATGCTTTAAATTTATTTACGTGACAAATACATTTAAATCTTTTTAAAAATAAGAGAGAGGTTAGGACTAGTTGTCTGGATATTTTTTCAATGTTCATATAAATGTTATGTTAATATATTTCTCATATTTTTATCTACAAAATAGCCAAATTTATTTAAAAGAAATTAAAAGTTAAATTAAAAGTTTTTGACAGCAAATGATTATAAATCTTAACATTTAAGTTGAAAAATGTGCCTCGTATGTAGGAACAAGTTTTCCAGTCTATCGAACATGTACTCGTAAAATTGTTTAGTTGGTTTCATTGACACCTCAACACTCTCAATCCGATAAACTAGTGCGGCATTTATAACTCTTTTAATAATTAGTGATAAATTCAAACCAATAACAGCCATGGAATTTTCCGTTAAAATTAAGGTTAATTGACGGTTTTCGAAACAGAAACAATACTTTTGGCTGATAAATTTTCCCTCCAATCGTTAGTCTCGGTTCTTTCCTTAATTTTTTCATCAGTTTTTCCTACAAAAAAAAAATTAAATTTTAACATTTTATAATTTACAAACTTTCATTCATAATGTACGTTTTTTCATCTAGAAATATTTTTAAGATCATCTCTTGCAAAATAAACCAAATTCTGATTTATTTTAAGAAATATTTTAGTTGAAATAAATTAAACTTAATATTTATTCAGTAAAAGTAACCATACATATTTGCCCATTTCCTGGCCGTTCAGGAGGTTCGAAACGAATAAAAGTGCTGGAAATTGGAACAAGTACTTCAAGTGCATTCCGGAAAATATTCCCCGGTCGCTACAAGTTGTAACTTTGACAGTTCCTAAATAAGTAGCTGTGCATTATTTTTAAGTATAGCTACATTAAAGAAGAACTTCTAGCACAACTGTTGGAAGTTGGCACCGTTATTTTAAGGCTGTGCATTTTTTCTAAGTTTCAAATAACGATCTAAAATTTAATCAAGTTGAAAAATAATGTAATCAGGTTTTTTGACAAGTTGACAGCTACTATTAAATTAATTCTTCTGTTAGTCGAACCACTGGTGTCACTTAGCGTTCTAGTTTTAAAATAAAGAATAGTGCGAAACCTTGCCCAGTCTCCCGTTCTATTTAGAAATAAAAATAAATAATTAAAACAATTATTTTTATATTGATTTTTCTAAACTTGACTCATTCAAGATATTATTATTAAATGCTTAGTAAATTTGAGACCGCTTTTGGTTACTTATTTAAAGTCTCTATACATAGCTTTATAGCATAGCTACGCGGGACTTGTAATTATTCACAAAGGTCAAATATGCCGATACCACAGAGGGCAACAAAAAAAAAAAAAAACCTTTATACGGCCGAAGGTAGGTTTTATGATTTGTCAGGACATTTTTTTTTTTATTTCTGATTTTTAAATCCAAAAATGCTTTTAAAAAAAAAAAACATCCAAATAAATTGAAATGTTAGAAAAGTTGTTTAATCCTAGCATCCGTTGGCGAGAATTTGTTAATCCTTTTGTTAGCTTGTCGTTTTGAAAAAGTCGCAACTTAAATATTACTTTATTTAACTTGGGGATTTCCCCCTAAACGCATCCAGAATTAATGCTTTAATAACTTAGAATATACTGAATTTTTTTTTTTACATTTAGGTTACTTTGAAGATGATGAACATTTTTATGTAAAAAAAAATTGGGTGTTGCCACTGTTGCCATTGATTTTTTTAAAGTTGGTGCTTATTTTAATATGTAGATGACTTCCCTTATGCAATTTTTGTTAACTATAGTCAAATCCTTAAACTTAGTCTTGAAAGTTAAACCATTCAAGAAATCCTTTAACTCTCTACTGCATGATTTTTTTTTCATCCCGAAAAAAATATATGTGTATCTTTAATACTCATACATTATGGGGAAAATACTGAATTTTTTTTAACTGAACTAGAATTTAAATAATTTCAACTTTTTAAAAAAATTCCATACGACAAAAACCAACTACGAAATTCCAATTTCGATAATAAACACTAGAAAACTACTAAATATATTTCAAAATAACCCTCTTTAACTATAATAAATTTTTCAAAACAATTTATTTGTATTTTTAGTACTAATATTATTATACATACTGCCAAACCGTAATTTCACAGCAGTTAATAATCTCGCTCTTTAATTTTGAATAGACTTTTACTACTGTCATTTATGAGGATTATTAGCCACTAAAACTTCAAAACGGAATGTAATATGAAAAAAAAAACACAGATTTGTCGAGAGGGAGCTCTACCTCAAAAGAATAAAGTTGATTATGTTACTTGTTGCCAAACGGCAACAGTATGCATTAGAGGGCTAAACAATAGCAGCCGAATAAATAGGGGAGCGTTTTTTCCCCAGCTGTACCATATACGCTTAAAACACGAACAATGTATAACAGTGCTAAACTATTATTTGTCAAATGATCAGCAGAAAATTCATGAATATCCTTTGATGTCTAAGGTTGATCTAATCAAAGCTACGATGTCGATAAGAAATCTAAATCAAATTTTCCTATTTCAATTAGTACCCTTCTACAAACATCAAAGCCACATCAAGTAAAAAAGAAACACCAATAAAAAAAATTACATTTGAATAAAAAAAATCTTTTGGTTCATAGCAAAGTTTATATTTAAGTAAAGTAATTACTTGAAACTATTTCTTGATTAATTGTATAATCGAACGTTAAAAAGAGTTACAAACTATGTGACCTTTATCATTTTAGTTAAAGAGTAGTTTTTAATGTGAAAAAATAAATATATTTTTATCAAATGAATTAATGTGAAGGGTATAAAGTAAATACTTAGGTCGCAACACAGCTTGAAAAGATATGGAAATGATAAATATTAAATTCGTGCATTTTGAACAATTTAACTAATAAAATAAATTCCAAATAATTTCTGAAGGAAAAAGAAGAAATAAAATTTAAAAAAAAAAAGAAGTTTAGAGAGGAAAACGGATTTGTTACTTGTTTTCTTATTTGCTAAGGCTTATTTTGCTATAATCTACAAGCAACGTTACGGAAAATATTTTATTATGTTATAAATTCAATGGATTAGGATTTAGTGCTTTAAATTTAAAAAAAGCAAATTTTTGTTTCACTATTGGCGTCAAACATTAATAAAAAAACAATTTTTTTATAGCACCAAAAATAAGGGGTTGAATAAAATAATGGAAATAGTGGGAAAGTTATACGTTTTCTAGTATATTAGAAGCTGTAGATTCCGAATATCAGCTTAAAAGTCTCCAAATAGGACTAATTAAACTTAAAATATGAACATAAAAATTTCAGAAAATTCACATGATTGAGAATGGATTCTGACGTAAAGAAGAAATCATAACGAACGAACTGGCTAGATTTGAATAGGTTTTCTTAAATAAATGAGAACAGCCAAGTCACCACGGTTTGATCTTTTAAAACCTATTTAGTTATTCATTTTTAAACAACATTTGCCTATTTAAATTGAATTGTATAACGTGTTAACTTATAAGAATTATTAATTTAGAAGAATTATCTTTAATTAATTAGTTTCAGAGTAGATTGATCTATCGATTTAGTTTAAATATTTTTGCGATATTCGAGAGACAAAGCGTTTCTGTAAATCTTGTTTTTTAGCGATAGTTTTATCGCTGCAGCAAAGTTTAAAGCATGAGTCGCGTCAAGGACGTATTCCCGACAGCCGAAACCCTGACAAGCCAGAAAAACTACAGCTAAATCCCGTTAGGCCACAATTCCGAAAATGACGACAGGGTAGAACAATATATTTTGTAATTACATAATAAAAAAAATCATTTTCCCAAATGCAAAAATATTGATGCAAAAATTAGTAATTAAATTACCCTTAATTAAGCATAACGTCATTAATATTTGTTGGGATTTCAACCTTGTCGGGGTTCCCTGATGGGATTTTCGTCCCTGTCATGATTATAGCCTTTCGGTTTCAGGCTTGTCTGTGTTTCGGGAGTCGGGTTTATGTCCGGCACCCGCATGAGTCATAAATTCAAATAAATTTTGCATGACGTTTTAATATTTCTTAATGGAAGATTAACGATAAAAAACTATAAAGCAAATAAAATTATGCTTAACCGTTCAAAGATACACTAATAAGAATTTATTCACTATTACTTTTTAAAAAAAGTGCCAGAGTGTCCTAAAGGTCCCGATATTTACCATTTAACTATGGTTGTTTGGCATTTTATATGCTCAATTTTAGTAAATACAAAAATATCAGTCATTTTTTTTCTTTGCTAGCGTTTTACGCATGGACTAAAAATATATCAAATCGATCCAAGTATATGTACAATTTAATTTACTTTTTTTTTCTAAAAATATGTGTTGATTCTAAATAAAAAGTGGGGTTGGTTACATTCATTAATACCAACGTGACTGACCAATGTCAGGTTGATATGACAGACTATGCCAGGTTGGTAATATTCATTATTTTAATACCTCAATTTTAAAAATTGTTTTTGATACCCTTGAACCAATTTACTTGATGCCATACAATTGAATTCTTTTTTGGTTAGGTTTCTTGTATTTATTTTTTTAAACTTACTGAGCTTGTTTTAAAAATGCCATCCAATTTGCAGACCCTTCCATGATTTAATTTTTACATTTGTATTTGTTGTGTATATTTTCAGTTACAATTAATACGCTAAATATAACATACGCGAAACGATTCTTAATTAAATTCCATTTATGTGAACCTTAACATTCCTATAGGTACCAACATATAAATGAGAAACAAATTAGAAATGCATTTTTTTTTATTATTTAAGTTATTTATAAATACAAAAGCAATAAATATAACAAAAGCCAAGCTCACACTCTCACTTCACTATGTACTGTACACACAATTTACAAAAATATACATAATACTTTATTATATGTTTTTTTAAAAATTTAATTGTTAAATTTAAAAAGTCCACGTCTACACACACAAAAAAAAGAATATTCTATAACGTTTATTTCTTTCAACATTTTAGTAAATAAAGAATATGTATGGGAATCTTCCTGCTGATATAAACCCTTCCACATTAGACTTTTAGTAGGGAATGGCATACAACACTTAGATATTTTTAAAACATTATAATATACGTTTCATAAATTCTTATAAAAAAAAGTAGAGAAATAAAAATACAGGTTGTACAATAATACAATAAAATAACATGTCAATTATTCAATTACTTTAAAATGTTAAGTCAGAAAGTTTTATATTTCGAAAAGAAAATTTTAATTGTTTGTTATTTAAATTTAAAGCATCAGTTATTATCAGATAATTATTCCATTTGTTCAAATTCTGGCATATCTGGAAGAGTCATTGCGTTTAAGGATTCCTCCAACTGCCAACTTTCTCTCATTTTAAAGGGCTTTCTATAGTCTAGGAGAAGAAAATATAACACAAATGCAAGAATTAAAAAAAAAGTTGCAAAAAAAAAAAATCTTTTCTTAAGTATAATTAACTCTATTGTTATTCATTTTATAGACCGTATAAAGAATAAGTTTAGAAAACATTTACTGAAAAAAATAATGAACAATTATAAAAAGCTCCAACTCTAGTAATACAAAAAAAAATTAAGGTGTTTGAACTATATGTAGAAATATCATTACCTAAATCAATTTCAAAGTCATCACAAGAAGAAAAAATTGGAGGATCTTGATCTGTTTGGCTTGTGGAAGCTACTGGGTTCTAAATAAAAGTTAAAAACATTTATAATAATGAAATATGAAGAATATTTTTCAAAAAAATTATATGAAAAAAAATCAAAGTTGGGACATGGCAATATTTTCTACTTTAACAAAACCACATTCAATAAAACGGGGTTCTTTTTTCTTTAAAACTTGCATTTGAGCAGATGATTTATAAAAATGTCATGCATACTGTGTTAACAAAATTTTATTTCAGCTTTGATTTAAAATTATTTAATGTATTTTAGAAACTTTTAAAATAAATCTTTCGCAAGCATTCCTTTTTAACATTATTAACAGTTCCTTAAAAACTAAAATCCACCAATGATCATCGTATTTAGCCTTTGTGAAGATTTATTCTGTTCTAAAACTTGTTTACATGCTGATTGTCTAGTTAAAAAGTCTTGATGAGTTTATTAGTCATAGTTGGTCTAAGCAACAACAAAATCTTTAGAAGCCAAATAATGGTTCAGGGTATGTACTCTATCTATGATAGTGAAATTCAGGAAATTCTAAGGAGTACAGCAATCTAAATTCAGGAGAGTGCAGCAATCTAAATTCAGGAGGTAACAAGGCATAAAATTGAATATGCTTGTTTATAATCGCATTAGTCTAGTAACTCCACTGCACTTCAAATGACAAAACAGAAGATAAAAAAAGTATTCTAAAGACTTGTACGGTGCATTCCAGGACATTAACTACTATCACAATGTCTGAACTCTATTTTTTTTACCATGCATGCACTGTAGACTTATTCCAATTTCGTAAAGTATTCCGAAAAAAGTAAAGTCGTAAATTTTTTTCAGGAAAGGGGGAAATAATATCAGGAGATGAGACAAAAAAAGGACCCTTAGAAGAAAGGTTGAAATTCAGGAGTTTTTCAGGTATTTCAAGATGCACAAACCCTGCTGGTTTAAAAGCTTGGCCCATGCTGTTGTTAGCAAAAAATTGTGTTGGATATATAATTCCAATAAAGTTCAGGAGGAAAATTATGAAGTCCTGTTCATGTAACAATTTATTTCTGTTTATTTAGCCACATTACCCATTTAACAGGAATCTGTGTCAAAACCAGCTAGTTTACAATTACATCAAATTTACATTTGATACATTACATTACGATTAAACAGGATTTCAGGTTAACCAGTTACATTTAGTAACCCATTCTCAAAGATGCAATTAAATACTTAACTCATTGTCAACCAACCAGTTTTAGCCAGCTTTTCTATTTTTGATTTGAAAGAATTAAAACATTAAAAAGTAGATATTGACAAGCTGACAATGTCCGTCTGTCTGTACATCTCATCCAAAATCAGTTCTAAAAGCCCGATTTTAAAAATTCTTTTTTGTTAGAAAGGTATGACTTTAGAGACCAAACTGTCATACTTTTTGTACACCTGTCTGTACGTCCGGACGGATACAAGTCTACTATCTGCCGACAAATTTCACACTGAAATTCAATTTTGTGTCATTTAAATTGTTGTTGACATGTCAACAATGGCATGAGAAACTTTATTTATTTAAAATATTTGAACCAAATTTTTTTTTATCAATCAGTTTTGAAGGACCTCATAACATGTTGTACAAGGTGATTCTTTGATTGTTCACGAATTGTTTACTAAGAAATTGACAAGGCACCTTATATTTTACACACAATTCTGCTTAGTTTAATTTACATTTAATATTTTATTCGGAGTAGTTTTATGTCTTTTGTTATTAAAAAATACTTAATTATTTTTCGAACTACAAATACATCAAGCAGAGGATAAATATTAAGTTAATTTGTAACAGAATATTAATGAAAGTTTTTTTCTTCTCGAAATTTAAAATTATTCTGTGGTTGTCGATTTTAATGTGCATAAATTTGGTGAAGAAAGGGTTGTAGATGACATTTACTGTTACGAACCTTGTGTTTTCCCAATAACAATTTCAGTGTGTATTTAAGTAACCGGGAAGTAGGCTTCTTTAGTTCTTTTAGAACTTCTCATGTTAGTTCTGTCAAAGCATTTGAGAATTATTTCATAATAACTATTCAAAGGGAAACACTATAAAAGTAATATACTTACCATATTTGGGGCAAATGTTTTATTACTCAAATCGAATTCTTTAAAACTTAATTCAAAAGGAAGGCTTTGTTCCGAGTTCTTTCTTAGTAAGGCACTGTCATTTAGGACATTCACATTCTTATCATTAGGATGCGAGCATGGCTGGTCCGCATCAGAAATAAGAAAACTATTGCTTGTGTTGAAAATACTTTGCTCATCAGTAGCTCCTGCTACTGCATCGGCTCTGTAAGATGTTATAACACTTATAAATAAACATGCAATGAAAACAAACAAAAACAGATAACTCTACACTCTGTGACAACCTAACTTGGGTAAAAAGAAATAGTAAAAAAGCACTGAGAAAAGTGCAATTGGTCCTTTAGTTGGAAACTAAGGTAATATTTACGTACAACATGATCTTAATACAATTTAACCAAAATACACTTTCCATTCAGATGAAATTGCAAAATTTTCTCAAATAATATTCAAATCTGTTAGACCTTAAATGAAATTAATGTTTTAAATATGTTTTCTGGGTGGATTCACAAATAATATATGGTACTCTATACATCCGCAGAAGGATTTTCTTCATAGCAATATTTCTATTTACCCAACTTAGGATGACAAGGAGTGTAGGTCAAATCAACAAGCACTCTATCCGAGCCATTTTGATTTTAAGACATAAAATTTTAATCATATACAGTCAAACTCGGTTACAACAATAACTTTTATTTTTATATAATGTCATAAATGTTGGGTCTTTTCTCCTTCAATAGCCAATAGACCTTATATTGTAATAACTTGCTAAAATGACAATTTTTAATTAACTCCTCAGTTACAATGCTAAAAACATACTAGGTTTACATTATATCCAAAATGCCTTCTTAAAAATTATTCTTTAAAAAAAAATCCACGATTTAGATTTTTTTTATTCACCAAATGATGCAAAGAGCCATAATTGATTGATGGATGATGAATTTGTTGATAGATTTATTTTTAAATTCTAGTTTCGATGCACTTAAATTTAAAGCCAGAAATGAGTCATTCAATAGTGATTTATTTTGAAATTTGTCATTTTATAACTTTAATTAACACTATGATTACTAATACATCTTTTACAAAATTTCTTAAACTTAGTTTATAACATCATGGACATCATTATCAATTGAAAAGTGCGATAACCGGGTTATACTGTAGTTTCAAATAATGATAGAATTGAAACTACTTATCTGTTTTAAGCACAGCAAGTAAGAGTAGGAAAGCATTGATTATTTATAAAAACCAATATAAAGAATACAATAAATAGCTACAAATGTTTATATGACACATGAACTTAAAAATGAATTTAATTCTTAAAAGTTCTATAACAGTTGAAAGTGTAAGAAATAACATACTTTGATAGCTTTGAAACATTTTCTAAAAGTTTTGTATAATCATCAAGGAGTAAACTGGAATCATAAGGACCACCTTAAAAAAAATTCTTATTTAATACAACTAACACATTTCAAAAATAAATTTGATAATTTGTTTTAATTATGTTATTTAGATTTGAAAAATAAAGAAAAAAGAGGTTGAATTGTATCATCTACAAATAAACTTAAAATACTACAGTTTTTGAATGTTGTAATGCAATTTGAATACATTAAAATTATAAAATTTGCATACTAAATAATTAAATTCAAATTTTATAATGTGTGTAAAATATATCTTAAGGAAAATGTTAACTTAAATTAGGTATTAGAAATTAAATAAAGATTAATATTGAAATTTTTTAACATCTATGTATGTAAGTGAAAAAATCAAAATATAAAAACTCATTCATATTTCTCAGGTATTTGAAAGTTACTTTTTAAATGTAACTCTGTTAAGTTACTCAATATGAAATGTAACTAGTTACAGTTACTTAATATGAAAGGTAACTAATCAGTTACTTTTAGAAAAAGTTACGAACAGAAATTCAACATTGATAAAAGTAACTTTTTCAATAAGTTTAAGCCAAATTTTCATGAAGTGTGCAGAAAATATCAGTGAGGAACAAAAGAAAAGTATCGTAATTTTTCATTCCTTTGATAAAGCTAAAAGTAATAAGTTACTTTCAGGGAAATGTAACGGTGTTACTCAGCATTTCTTTAAAAAAGTAACTGTTGCAAGTTACAGCTTGTCTCCAATCCCTTATATTTCTACTTAAATTCCCAATTGTATATATTTATGTTAATTATATGTTAACTACTTTTTTCTTTAATAGGAAAAACATTTTGTAAAAGACATTTTTTGCCTAAACGAGAAGAAATATTTACCTGTGAAACACATATTGGAAAGCATTTCTGTTCTAGAAACGTTTGTTTGGTTTTGAAAGTCAGTTGAACAGCATTTCATGGATGGGCAAATCTTTAAGAACTCCTTAAGATATGAACAAAAAAAGGCATTTAATATTAAGCATTTGGAATCACTGTAGCTTAAAAATTTCATAAAATTCTGATAATCATTGTATGATTCGAAAAGAGAAAAAAAAGTTTCACCAAAAGTGAAATGAGCGAGGTAATTTGCGAAACCCATTATGCCCAAATTTGACTTAAGTCACCTTTGTGTTTTTTCTTAAACAAACTTAACTACATCCTGTATATTGCTGTTTCAATGCAAAAGTGGCTTAAATCAATGTCGTATCGACACAGTTTTGAGAATTACCAATGAATTACAAAAATCAAGAGAGAGATTTCCCATGTAATTCTAAGAACATATAATAACACAACACAAGCATAAAAAAAGTGATAACATACTTCTAAATCATCTGAAAGCTCCTTCAAACTTAAGCTTTCTTTCAAATTTTGTGTGCTGTCGGACAGATTTGGAAGGACATTTTTTACAAGTCTTTCACTGAAATATAGATTGGGATTAACTTGGGTTAAAGTGCGCCTAATGTGATTTTAAAGCATCAGTAATAAGATAACTATTGAAGTTCACAGATTTTACTGTCACACAAAATTATTGAATCCTTCATAAACATTTACTGTTACACATAAAAAAAACCAAGATAAACAAAGCAAATACAGTAAACTCTCGATTATCCGCGGGTGGATTATCCGCTATGCGGATTATCCGCGGGCCACTATCCCCCCTCCCGTTTTTCAGTTCAACTATATAATTTTTTTAAAAATCGGGATAAATGAATTTTATTGGTTTCAAAACTTTTTTTTTAAGAAAGCATTCCAAAAACAACGAAATCCTTTCTAGATCGACGAACACGTTCAAAGAACGGCGAATACATTTAACAAGAACAACAAATGCATTAAAATATTAATAAGAATGATTAGGAAACCTGGTGTTCAGCCAGATGCACATCACGAACATGTTTTTGTCAAAAAGCGTCACTTGTAAAATAAACAGTCCGCTATTTTAATTGAATTGCTTTATGTGATTGTGATACTAGCGAAATGCGTAAGAAACTAAAAAAAAATCTTGACAATTCAAGACGAACTACATCTCATTAAAAAGCAGGAAAACGGATTCTCCAAAAATCAAATGTGCCTGCAGTATAGCATGGGCGAAATGACGGTAATATACATTCAGAAGTTAGTAAATTTGTACATGCTATATACGATTACTGTAATTTACTTAATAAAACCCAGAATTTTTTTTGTTTATATTCATTTTTTCATTTTTGCGGATTATCCGCGAATTCGCTTATCCGCGGAAGCCGCGCCACCCAATTCCGCGGATAATCGGGAGTTTACTGTATTCTCTATTGGCTAATTTATTGTGTATTTTTTTATGTAATATACTTTTAAACAACGTTTTGGTATGAAAGCATTGATGTAATGTCTTAATTATATATAACCTTAATAACATTTGAGAAAAAGTACTTTTTATTCTTTTAAATTTTTTAACTGTATGAAAAAACAATTCTTTATTATGCACTCCTAAACTAGAGCAAGAAATAATTTTTATATGCTAGTTCAATTGGGAAGGATTATTTACATTAAAAAAAATTACTTTAACTTTTTACTTACTTTAAACTTTTGATGAGATTGAGGCTTTCTTCAATCCTAGATAGATTTTTAATATGACACAATTTTTTAGTTTCTAATAATTCCTCTGAAACCCAAAAACAACTTAAAATTAGAAGTATGTAGTATGAACAACACAAAAGTAGACTTTCTAAATTTATGTGGCTTCAGAAAGCACTATATATACTGATTAAACAGGTTGACATGTAGTAAAAACATAAGCTTAAAATTGAATAAAAATAAAAAAAATTCAAACAAGCCTCAATGAGAAACCTTACAAGTAATGATTAAAAGTATTCAAGATATACTAAAAATAAGCAGCTTAAAAGGTTGGCATTTTGTACAAATTTCGAATGAAGTGCCATATTAAAATACTAGGTTTTCTATTCAGATAAGTTTTGGCAATCATAAAAGGAAAAAAAATTATAGCTTGGTCAAATAGAAAATTATAAACAAAACAAAAAGTAAATTATAGGCCTTAAAGAAGTATAAATTTTCACTAATAATATAAAGCAATGATTTTTGAGACAATATTTGCTTTATGGTAGTGATCATTACTTTAACTAGTGATGTAAAATACCCGGGTATTTATAAATTTCTCTATATTTTTTTTGCATGTTTTGGGCTATGTGAAATGCTATATAAAAGGGTAAAATCAAGAAAAAAAAATTCAACAGAAAGTAGTAAAAAGGTATTAACAAAAAGTATTTTTCATATGATACAATGGTGAAGGGAAAATACCCATTAATAAGTAACCCCTGCCCACTTGGTATTTACCCGAATATCATCACTGTTCACAACATAAAACACATAAAAAAAGATAGTTACGTTCAACAGAAGTTTTCAAGTAATACTCAAGTAGCACATGGAATGATTTCAAGTACCTGAAAACAAATCAGGGGCAAATCATTTAACGTAGAAATAAAAATAGGTTAAAATTTTATATTTAAATTATTTTTTATAAAAAAAACAATATTATACAATGGAAACAACAATGGAATAAAAACAATGGAAATTTTCTTGCTGAAATTTGCAATTGTTTAGCAATTATAACAACATCATTCATATCATGCAAGTACAAAACAATTAATGAAGTACACATACATATGTAGGTGAGGTTTTCCTTTTTCTTCACTAATAGTAAGGTCAATCTAAAAATATTAGTTACATTTAATATATGAATATAACAATACATTAATTATTTCAAATAATTGATGATAAAGAATATTCAATTCTACTAAAGGAATTTTTTACATCATCAAAAAGTTCAATTAAGAACATGTTTCATATAGTACTTTTTAAAATCTTATGCAGGAAAAAATAGTCTAACATACATGTGCGCAAAAGTACTTTTAAGCACTAGTGTGTAACAAAAAGTGTTACACACACTACAGCTTTTTAAAGAAGTACTTAGGGCATAATTACTGTAATAAAAAAATTGGGAAAAACTCATGCAAAGTCTCATATAATGAGTAAATATGAACTTTCAAAATGAACTTTTCTATTACAGTTTTAGTATGACCGTATATTTATTCATGTACTATTTACGAAATGTTTTATCAATATTTTCATTAAAAAACAAAACCATAATGGTATTTCAATAATTACAAACATCTTTAAGCTCTTAGCTACATGTTAGTATTTCATTAAATAATTGTATCCAAAAAGAACAGAAACCAAGATATAAAAAGGAAATAAACTAAAATAAATATTAAAAAGATCATTGACAGGTTGATATTCAAAGGTATTTACTACAAAAGTATAGTAAATTTACCTTATTCAATTCTGGACAAATATTTTTTAAGTCATTTGTGACAATTTGTAAGTTGGAGCCATCTAAACAAGGGATTTCTTGATTTTCTTCGACCTGTGCACAAACACGGTTCCAAAGATCACTTTCTTTCACAATGAATTCTTCAAATATCTTCCAAAGTTTTGTGACCTAGGGAAAATATTTAATTATAGTAAAAAAAATCATGAAAAATATATATATGCTACACATTAACACCTATTTGTAATGATACTGTAATAATTGGTAAATATACTGGCCGTTAAATTGCAACACATTTCTGCAAATAAGTTTCCACGAAAGAATTTGAAATACATTTTAAGGAAATTCATAATAAAGACAACTAATATATATTTTACTTAGGCAAAAAATGAAGGTCGGTTGGTGGATTAAATATAACATTAAGAAATATTAAGGAGTTCCTCACACAGAATGATAAAATACAGACTTTTTAGACTTAAATAAAAGTTTGTGAAACTTGTGTAAAACATCTGTAACAGTAATGTAAAAATTACACTTTCAAATAAGTCAAGAAAGCATTGTTATCCAACCAATTTTACTAAAAATTTTCCTTTCATTCTATATTAAATTGCAGTCAAATACATATGAATAGTACAGGGGAAAAACCCCTTACTGCATAGAAATCTGTCTGCATCAGGCCTCTTTGACGACTATAGCTAGTCATCGTCATAACTGGTTTAGGGAAAACGGTTTCTCACTTGGCTCTTCTCTCGTAGCAACCCTGAGACACGAACCAAACATATGTAACACGAGAGAGGAAACAAGAGAAAAACCGGTATCCTGGCGCCGATTTCTGCCAGACTAGAATACAAGAAGATTAATCAATCAAGAAATTCTCCCCCTGGACTCTTCATTAACATTGAATACATACTTTTTTCTCATAGTTAATTGCTTTTACTATAGTATCTTCAAGAGAATCTGTTTGGGTCTCGTCTTCGCAACTGAAAATGATTAAAAATTTCAAGTTATTCTATAAAACAAAACACTTGGAAGTTAACAATTATAAAAAACACTTACTATATCATTTTAAGAATATTTGTGTACTTCTCGTTCAATGATTTATTTGTAGTAAGTTTTCTTTTCAAAATTTCTACCTGTGCAAAAAGGTTTCTGAAAGGTAAAGACAAGCATAAAATGTAATAATAAAAGGATTGTTACAATTGATTATTATATAATGTTTTTTTCCCTATGTAATTTTTAAATAAAGCAAGATTTTAATTGAAGGAACATCTTTTTTTTTCTGATTAATAAAAATGATAATAGTTGTTACCCCTTCATTTACAATTGTAATACTTAATTCAATAAGGTTTTAAGTGACCTTTTATAAAACTATAACATGACATCTAACATGACATGACTGGGGGAACATGCGAACCAAATTTCAAGTCTGCAGATGTTTTAGTTCGAGCTGTAGAATGGTCTGACCAGATAGTCCAACCAATGTACAAAAACCACCTTTTTTTAATCAGCATCCTCCAAATCAGGTATAAAAGAAAACAAAATATCTCCATTTCATTCCTTATTATTATGTGTTTCTACTACTATTTTATATTACATCTACTTTAGAATAATTGAAAATCAAAAGCATAGTGATTGTTAAAAATATGTATATTTTTTAAGGTCTAATTGCCAGGTAATATTGGCCAGATATTAGTTCTGCCAAAGTGCATTTAATAATGCCTAAAGTCTGTACACCTCAAGTTAAATATTATTCAAGATCATTTAAAACTGCTACATAAAACTCATCCACACAGAGTAGTGAGTCTGTAGGATCCGTTTGATGATTTTTTTTATAAAAAAGAAATCTCTGGTTTAACATTAGACCAGTTCTATGTTGTGTGTGATCTTGAGAATGTGCAAATCTAAAAGAGGGTCATCACTGATGTCTTTATATGACCACAGGTGTTTTAAACATTCACAAACCATGGAGTGGGGGGGGGGTAAATTCACCTACTGTCTCACTATAATTCAGCTGAAATAATGTAACTTTGCCAACAGAAAAAGGCCGATCCAACATGGAAAACAGACACCAGCTGTCTCTGTTAGTCTACTCTTACCCCACGCAGTCAATTTGGTATGAAAATTAACTTAAACCTTACTTTGAATAATTCGTTAACATTTTGAAGTGATCTAATGAAAATGATTGCGCTTCCTGGAATTTCTCAACAGATAAAAGGAAGGCAATTCTCAGTAGTTCTGCAACATCTTGGCTATTTTGTGGTGACACTGTTGGCATCCTTATCAATGAATCACTGTTTTTCTTGATGATTGTTCTTTGCAGAACATGACTTGAAAAAGCAAGATAAAGTTCGTAGAAGCGGTCTCCACTAAAAGTCGACAGCAATGAAGAAACAAAGCGAGGGAATTTCACATCACTTTCCTAAAAAGAAAATATTACCAGTAATCTGATTAAACAGGTGCAGACAAGTGTTATGAAATACTATTTGTATTTAAATGTATGTTTCCTTCAATAAAAAAATACAGCACAAACAATTATTGTTCATAAAACAGGAACGACCCTTTATTTATCAACAAAACTTGAAGTTAAAACAAGTTGCAAAAAGCATTTCTATTTTCTTCTTAACTCTATGCATTTTTTTAAATTAAGGATATTTAGAATAAACATAAAAAAGAATTGAAAATACTAGGTACATAAAAAAATCAATTACACATTTTTAAATGCAGTATTTAAAAAATATATAGGTAATTCTTTAATTCAACCAATTAAAAAAATTCTGACATTTATTTTTTCCTGAAACAAAAAATTATTTTTTATCAAGCAACATTGAAACATAATAAAATGAAAGAAAAATAATCTTACTGATGCTATAGCTGACAAATGAGTGAAACAAGACTTTTGAAACTGCCTATGTTGGCTTTTATCCAATATGGGCCAAGTTAGTCTATAAAATAAAGTCATTTGCAACTTATATGGCTATTAAATGCTATAATAATATTACATGTAATAAATAGTTTTAGATTATACGTTATACAATGGGTTAGGAACATAGCCATTATTAAATAAAGAATTTTCCTAATAATAATAAAGTTATATGAAAGTATTCATATAATCTAAATACTAAATAAAATATGAAATAAAAATCTTCTTATAACATTTAACAATTATACACAAGATATTGCTGTTAAAAATTGTTGTTGCCCATTTAAAAGATGGCAAGGTTGTAAACTTTGGCGCTATTTCAATAAAAACAGGGTACAGCTAGGGTATCGGGGCCACGATCGACGTGTGTGTGTGGTACCAGTGTTTTTTTTTTAAAAAAGAATATAACAGCTCGGGGGGCCAAAATCGACGGCTCGGAGGATTGCCGAATAGCCACAATCGACGGCCCGGAGGGGATACCAGCGGTTTTTTTTAAGGAATATCACGGCCCGAGAATTCGCCAAATAGCATTATGGCCCCGATACGCTAGGTGTTCCAAAAACAGTATCTTGGCAATTTTATCAACATTTTATCACCACGGAATGCCAAAAAAATAATTTCGTGAAAATCTCCACCCAACAAACTATTTTAAGTTAACCGCATGAATATCTTTTAATTGCTTTTCTTGCCAAAAACTTATTATAAATAGGTGAATACTTTTATGTAATTTACCAATTTTGAAGTTTATGCAGAGTTATTTCAACTTTTAAAAAGCTATAAACAACTTACACATATTGTTTACTTGATACTGCGTTCAGCTTTGAAAATAAAAAGTAAGTCACAACTTCAAACATTTTCTGATTGGGTATGCAAAACATGTCTCTAGAAAAGAAAGAAATGAAGAAATAAAACCGTTAATCACAGAAAAAGAGCATGGAACAGTAGATATAAATTGTAATGCAGTATTCCATAATTATTATTCGTAATTAACACATTAATGCTTTCATTTACATAATGCAGACAATTCTTACTTATCAAATGTCATTCGATACTTTTTTTCATATGACGTTTTATCAAGTCCAAGTATCAACAGATTGTTGAAAAATACTTCTCTTTGCCTCATCATAAAATCCATTTCGGATGAGAAAAAGTGAAAATTCGTTCAAATCAGTGAATAAAAGTAAATATACTTAATAATTCCATTATTAAGAAGGTTTAATATTTAATACATGAAAAATCCGCGGCTACGCGCGCTGTTTTCGTTTTTATTATTATGGTTAGTATGATGTATGGTAGGTATATATATTCCAGCTTGTGTGCTTGTTCAGAGCACCGTTTATAAGCTTTTGTTATGTGGAACCATAGAGGAACAGACACAAAAAGAGTTTTTACAAGCACAAGAGACGCACAAATAAAGGATTTTACAAATGTATAGACAAATAACAACATTTATAACAGTTACGAACACCCATGCCTGTTCAATATTTGAGCCCGACCCCAGCAGCTCCAAAGGCTAGCATCTTAACTATTACGCCACCGGAGCAGATTTTATTATTATTTACAAATTAGGATGAGTTAAAGTTGAGTTGATGTCTGCTTCTGTAGGATTTTAGTTACATTTTCATGGAGAAGATTTATTGAAAAATTAAAAACAAGGATATTCATAAGAGGTTTAAATTATAAAGAATGTCAAAACTAAAAAAATTGTGCTCTACAATTAAAATGCAATGAAATAAGAATTCAGTACTGATATAGCGAAAGTTTATTTTTTAAAATTCAAAGCGAAACGAAATAATGTTATGTTCAAAATGTAAACAAAGATTATGTAAACAAACATAAGGGGGCTGTAAGGAGCCTAGTGGTCCGGACCCTGGACTTGAAATCGAAAGGTTGAGAGTTCGGGCCCCGGTTGCCACTGAAGACTTACCGAGTATACGCGGAGTACGTGCTCGTAAAATCTGTTGGGTCCGAAAGTCCTGTGGTCGGTCATTGCGCAGTTCACCATGGGTACAGGTTCCTGGAGAAAATTTCCCTCCCCTTCAGGGACATGTCTAAATTGTGGAGGTGGAGACAGATGTTGCCATCTGTCAACAGATGGCGGCATCAGTCATATGTGTTTGTGTGTGTCTTGTGTTTGTCCTACTTGACGATGGTTTATAAGGGGGTCCTTGCGACCAGCCACACAAGCCTGAAAATATATGTAAACCAATCCAATCCTTTCCAATCCAATCCTAAACAAACATAGGTTCCCGAAACTATTTCAAACAAACTGATTGATAATTTCCCAAATCAAAGTTCTTTTATTTCATTAAATTACTGAATTTTCTTTAACAGACAACATAACGCCGTAATTTTTCACTGTTCTTACCCAAAAATATGATTAGTATTGCTGGAAACAAGAAAATAATTTTTGCCCTTCAACGTAATGGTAATATTTGTTTTAAATTTAAAATTACTTCTTTTTTAGGGTACCAATATTGATTTTAGACTTTATCACTAACGTTTAAGAATTTTTATTTTATTTGTTATTGAATGCGTAGAAGTGTCCTTCACCTTATCATAATTAATTCACCTTTAACCAAATAATAACATGACAGTTCGTTGAGTATTCGTTCTAAAATCCAATATAACTATTCTTTATTTAGTAAATTTATTTTAAACTCAGTTGCTCTTTGAAATAGTTTGTATCCAATTAGGTTAAAATTGTATTGTGTGTGTACACGCAATACAATGTAAAGTACAAATGTAAGTAAAGAATAGTTATATTGGTATTTTAGAACGAATACTCAAGAAACTGTCACGGTATTATTTGTTAATATTACAAAGGTGAAGGGCACTTCTATGCTTTCAGTAACAAATAAAAGAGGGGAGGGGGGCAAGACCAAGATCTAGCTATATTGGTGCCTTGTTGTGTAACAGTGATAGCTATGGACTGCAGAGGTGGAGGTCTGGGTTCTATTTCTGGGTAGACCTTGGCTGCAAATTGTATTGTAGTAGCACAACTGGAATTTCGGTTGAAGTAAGTTCTCCCTTGGATTTGGCGCCAATTCAAAATTGGTCGAAAAGTCAAAAATTACAACATACATGGAGTTACCCATGTCTGTCTTGAGGCAACTTGAAATGACAATAAAAACTTACCTGAAATATCTTCCAAAAAGAACCATAAAAATTTATTAACTAAAATGTAAAGCATAACAACCAATAATTGATATGCTTTTTTTTATCAACCTTGCTGGGCCTCTCTCCTGTTGTTGTACCCCAGTTATTTGCATTTTTTAAAGTGATATTTTGACAACAAAAACATTTGTTTCAGATAATGGATTCTTTCCAGCTTTCACTATATTTTTCTTCATTCGAATTATGCTTTGGTTGGTGTTCTGTTTCCATGTGACATTGATTCACTAATCATGGCTTGAGAAAGAATTTATTTTCATGCAGCATAACATACTATCTTTACAGTTTATTGTTCTCCCCCTCCTCTAATTAAGGTTGTTAAAAACCCAAGTTTTTTTTCCCCTGGAAAACTCAACCCTCTTCGGAAACTGATAATTGCATATAATTGTTTACAAATATACATTTAAATTTATAAATGCATATTGTATTGTCTAGAATCAAATATTGTTTGCATATGAACTACAATTGAAATTTGTGAATGCATTTTGAAAATTGAAGGTACATAATGTAAAAAGTATATTATTAATATTATAAAATATTCATTAAAAATTATATGAAATATATAATTTTTGTTTGTATAAAAAAAGTGTGTGAAAAATTTGGTGTTTTTTTGGGTTGGGTTAAATCATAACTAACAGCTTCTATTCCACCCAACTTGTCAGATCCCATATCATATCTAAAATCTTTTAAAATTGTTCCAGGAATGCTGACTTTTTCACAAAGCCTTCTCACTTCATCCAAATGTCTGGCAGACCCTAAAAACATCCCAAGAGGCAAGACTCCGATCGGCAAACTTGACCAGACCCAGGAAGAGAAACCAAGTGACGCTCCCGACCCCTATGCTCCCTTTCCCGATGGGAAAAATCCTACCACTGGGGAAGTGGGAGGTCCCAGGGGTCCAGAACCTACCCGTTATGGGGACTGGGAGAGAAAAGGGAGGGTGACAGACTTTTAATGAATGTTGTGTTTGTTAGTTGTGCGTCGCGACACAATATTTGTGTGTAAATAATAGGTACTTAATAAATATTGAGATTTTTGGATGCTCTTTGTTTTTGTCTGCTAATATATGTATTTTTCTTGAAAGAATAATTCTAAGAAAAAATTTTAGTCAAGAGAAGGAGGTTGATAATCCGAAAATCATTATTATTTTTTCATTGACTAGTTTATGTAATTTACTCACAAATAATTAGTTTAAACTTTAATATATAAAATATCATTTGCAATTGTGTATTTTTATAAATGATTATAAAATGTAATCCTACATATTGCATCAAAGGTATGTAAAAATATTATGAACAAGCTGTGTTGTTTTTACAGAAATAATACTTAAAACAATGATTTTTTTTTAAAAATGGTTTGCTTCACAATAATTATAATTAACCTGAAATTATTTGTATTTTATTGCAATAAAAATAAATTTTAATATTTAATCTGTTTTATCTTATCATTTTAATAAACTAATTAAAGTAAGGTCGTGTCATAATAAAATTGCCTACATAGTCTTTTCCTGCATTTTTTCGTTGTGATCCACTTTTAATGCATCCTTCTAAAAAACCAATGGAAGTAAAATGTGCCATACTTTTAACTACTCTATCCTAATTCAGCGAATTTTCAATTCCCTACCTAATCCAGCGAATCGAGTAAACTGTTGCAGGGTACTTTCTTTACCTCATAATATTTCAATATTATGAGGTAAAGAAAGTACCCTGCAACAGTTTACTCGATTCGCTGGATTGTGTTTTTTGCAGGGTGCAGATTATGAAAAAGTGTGGTTATTAAACATTGGTCCATCTGGAACCGCTTAACAACTCAAACCAACAAAGCTGTACATGAGTTCCTGGTGCCTTGTCAGACGTTGTAAGGCTTTAGAGATAATCACACATGAATATAACTTTTGAATACCAAGAACTATTAGGTTTTTTTAAAAATTGAAATTAACTCATAGGGGTAAGTACCCTTGAAAGTATTGATTTATTGAGTGTTAATTGAAAGCAATGTAGTGTTATAGACCCCTAGTTTAAATTATCATTGCATTTCCAGCTGTGTTTTAGTGTTACAAATGAAAAACAAGGGTTCAATTATAATTTCATCGTATATTTCCTACCAATATTTCTGTGAAAACATCACAACTCGTTCATAATAATTCTAGGAACCTTTGATGCAAATACGTAGGAATACATTTAATGGTTATTTATAAAAATTGCAAATGAAATTTTATATATTAATATAATTCTTTGTATGTAAGGTACATTAGCTATTGAAAGCAAAAATACTAATAATAATAATGATTATCGAATTATCAAATATATATATATATATATATAATCATTTGAAATAAATAAAGGCATTGGACCCTATCGTATTCTACGTGCATCAGTCCTCTTTAGATGGTTACTTTTTTTCGGTTATCTTTCAACTGCAGTAGAATTCCAATCTACCTAGCTCTGACTATTCAGAATAAAATTATATATAATTGTGTTCCTCCCACTCTAAAACTTAGAAGTGTACCTCTTTACTTTTTCAAAGATAGTAAATAATAACCAATTTTTAATTATGTTTGGATGCTCCTAAGAAACTGACATCCATCTTGTTTGAAGACATTTTTATTTCTGAGATTTAAGTGATTAGGTTACAAGTAGGAATACATACAGAAGATAATTAGTGTCGTCATCTGGCGATAATTGTTGAAAATAGTTTTTGTTTCTCCATTTTTTACACTCCGGCCCCATGCAATAATTTTTTATTGCATGACAACTAAGTTTATAGAGCTTCCAAATTATAAAATCCTTGAATGGGCCTTTTAATTATTTCCTTGTTGGATAACTGAATCTTGGCTGATCTGATTTTTTGATCTCGTCCTGGAAATAATTCAATTATTTTACCCAATTTCCAATAATTTCGATTTTTAGGACTATCTTGGTGAATCAGTACGATATCGTTAATTTTGAATTCAATGGGATTTTTATTTGGTTTTGAATACATAGCAGTTTTCAATTGCAAAGTGTATTCCTTGTAAAATCTTTTCCAAAAATGTTCGACAATGGTTTGTCTGTGTTTCCATTTGATCAAAAGCGTCGATCGCGAAGATTCAGTTTTACATTCTAATTCAGGTAATACAGTTAATCTTGATCCCACAAGAAAATGAGCCGGTGTTAAGGGGTCAATTATATCAGGATCATCATATATATATATATGTTATTGGTCTGGAGTTTACAACTGCTTCTACTTCGGTTAACACAGTATTTAATTGTTCATAATTTAAGGAACTCCTTCCTAAAATACGTTTTAAACAAGACTTTATAATTCGAATTAATCTCTCAAAAAATCCTCCATGCCATGGAGCTTTTGGTATGTTGAATTTCCATTCAAAACCAATTTTTTCTGCAAAACTTAGAAACTTTTCATCTTTACACATTTTGTACAAATATCTTAATTCAATATCAGCTCGTTTAAAAGTTTTTGCATTATCTGAATATATTGTTTTGCAAATTCCTCGCCTGTGAGGGCCAATTTACCTCAGGTTTCGATAGCCACTCTGGCCCATTGAAATACACTTTATCATTTGCAAGTTGACTGACGGAAATTCCTCGCGAGATTTTATCTGCTGGATTATTTATTCCGGGGCAGTGAAAACAACACTCAGGGGATATCAGCTGCTGAATTTCTACAACACGATTTTGAACAAATGTTTTCCAACGATTTTCTTTGCTTCTAATCCAATGCAGAGTTATGAGCGAGTCAGTCCAAAGGAAAGTTTTCGCTTCTGAAAAAAGTACACGAACTGTTGAAATCAGTCTGGCACCTAAAAGAGCAGCTAGGAGTTCTTTTCTGGGAAGGGTTAAAGTAGGCTTCTTTGCTTTATCGATTGGGGTGACTCTTCCTTTTGCTATTACGAAAGCTGTTCCAATTTTGTCTTCGTTGGTGTATCTGGCGTAGATAACGGCACCATAAGATTTTTCACTACTGTCACAAAAACAGTGAATTTGCATTTCTTGAAAGCCTTCAAATTCTTTGAAGTACCAGCGTGGAATGCGGATTGTGGGTACCTCCTTCAATTGCAAGTACCATTTTTCCCATTTTTTCTGAATGTCCGGTGGTACAATTTCATCCCATTTGATCCCAGATATCCATAGTTCCTGGAATAACATCTTCGCTTGTATCAAGTATGCTGAGAGTATGCCAAGTGGATCATAAATTCTCGATGTTGCTTGAATGATGGTACGCTTGGTGAAATTGTTCGATAATATAAATTGAAGAATATCTTCTGTGACAAACTGCAAACTGTCATTTTCATAGTCCCACATGACACCAAGTACTTTGGTTGTTGTAGACGCTCTTTTTTCCAATGAAGAGTCATTCATTTCGTTCATTATTTCTGAGGAATTAGATTTCCATTTTACTAATTCCATTGAGGCGGATTTCAGAATTTCTTTAGCTTCTTTGCATGCACTTAATGATTCTTCCATTGTTTTTTGTGAGCACACGTAATCATCAACGTAAAAATATTTGTTCATTAGAGCTGTTGTGGACGGGTAAATATCTTCATATTTCTTCAAATGATGTTTTATAGTTGCACTCAGCAAAAAGGGGGACGATTTACAACCGAAGATCACACGGCACATTCGAAATATTTCTATCTGTGGGTTGTTTAAATCTGAACCTTCCTTTATCCAGAAAAAACGTAATGCATCCCTATCAGATTCATCTATCAATATTTGCAAATAACTTTGTTTTATGTCTGCTGTAAAAGCTACTTTGTGCATTCTAAAGTCAATTAAAATATTCAATAATTCAGGAACAAGATTTGGCCCTTGTAATAGACAATCATTCAGAGATAATTCATTATTTTCCTTTGCTCCAGCATCAAAAACAATTCTCAATTTTGATGTTTCACGTTCTGTTTTGATAACAGCTCTGTGTGGCATATAATATTCTTTTTTATTCTTCTGTGTTTCATTCTCATTTACTACTTTTTCAATTATTCCATTTTGCATTTGCTCGTATAAAACCTTTTTATATTCATCGTAAAATTTAGTGTCGGATTTAAATCTTCGAATTAAATTCATGAATCTCTTTTTTGCATTTCCATAATTATTATGCAACTCAATTTCATCATTTTTCCAAGGAAGTTGCACGACGTATCTGTTTTCTTTTTCAGTAATAGTGTTTTGGAAATGTTCCATTGCTTTGACTTCATCAGAGATTTCTTCATTCTTTAATTCATTATTTATTCCAAACGATTCGAGCTCCCAAAACTTTTTTATACTTTTCGTTAACGCATCTTCCTTTTCTGAATCTTCATTACTTATTCGTAAACAGCTCGAATGGTTGAATCTTGTTGCCTCATTATCGTACACGGCAGCGTTAATAATGTAAACATTTCCTTTGTCTGATGGTTTTTCGTCCACAAGACCTTGAAGTGACCAACCCAAATGAGACGGTTGTTTAGTCTACATATACTTCTGTCGTAATTAATATTCCAGTAGTCCGCCATACCAATGAGCAATGATATCTCCTCAAACTTATAACACATTTCGTGAGAAAATGAATTTGTGTACAGTTCTATTCCTCGTTGATTTAATTGCCTAGCACAGTGGTTCCCAACAGGTGGTCCGCGGACCCCCAGGGGTCCGCGAGCTATGTCAGAGGGGTCCGCAAGATCCCATTATTAGAATAAAAAATGTATTAAATATATTTCGCATGATAACAGATTTTTTGCTTTGGCCGCTTTCACGAGGTAGGATCTTGTCAAGATTTTTTGAACTTTTAGGTTCGTTTCTCCCTTCTTGACACAAAGTACGCGGATTTTCATTTAACTTATCTTGGCTTTGCTCAGTTGCGTATTTAGATGATGTATTTGAACACTTGAATGTGTTAAACTTGAGTTTACAAGGATAAAATGTACACATGCATGTTTAAAGTTCAGGATAAGATTAGTTCTATGGTCAAAAAGTGTCAAATTTGGGCGCCAAGGATAGAAAACTAGTCACTAACTATATATATAACGTTTCTACTTTAAAACAATTCTTGAAGTCATCAGTGGAGAGTTTGCCTGACCAGATCAAGATCAATGTAGCTGAGCATCTACACTCTTAAAACAAACGAGCGAATTTAACTCAATCTGAGTAATTTTCACTCCTCCAGTCTTGAAAATGCCCTTCTCCGAAAGGAGTGGATCCTTTGTGTGTTAAACCTCCAACAGGATCACTCCAAACGAGTGATTTTAACTCAGTCTGAGTTAATATTCACTCCTTTCTAGTGTCGAAAATGCACTTCTCCAACTGGAGTGGATTTCACTCTTTTGATTTAAGAGTGTACACAGCCTATCCGCTACTTTTCGAGAGCATTTCCCTGAACCTGACGACAGATGGATTCGAAATCCCTTCAGCTGTGAAGAAATACAAAAAATCCAGGGCATCACTGAAGAAGAGCAAGATCAACTTGTGGTTGATAAAAAACATTTTCATGGGTGATAAAATTAAAGACTTCTTCTGAGCATCAGCGCGCAAAGACTACGAGAAACTTGGAGATAAGGCAATGAAAAAGATCCTTCCATGTGCAACCACATATTAGTGTGAGCAAAAAAAATTCCCCATGTGCTTCATGAAAAAAAATGTAGGAATCAGCTCGACATGCTGTCGAATTTCAGAAAATCAGAAATAATGGGCTCAAAGAACAAATTAGAATTATCTCATTAAAAACTGAAAACTAAAACTAACTGTATACAGATGGAGTACTCTGTTGTGACTGTAAAACGCATTAAATGAAAAAAAAACTCCTCTTAATTTGGATCACGCTATTTAATTTCAGCATTAGGAATTAATGGGGGTCCTTGTCACAGTAGCAGCTCGATGAGGGGTCCTCGGGAAAATTTTGTTGGGAACCCCTGGCCTAGCAATATCTTCACTTGGTAATGAGACTAATCCGTTTGTTATGACTAAAGTTTCCCACGCCTTTAAATCAATATATTTTTCTGGCTCTCGAATGTTTCGTAATCTGAAGGCAACTAAATTACTCTGTAAATCTTTACTTTCTTTTGAACCAAAGGTATTTATTGCTAATGATGAGGTTTTTATGGGAGATAAATTTAACTTTTGTGAGAGATCCTTCTTAATAAAATTCAGCTGGCTTCCTTGATCAAATAAAATTTTCACAATAAATTTTTTATCATTTGATGCTTCTACTATAGAATACAAACACTGTAACTGAATGTTATCCGTTCTGGTTGCTGAAGGATTTACTAACACTTCTCTGGCGTCTTGATTTGAGTTAGAAATGGTTGTATTATTTTCTTCGATCGCGTTTGATGGGTTATTGATTTTTATTTCCTTCTCGCACACAGAAGTAGCATGAGGGGTTTTTCTTGAGTTTACACATTTTTTACACGCAAATCGCTTATTTTCACAAGAAACTGATAAATGTCCCTTACAGAAACATATTAGGCAACGTCCAGAGTTTTTTAAGATGTCTCGTTTTTTCTTAACATTCAAAGGACACTTATATTTTGAATGCGGAGGATCATTTTGATTTTGGCAAAAAATACACTTATTGTTATTTTCTATTGTTGTCAGAGCATAAGATGTTGGTCTCACATTGTTTTTATTTTTATGGTTGAAGTACTCATTCTTTTGTTGATTTTGTGAAGAAATTCTTCTATCATTGTTATTGTTAGAGCTTATGATTAATCCAGCAGCCTCACGACACATTACTTCTTTTCGTAAAAAATTGAGTAGTTCATTGATATCAAATTCACTTTCAGACTTTCTTATTCGATTAAACTCGAAGTTGAGCTCTTCAGGAAGTTTTTGAAGTATCATAGGACATAATAAATTTCCGTAAGATCCAGCTGTAACTTTTAGGGATTCTAGACTTCGAATTTGTATTTCACATTGGTCGAAAAGTCGTCGTAATCCTCTTATATTTGTTATGTTTTTCACAGGCTCCAAAGTTAATAGTTGTTGCACATGTGCACTTATAATTAAATCGGATCGACCGTACCTGTTCTTCAAAATTTCTATGGCACTATCGTAATTAGCTTCACTCATCGTAAATCCGGATATGGTGTTTAAAGCACTGGATTCCAATAGCGTGCGCAGATAAGCGAATTTTTCGGTTTTTGTTAATCCATTGTTTTCATGAATGTTGTTTTCATATTGACACCAAAAGTCGCACCACTTATGTAGCTCTCCGTTAAATTTTGCAAGTTGCAGACTTGGCAATTTTATCATTTTTGTATCCGGTTCACATGTTGCTGCATTGTTGGAAGCTTGTTGTGTAATGTTCGTAGGCACAGCGGATTGTCCTGCGATATTTTTCAATGTCCGAGTTATTTTTCTTTTTCTTGCCATTATTTTGTCTTTATATTCTTCAGCATGGATCACTTCATTTTCGATTTCTTCAGTTTTAAGTTTTATTTCTATTTCAGAATCCAATTTTGTCAAATCTTCATATTTCATCATCAACTGTTCTAAGAGATCTTCCAATGTTTCAGCTTTTTCGTTCGTTTCGATATTTTCTTGCAGTAGAGTTTCATCAATTTTTGTTATAAGCTTAGTTACGGAAGTTCTAAGAGTTGTTCTCTTCTTTTTACAGCTTTCTAGTTCCATTTTTCAATTTTTAGAAGATCACTTTTGCAAATTTGTAGGAAAGTTCAAAGTTCTTTCACCGTTCAATTTTATTTTTGGAACGGTTCTTGACAAATCAACATCAAGTTCATTTTTCACTTTTTCAAATTTTTTAGTTTTTTATTTTTCTTCAATTTTCATGGATTTTAGTAAAGAGTTTATTCCTCGATCTAAAGATCCCGAAGGATCCCATGTTTCGGCACCAAATTTACTTTTTCAAAGATTGTAAATAACCAATTTTTAATTATGTTTGGATGCTCCTAAGAAACTGACATCCATCTTGTTTGAAGACATTTTTATTTCTGAGATTTAAGTGATTAGGTTACAAGTAGGAATACATACAGAAGATAATTAGTGTCGCCATCTGGCGATTATTGTTGAAAATAGTTTTTGTTTCTCCATTTTTTACAACCTCTCTTATTTAAGTCAAGCTACTATTTTAAAAGAAGATATAGATTTTCTTGTTGTTGCCATGGGAATGTGGATGTCTGACTTCTACTCCGAGATGGCGCCACCACCTCAATTTAGGCATGTCGCTGGAGGGGAGAGGCAATTTTCTCCAGACGACCTGCACCCATATTAAACTGCACTATGACCGACCACAGGACTTTCGGACCCACAGATTTAATGAGCACGTTCCCCGCATGTACTCAGGGTAACACAAATATAAATGCCTTTACCCGGGATAGATTTTCTTTCTGCAATTATAATAATAAAGTTAATATATATATATATAGTTTCAATATATCTTTCTGCAATTATTTCAGAGGACGACAGGCCCATTTTCATCATAAATATCTAGAGCTAGATAAGAAAACCTATCTCTATGGATAAAACATGATATCCGGTAAGTGGAGGATTAGGAGGTTTAAAATAAGCAAATTATTCTGTTTACATGTTGCTTTTTTTAATTTGGTGAGAACGCAGGCATTGTTTATGAATTAACCAAGTTACTGTAGATTTTAGGAATATGGAAAGCCTCTTTAAGATCAAGTTCTCTATTGCTCGACAGTTTAACCAAAAATAAACAGAATTTTTTTTTTTAAAACTTGCCACATCCTTAACCGGATATCATGTATCACTTAGCATCATTTCACCGTTTTTGTGTTCAGTGTTGTCCTCCTACAGCTGTGTTGTTCAATAGGTGCTGTCCTCACCGAAACATATTTTTTACGTAATAAACTATTGATGCTAAGAAATAACGCTCCGAGATGTAGAAATGTGTAATACAAATGTTCATAGTATATTCGTATTTATTTATTTTTAATATTATATCCCAAATATCTTCTAAGCTGTTTGACAGTTTTCAGTTTTTCTGATTTTTTTCTTCCGTTGGACGAACTCCTTTTTGAGATACAATATGGCAACAAAATTTACTTCAGGTTAAGCGAAGTGTCATTTACTGAAATTTAATGCTAACACAAATTGTTGTAAGTTATCATAAAGTGTTTTGAGGTGACGTAAATGTTCCTCTTTAGAGCGAGATGCAATGAGTATATCATCCAGATAGACGAAACAGAATTCCAGACCCCTTAGCACGGAATGCATAAATCTCTGGAATATCTGCGCTGCATTTCGAAGAACAAAAGTCATCAAGGGAAATTCAAACAGCCCGAACGATGTACAAATTGCTGTTTTTTTCTATATCAGACGGTTCCATCGGAATTTGGTGATAGGCAAGATGAAGGTCTAATGTCGAATATGCAGTTGTGCCTCCTAATTGGTGCGAAAATCATTTGGGTGTGGTATAGAAATACCTAATCCGGTAATGTAGCTGCGTTCAAAACACGATAATCTCCACATGCCTCTAACCTCCATCCTTTTTTCTTGACCAGATGCAACGGACTGGACCACGGACAGTTTGATGGCGCCGGCATATGCCATGCTCAAGCATGTAGTCAAAATCTGCCTTGGCGATTTTAATTTATCTGGCGCCAACCTATGCACTTTAGATGTCACAGGTGGACCTTTCGTAACAATTACAAGCTCAGCAGTTTCTGACATTCATCATGGAACACAAGAAAGTTGGTTAGTAAACATATATTTTTAGGCTTGCGTGCTTGGTCAGAGACCCGCTTATAAACCTTCGTCAAGTAAGACAGGCACAACATACACATATACATACCGCATACGTGACAGATGCTGCCATCTATCACGCGCCACTCACCCACCTCTATTCTCACGTGACATGGATTCAATCGAGGAACCAAATTTTTTAAAATTTCATTTTCCATTTCCAATACTCTTAGTTCAAAACCTGAAATATGCCTCAATTCCGAATAAAGTTATTTATAGTATGCGATTTCTTTGGAAATTGCAACCCTTTTTATATTTTTTTTACTGCTGCCAATTTATAAGGTTTCGCTTTTTTACAAGAAATTAAAAAATTAATTTGATTGGTTTAAAAATTTACTATCTTGTTTGAATTCTATGGCTTAAGTACTATGGTTAATTCGTTTTATGGGCTAAAGTTTTATGAATCAGATTGATTTTCCTAAGTTAAAAGTTAACCCTAAATATCCATATGTTTCATATCCAATTTTGACGCTTCTCGATGAAAGATGACGCACGATTTTTGAAATTTTTGTAACTAGTGGGTTTCGTTTCTCTTCCATTTTAACAAATTGGCGAAATTTGCACAGTTGAAATTAAATAGTATACAAATGTAGTCAGTTAAAAATATTTAATCGTATATAGGTAGAACAAAACATTGAAAAATACATTTAAGATCTCGGGACTGGCACCGATATGACGATTTTCATCAAGTTACCCAGGCATCGAAAATCTCTTTAATGAATTTGGCATAAATTTTTGTTCGCCAAGCTCGGACGTAAGAAGGCATTTCGAGTTGGGGAGCGTTAGTGAGGAAGGTGTTAGTCCCTAGTTTATGTTAACAATCCTAAATAATAATGCAAATTTAATTTAGGAAACTAAAAAAAAGTTTGTATTAAGACATAAGAACCGCACACATAAAACGACACAAATACATTTGGGTTTCCTTTATTTTTATTAGGCCATGTTTTGTTTTCCATTTACACCAAAAGATGTCAGCACCACATAATTTGATCATTGCTATGCGGTGTCTCAAAAATACGAATGCTCCATGAAAATACTCTTTAAAATACGAGGGTCATTTCAATAAAGACAGTTTATGGGTAATATGTACAGTGTAGTAAATATATATTTTGTGGATTTTTTCAAAAAGAATTTCAGTGATTATCCATCTATTATAAAGCAGCAATTAATACCTAGTAGTTTTTAATTATATATTATTCATTTGAAGTGTAGTAGAACAACAATAATGCTGCTGATTGGTTTGTTAATTTTTGTATTCTTGTTAACATTTATTATCTTCCAAATTGTCACTTTATTTTATCACAGGTCACCTGAAGTTGTCAAAAAGGATTAAGCCAGGGGATTGCAATCGCTTTTTGACTTCAATGTTATTTCGACTTGATAAATGATTAATTTATTAAATTTATCATTTACTATTCACTATAATATAAATTATTTTGCAATATGTTATTAAATCGTTCTTAATTTAAAAAGACCCTCTCGAAGAAGTTAAAAATATAAAATCGTCCGTTTTTCACTTCTAATGTTAAATCTACGAGGTTCTTAGATCGCATTGCATTTGTTTTGTATAATTTTATCCAAGTAGTGTTTTGAATCATCAAGGTTTTCTAGTGTGCTACTGTTTATAAAGTATCTAGTACTATATACCCACCCAATTAACCACATACCCCTGAGAGCAAGTACCACAGTGGACAAATGCCACGAGTGCATCTGCCACGGAATTGACTTAACATGGGAAGTGAGATAAAGACAATAAATATTGTTTTTTAAGAGGACTCCCTTGGAATTCCACGTCTTGAAAATCGTAATGTTATTCCTATGGAAAACATTCGCAAGTCAATTACCGACACAATTTTAATAAAAGGTTACTAGTTTCTTGTATCATTATAAAGAACGAAAGGAGTAGATTCTGCAAAATTAATTTGTTTTGTGAAAATCACATATTTAGTATTTTTAATAATTTTTTGAAGTTAGAAATTAATGCAAACCCCATTTTTTACTAACTTCAAAAAACTATTAAAAATACTAAATATGTGATTTTCACAAAACAAATTAATTTTGCAGAATCTACTCCTTTCGTTCTTTATAATGATTCAAGAAACTAGTAACCTTTTATTAAAATTGTGGCGGTAATAATTGACTTGCGAATGTTTTCCACAGGAATAACATTACGATTTCAAGATGTGAAATTCCCAAGGGAGTCCTATAGGAAGTGAAAGAAGGACAATATATTGTTTTTTAAAGCTTCAATGGACACAGAGATCAGCGGATCAGATCCACATTGGACACATTTATTTCTTCTTCATGAGCGTCCGCTGTTTCTCGGCGTGCTCGACTATCTTCTCGTCCACGGCCAGTCCTTTACGCCTCCTCACGTTGTTCATGTATTTCCTGGCACGGTTCTCGGAGTCCGCCTTCTCACCAAAGTGCGCGTACTCTTCCTCGGTGCGAGGGGTCCAGAAAGGGTCCACGTCCACAACCTGCAAGAAACAAAAGACATTTTTACTGTAGGTCCAAGACACGAAAACGACGAATTGGGTACAAAGGGGACGTACATAAATTGAAAGGCGTTTTCCAAATTAGGGAGGGGTATGCACCTACTTGACGGAACTACATGGAGGCTAGGGGTAAAGTTAGACGTAACGCTTCGAAAATTTCCAATCAAATATAAAATATAATACTTTTAAATAACAGATTATTGATAAATTTTACTTTTTTTTTATAGAAAATTGAGTAACAGCAATAACACTTCTTTCAAGGAATCATGTAAAACATATTCGGGCTTTTACAATTCGAAAGTGGACTAAGCCATCCCGTTAATTTTTTTATTCTTCCTACTCCTACAGGAATATTTTTGTTCAGACGTGTAGTATAATCTGCATTTAATTACTTTAAAATTGGTTTAAGAATCTACTTTGATATTAATAACAAAATAAAACTTTAAAATTTTCAATTATTTCACCCTAAATGTTCATTTGCAGCTAGGCAAGATTTTTTTATACGCATTACGCATCCATCGGAAAATATAACAAGAAATATATCATTGTTTTACTGACGATATTCTCCAGTATAGCTTCCACACTACGTTTATAACAAAAAAGTGGACACTTTTATAAAGGCTATGTTCGTCTGTCTGCTGTACGTCACCCACTTTCGGAGAACAAATCACAAGTCTTACAAACACATGGGGTACGCCGAATTGAAGCAAAAAAAAAAAGGACGATGCTATCTTAAATTTTAGATTTAGAAATTAAAAGCATATTAAAAATAACAAAAAATTTAATCAACATTTAAATAACACTAAAGTTAAATATTTACTTAATATTTTTGCCGTTGCCATTTCTTCAAACGTACGACAGAGTTAATTAAAATAATTATTTATGCGATATAAATAAGTTTGGAATGACTTTACAGCATATATCATAACAGAGTTTTTTAATGGTTTATTTGTATGAGTAGAAAGATGCAGAAAGAGTTTTTTTTAAATAAATAATCTGGTGAATTTTTATTTAATTTCATCTTTTATTAATGTATAATTGTACAAAGACGTAAAAATACAAAGATTATTAGTTCGAAACTTGTAAATACATCTTCTAAAAAAATATTCATAATAACGATGTTATGATAAGTTTCTCTCCTACTTTTTGAGAATCAGTTTTATTAAATATATTCTTGAACTGCTTGAGTTGTTTACTAAGAAACCTACAGATTTTTTTTTTGCATAAAAATCAAGTTATTAAAAAAAAAACCATGCAGCATTATTCTTCGAACTTAAAAATTAGCAAACGGTAAAACTATTCTAAGTAACACTTTAAGTTATTGTTACAATAACCTGCCCGTAAAATGCACTAATAACGAAAATGTTATTGTTATCCCTTTATAAAATGTTACCTAAAGCACGATAGATTTCAAACTCCAAATATTCCCGCGATTACACGATTTTGTTTTATTTTACTCAAGCATGATGTCAATAAACCTTTCTTAATCTTAGTGATTCAAGAAATAGATATATATATTTTCAAAGAATGCCTGTGAATAACAAGAGGATGAATGCCAGACACCACAAAAATATTTTCGAATCGCGCATTTTCAAGAAATACCCTTCTGTGGTTGTTGTTGACGATAGAGAATGGCCTAAGAATAACTACTATTGATGTCAGAGGGGTAAAATAATAAGAATACCGCAAACGCAAAATAATAACACGTTTACTCCCTCGAATGCAAGGGCAATTAAAAACCCATAAGGACACATCGTTTTTTCTCTCACAAACCCATAGAATCACTCTTGCAACCCCCCACATAAGAAACGCAATTTGGGAAGATACAGCAAACCTATAACTAAAAAACAATTCGAGGGGGAAATATTAGCTGTTTGGCAGAAACAGATGTTTTGAGTTTCTGTGTTAATTAAACTCTTTTAATCAAACAATCATTAATTTATTCTGCCTGTTTCTTCGCCGGCATTTCCATCCATCGTGTTTTGGAATTGCAGTAAATTAGATCATAACCATAAAATAATCATATACATCTAAAGCTCACTTTCAGACAGATCTTTAGCCAGAGAATGATCACATCATAGGACCGTGAAGCCCGGGCTTGCTCTACAAAGTGCCTCAGAATCTGGTACAAGCATAATCGTTTTTTTTATATTAACTGAAACTAATTTTATACAATTATAACGGGTTTGTTTCAATTTGTTCCAATAATGAGTCTATGAAAGTTTTATGTTTAAGAAAATTCAGATTCTTGTAGCCTGGAATTACAACAAAATAATTTTGGCAATTAGTTACATTTTTGTCACAAACATTGAGATTGACCTCCGTATTAAAGTCTGGGTTAACTTGTACCAAAGACTGAATCGGGCAGGGTTTTAATTTGTATTAAACTATATCTCATAGTTATAGAGTGAAACAATTTAGGTGCTCGGAACCTGACAATCCCACCCAGGATACTCAGGTATTTGTTTCCAAAACATGAAAAATGGTTCAACAGAATACCGAAAATACATTGAAACATTTCATCACATGGACGTTACAGCTGCTAGGAATTATTATTATGGTGAAACAAAATACACAATTTTTAACAGTTTATCTGCATCACCATTTGATACAAAAACACACATTTCTGGTACTATACTTACTATAACTTACACTCGAAAAACAAAAGAATGAAATCCACTCCAGTAGGAGAAGTACATTTTCGACACTGGAAAGGAGTGAATATTATCTCAGACTGAGTTAAAATCACTCGTTTGGAGTAATCCTGTCGGAGGTTTAACACACAAAGGATCCACTCCAAAAGGAGAAGTGCATTTTCCAGACTGGAGGAGTGAAAATCAATCAGACTGAGTTAAAATCGCTCGTTCGTTTTAAGAGTGAATCAATTACTGTAATTTTTCAATATTGACTATTATATTACTATAATGGAATGATATTACTTTATGTATGAAACTGATAAATTAGCTAGTTGTTCCATTTATTTTCCAAAAGCCAGTCTAATAATAGCAATTCGTTCCACGTATTCACTTGCATGGAATGTGAGTTTTTTCTACAGTATATATCCCGTGAATTACGCATCTCAACGGATTACTCCTCTCCTTTTTTTTTAATGCTTAGCTAACATCGCGACCCCTCGACCCTGGAATTCCACACCTGTGCTAACGTGAGGGAAAGGTGGAGGGAAAAAGAAGAAAAGAAAAAAAAAAAGAAGAGGGGGAACCACTGCCTCATTTGGTGATGCAATTCTTTCCCAGATACACACCATCTGACCGCGGTTCAAAATAAAAATGCTGGTATTCCAGGACCTCTTTTTGAGAAATAAACTCAAAATATACACTTTTAGGATTTGCAGAACCAAGTATCTCTGAACTTACTGCTGCTCCTATGTATACAAAAAAATTGACGAAAACAATTACCGTTGCAAACTCGAAGACTTTATTTCGAAAACTGATTTTCTTTCAAAACAATGTTGCCACAGACAAAACTTTATACATAAAATCAAATAAATAAACTACAATTAACACTTTTTTTTCGGAACGGGATAGACTCTTTGCTTTGCAATTTACCGGATCAGTTAAACCCTTCAATTTTCAGAGTAACTTTACAGAAATGGAGCACATTGCTGGTTCGAAAATATTAAGTAGCTAAACTTTTCCGGGTGTTTTTGTTGCTTTTCAGATCAGAGCCCAGATTGGAAAAGCTCATTGTTAAAAGTTTCATGTATTAAATTTTAGTGAGGAACGTTACGTCCAAGTCATTTTTATTGTAAAATCAAATAAATATTTGACCAAACAGGCTTTGTATCAAGCATCTGCAAAGAGACTAGGCCTGCCTTGTGTGAATGGGATGTCTTGGGAGTGGAATTGGAATTACAGAGAAAATATTTGTAAGAAAAAATTGCATGGTTGAGTCGATAAAATGAAGAACAAGTCGTTTGCTTTTCGGGATATTTTTGACTGTGCTGAACTTCTGAAATTGCGCTTATTTTACATCAAAGAGAAGGACTAGTAGTCTTTTAGATGTTGCTAGTACTTCTGTGATTACTAAACAAGAATATTTTTTTAGATAGTTCAATCTATTTTTATTCAGAGTAAAAAAAATTCATGTAAAGCGCAATTTTTCGTAATTAACACTTATAATGGCCCGTTCTTGCCTCGTTCGTTTTTTTTCAAAAAAAAAAAAAAAAAAGTTTCGAAAAACTAAATTATTGAGTACATTAAAAATCGTATTTCGTCTTCTTTTAATTAAATAATAATTAAAAATATTTTTTTAAATAATTTCAAAACAGAGCAAAATTGATCTTTTTAAATAAATAAAAATACGTATTAAAAATTTCGATATTCTTCCACAGTTCTTCATTACGGTTGCTCAGCACGCTTTTACCATCTCTATGGGTCATATTGAAGAAGAGAAAATACATTTTTTTTTAAAATTGTATTGCCAGTGGCAAACCACAAAAGAAACGAAAGGACTATAGCATTTAATTTTAAGGATCCAATTGTAGTATTCTACACTTTTGCATGTATTAAAGCTCAGAAATTTTAGTGACGCGTTACTTGTAACTGTTGTTGTTGCATGCCCCCGTAGGTCAGCAGTGCTAGACCTGTTCCATGATGTCATACACAAAAAATCCAAAACCATGGTAGGGTCGTCGTACAAATCCTGCTTAGAAAGTCCCAGACACACAAGTATATGGTCAGGCGAAGCCTGCTCCGAAGAACAGTTAGCACAAGTCTCAAAGATTCTGGAGCCCTCTGTAAATTTCATAGTCTTTAGGTGGCCACTTCGAAAGCGGGCAAGAATAGTTCGTTCCCGTCTCTCAAAACCTAAAGCCAGGGAGCCTCCAGAACGGGAAAATTGATACCAAGGGTGAACTGGGGGAACAATCCAAGTGGTCCTATTCAATCTTAAAATCTTGGAGTGAATCTCCGAAAAGGTGAGAGGCGTTGATGGACCAGAGGCCTCGCCAGCACCAGCCTTTGCCAAAGAGTCCGCGATCTCATTTCCCTCAACACTGTTACTTGTAACTGTTACTTTTTTTCGGTAACGTGGAAAGGAACAAAGGCCTCGCCAGCACCAGCCTTTGCCCAAGAGTCAGCGATCTCATTTCCCACTGTTACTTGAAACTGTTACTTTTTTTCGGTAACGTGGAGAAACGCAGTTAGATTTTTCAGAAAGTAACTGTAACTTGGTTACTTTTAGCGGTAACGAAGTTATAAAAAATTTTGTTCCTTCTCACACCTCTCTTCAGTTCACGAATCTTTTCGGTTACTTGGCGCTTGTTTCAAACTTAACTATTTAAAATTGAACATTTTACAAAGTTGTATTTTCGTTGTTACTTTTTAAAAGTAACTTTCCGATTCCTGGTTAAGCCAATGTGAATAAGCTCTCAAAACTCATATGGTTTCATCTTGGAACTTGCTTCCACTCCCTTTTTCCATCAAGGCCGTCCATACATCACACCAGAAGATATCCCCGTGGAATGCGGCGCGAAATCTGATGTGGGCGTCGCATCAAGGAGGGAGTGGCACGAAGGCGCGTGCCGGGTCTGAGGGTGCCACGCGACAAGAAGGATGTGGCACACCCACGCTGCGGCACGCTCGACCCTTCGACCCCATGGGCAGGGCATAGGACCGGCCCTTATCTGAAGCTGGTGCCCCCGCTTGGCCTTTTTTTAAAAAATAAAATTTATTATATAAAGGCTGCATCTTCTTGGAAATAAATATCTCGTTTATTTCTCTGAAAGGAACTAAAAGTCAAACCATTGAGAAACTGAGTCGAAGTTGAGTGAAACGCCAGAGAAACTATCCAAAGGGATTTTTTCCCTCTCACAAATTATGATTTTAGCCAAAACCACCTTAAAAGAATTGTGTAAAAGTTATTTTCGCACAGGGGCTTGGATATGAAGAAAAAAACCATAGGTACTCTAATAGTGCGATTATAATACATGCGCTTCTTAATAGGTACGACCAGACCAGAGAGGAATCGCAGAATCGTTTAAAAATAATAATTTTGCAAATCTAAGCTCCAACGTTGTGGCAACAGTCAATTTTGCTTTCAAGATGTCAAGAAGGTACAATATTTTCGGTTATGGCATAACAGCACCTCCTTGAATATGGCAAGAAGTCACACATAATTGTCTTAAAATGTATAAAATATAAGTTTTGGGCCACATCAAAAATGCACTATGGCACTAGCAGTTTAACTTCTGTTAAATGTCACTGGGTGCCTTTCAGACAAACCTAATACGAACGGCCCAAGGTGCAGTTCTTTCTTTAGGAAATCATCAAGTGTAGAAGGAAGGAGATAAAGGTGCGTGAGGAATAATGGATATAGTCGTAATGGAATATAAATAATAACCATAAAAAAGGTTAGCCTTTTAGTGGGAAGTGAACATGGCAAAATGTTGCAAAAATAGAATGTGAAAAATCGTGGTGAAAAGGTATTTCTAAAGTAGGAAGTCAGTTTCTTACCAGCGTTTTGAGATGTAAAGGTAAAAAAGAACTCTGGCTGTTATCTGAAAGTTTCAAGTTGTTCCGTAGGACACGCACTTTTAGTTATAAAGTTTCAGAAAGACAAATAGTAGTTCGCTAAAAGGGAATGTGTTATAATAATGCATCGTTATTTCCCTTTTTTCCGTGAAAAACAATAACTGTTAAGGGGAATTGAAGTTTAAAAAACATGTAGTTCAGATTTGTAAAACGTTTTGAAAATAATTTGATTTTTGGTGGAGTTAAAAGTTCGTCTTGCAATTGAAACCTTGAAGAAGTGCAACTGAAACTCCTATTTAGACTTTTAGCAAGTTCATCCAACCGTATTTGAGGCAGAAACTTGCATAAGAAAAAAAATGGCAAAAAAATATTTACTTGATTTATTGTCCTGTTTTGTCTTGCAACGAATCCTTCCCAAGAAAACACGCCCCCTCCCCGAGTTCCCGTAATAAAACGCGTAGGTGGAAATTGCTATAGGAAGTGGTAAATATACCTGCGAAGAAATTGCTTCTTCGTTGCCCCATAAAAAACAGTAAACATACTTGGCGATAACAACTCAATTACGGAGACAGGAAAAGATCTCAGCAAGAGTCCGTAACACAGTAGTGAGGAAACAGTAGGGGACATGGAATAAAAAGCACTTGGTGGTAAAAATACATAGATATTATATCTATTTGTGAAGCGCAAAATAAGATGCAGCGGGAGCCGAGGGAGGTTTCATTCTTAACTTTTGTAAACAAGGTTGTAAATTAATAAGGTTGTAAGTTGACAGTAAATATGCAAAAAGTTCAGTTATTTTTAAGAAGATCTGCGCAAATTCTTAAGAAAAATATTAGTCAACAGTCGACTAACCAGTGAATGAGCGTTTAAGGCGCTGCGTTCGCCAGTGAATAAACACCAGAACATAATGACCAGGACAACCAACCATACGTCAGATAGCTTCCTAGAAGTATATGGGAGGAAGTCAGTGTTGCCAATCCATCTAGTGGAATAATTTTCAATATTTATTTTTTAATTATATTTACCAAATGTTCATTCACTGGGGCCCGTTCACTCACTGGTCAGTCTACCGGTCTACCCTAAGTTCAAAGTTTTTTTTTTTTAAATTTTGGTTCCAGTAATACAAAAATAAAATAATAATGAGAAACTTTATATAACCACCGCTAGTACTCGCTTTTTGCTTTTCTACTCCAATAAAATGTGTTCATAAACTGAATCGCTATTGGATATCACTCATAGTGTCTTTAATACTGGTCAATTTTTTTTTTTTTTTTTTTTTTTGCAACGCCAGGAGCTAGAACTGAGAGATGTTTTACAAATGTTGTTAGATTTTATGCTACTGAGAATATGAATATAGGGTGCTTTCTAAACAACAAAAGGGCATAATAATGATTGTCATTAACTGTTATGTTACTGATATTAATTATCCCTTTAAACTGTTATTGCGTACGAGTTTATTTCACCCTGCTCCCCTTGTGGCTTTTTAAGAATGTTCAAGGACCCAAATCTTACTTGGTGTCCTTTAAAAATTTCGCTTTGTCACTCATACCATTGATTTCGTTGTAGCATTAAGTTTTTCTCTAATATCAGAGGCACTTTGTCTTTGAGTACCTTTAAACTAAAAGCACGATGAATATGTGCTTTGTATATAAAAGGTACACTTTTAAGAGGGTAGTACACTGATATAACTATAATTCAAGGATTTCTAAAAAAGTAACAAACATCAATCGATCAATACTTCTATATCTAAAAATATTCTGGTTGAACCATAAAAAATATTTGATTTGTTAAAAATTATATTGATTCTTATCTGTAAAAAAAAGGCACAGATAGCTTATTTTTAAAGTAGCGTGTTTTAGTGTTATGGCTTTGAAGAATTTATATATTAATGAAAAATGGCCAAAGGCCATAAGAATTGGAAAAAAACACCACAGATAAGATTTGATTTGTCGAAAATTATATGAATTATATGGCTACTTTTAAATATATTTTTAGTGTTATGGTACATGGTTTTTAAGTATTTATATATGTATTTAAAAAAAACAGAGGTAAAGGCAAGTTGTCGATAGAGGTGGTATGTAGATGGCTAATTCCATGTAAATGTGTAGTGTAAGTCACAATTTTAAAGGAGCTTACAAGCTTTTTAAATTTGAAAAAGGAATGAAATTAGATAAGTCACGTTACGTTATTTGGTTTTAAGGCGAGCAGATCAGCCATTCTGCTGATTTAAAAAAAACAAACAAAAAAAACTTAATGTTAAAAGTTGTGTATATACACACGTGACTTATTTTACACAAAGTTTAATTTTACATGGAATTAGCCGTATAAGAAGCTATCGCGGTCTCACCTCCCAGTGGCTGAAGACGAGCTGGGGCAGTGCCATGCCGCTGGTCTGCTTCCTGATCTCGTTGGCGAAGTCGAAGCTCTCCACCACCGGCAGCTCAGCCGTCACGTGGAAGGTCTGCGATCCCTCCTGCATATCGGCCGACAGCACGCGGCCGTGACGGCGCCCAAGCACGGCGTACATCTTGCCTGCAACAACGCAAACGGGCTCGGTTAGATTGAATAACGGCACACTAGAGCGAGAAACACAAGGCGTACATCTTGCTTGCAACACACAACGGGTTAGTTTAGGTTAGTTTGGGTTATGGTCGCACGAGGGCTATTGGCGATGGGTGTCGTAATTTTGAACCACAGTCAAGTATCGAACCGACACCTGAGTAGGAACCCAACATAACCGTTCAGGGCGATATCATATGGGGGACTATGAAGCATATTTAATGTACACTCCCTATAAACGGGGTATTATTCGCCGGGCATATTTTTTTGGCTGCACGGGACGTTTATAGGTCAACAGTTATTTTGGCGATGGCCGGCCCCGAACCTGGGACTTTCAGCATGCAACCAACTAGGCTCAACAGCTCCACAATACAACGGGTGTTAAGGATTTTATATTGCACATTATAACGCACCTTGCATGGAAAGGTGGCGCATGAATTTTCGAGTTTACTTAAATATTCAAAAGATCAAAGATCTAGGCGCTTTATACAAAATTTAAATGGATCGGTATTAAATTTGTATACAGTCTCAATTTTTTCGTTGTTTTTCTGCATTCACATGAATTGAAAAAGCTAAATTTTGGACTTCTATGACAAATTATCTCCTTGCCGATATATTAATTTTCCGAGTACTGATGTGGGGTAGTACGTATAAACACATGCTTATGACTGAATACATTTTCTATGGTTATGATACCTTAAAAATCATTTGTCATTTTGCATTTGGTAAAATAAATAATTCCTTAGGCTTTATTGATTTACAAAATATCTATACGCTAGCGATGTTACCGACACATATTTTCTTTCACTTACATACTTTCAACTTAGCCAAATACTATTGGAAATTTAAATCCTCAAATATTTGTCAGGCAGCACACGAATGCATGGACAGGAATGTAGTTTTAATGTAATAGTTGTAGGACCTTATGACTTATGATTTGAGTAGGTGGGTCCACCATGGCCAAGCACTGCGACCACTGTTCTATTGAGCAAACCCCATCATTTCACCTTAAAGTAGGCCGATTGCTGATTTGAACCTCAGTATTTCCCTAATTGGTATATCATCAATCTCTCAAGCATTGATACAATAATAAACAAGATACTCAAATCTCCGTGCAGAGTAGATGTCTCATTCACAGAGAACATTAAACGATCTGTTGACATACCCTACCGAGAGGATCATCTATTACACACATTGTTCCCAGGTGTCTATTAAAAGCGCAAATGACCCGTTAGTACAAATTGAGGCACAACTTTTTTTCCTGATAAAGCAGCTTAGTAATTATTCGGCTCTCCGCCAAGGAACAACCCAAATGAGCTCCCTAGCCTGGCTTTGATTGGCTATGACATCTGCCAATTTGTAAAGTTATAGGCATGGAACAGCAGTCATCTTGACCGAATTATGTAGAAGACTTAAACCCTATGAAAACGGCATTGGATCCCGCTTTTGCCAAATTGTTAGCCGGGTCTTTTTCAATCCCTCTGTGCCAGGACACCCAAAACAAAGACACTTTAAAATTGGTTGCATATTTAAAACAAATTTCACATTACATATGACCACACAAAACTGAAAGGGCGGCTGCACTTTGAATGATGTTGTTTTGTGTCAAATACATTTCTAGAGTGAAAAACTAATGAGTCATTCAGCCTCCTGTCAATAATAAAGTCACTTCAGTATTTAAAAAAAAAGCTCAATACAAATATTTCTTCAGAACAACCGTGACAGTTAGTTCATTCAGAAACTCGTCACCATACAACAGTTAATCGGATACTTAAAGTACGTGGGAATAACTATTTTTTGTCCCCTCGAAGGAGGAAATGGGTCCAAATTGTGTCTTCTAGTTGAGAAAGGGTCGCACGCTTGTCACATTCGAACGCTCTGTTGACCGTATGTGATCTTCCACCTCATGGGAACTGCACAGAGACATTATCATCTTCCCATGCTCGACTTATGTGCAGCACCTCATTACTTAAAACTATTTTCCCAGGAATATGCCACCATAACGAGTTTATTCGAGATTCGTTTGAAAAGAAAGTACGATGTAATTCATCGCCTGATTTATAAGGCATATAAGGTCCGGTCCTAGGGCTCTAAAATTTAAAGGGTCCATAAATATAAGTGATTTTATATAAAACTGCACATTAGGCTTCGACAAATTTCAGTAAATTTGATCATTTTGGGGAGCATTATTTAAGTTCAAGAATTACTTAGTGAAAATGTACCAGTTCGAACAAATTTAGACACATTATTTATCATACAGGAACAAAAAAAAAACATTTCCCGTTAAGCGGACTTTAAAATTTTTGCAAGTCAATAGTTAGATTTATCCAAAATCAGTCATTGTATGAATTTCTGCATGTCACAGTCTTCTGAAACAGTAATTGCAGTCACCCATTCTAGTAGGAACTCGTCGACTCGTTGCTTTAGAATTGAAATTCTGATGTGATTCAGCGAGTACATATAGCCGAGTCTTTCCGAGTTCCCACTGAGCAATGATACAAGTTGAAATCAGTACTATTTTTATCAATAAAACTACGTATTCAAAGATACATATAAATTATAACTACTCGTTCTAAACCTTAATGAAACCCCTTGTATTGTACCCCAAACCTCCAACCCTTCCTTCTGCACCACGTAGCAACTCTATCTCGTACCTTTCGAGCTAAAGCTCCGTGGAGTGAAAAACAAATGAAGAATGAAAAAGAACTCGTGTTCGGAGGGGGAAAAAAAGGTGGGGCCGAAATTCCACACCCGCACAGAAAAGGTTGCATCGTAATGATCGCGGCGATATCCGGTGGAGCCCGGGGAAGAAAAAAGGGGTTAACGAACAAACCAAACAAAAGAGCAGCCTTAATGAAGCAGCAGAGTTTGTTGTTTACCGGTGAGACGCCTACACAGCCCGAGAAAATGCCATACGGGCGCCAGGGCGTATCCCGATTGCCCCTAAAGCAACCCGTAATTTCAGATGGACACTGGACAACCCCTTCCTCTCTCCACGTCTAAATGTACGGAAAAATCTACGTTAAAGATTTGGAAGTTCAGATTTTTTTCTTTAACTGTTGTACAAAGATCTTACGAAAAAAAATTTCTCTTAGATGCCACAAATTGGTAGGGTATTAGTAAAGGAAAAATTAATTGCGGTTATACACGTATGAAGGGAAGTTTTTTGCTTACAAGTTTCTTAAACAAAGATATTGATAGCAAGACATGCATTAAAACAATAGACTGTAATAAAAAGACAGTAATAAAATCTTTAAACATTAATAGCTTACATTAATATATAGAAAAAATATGGACAAACAATATAAAATTTGGACATTAATGCTTACTTAAAAGCCGATATACCAAAATAAACAAATATTCCAAAAATTAAAACCAGGGCCTCTTTAAAATATTTCATTTTGTTTCATTAACATACTAAACTATTTTGTTCGAATAAGCAGTATCATTGTTAATTTATGTAAAATCAATATTTTTTCAAAGACAACTTCCTGCTTAAAGCGCAAATCGTGCAACAACATCCGGCACAAAACCTCATGTTTCCATAACATCTGGAGTTTTAAAAATTTCCAACCCTTTTGTCGTTAAAAATTAACTCCAGGCTGTCCACTCCAAGCTTTAAGGCTGAGGAAGTGACTAAAGAAGATAGAAAAAAGTAATAACAACACAACCGTTTTTACAAGGCTGCGAGGAGATAATAAAATAACCCCCCCCCCCCTCAAGCATGGTTCACAACATTTTAAAAAAGCTGCTGGAATGGGATTGGAGAACCTGAATGGTGTTAGAGTGAAAGCTGGAGCTGAGGGGTTGAAGGACACTGCAAAATAGTATAACAAGAGACCCTGAACTTTATTCAATGGAAGGAACTGGCTCTGGCCTGCTGGAACACTTTTTAAAAGTTCACTTTCAAAAGTTTCAAGGTACTTCATTGATTCAATTTTATGCCTTGGTGTGGCATCATAAGGTGTAGGATATGCTTTTCATTTTTTTTTTTTAAATCATGGCGCCTAGCTGGATACATTATATTGGTTAGCAACTTGCATTGAAGTTATATAAAACTACTAAATCCCGATGCGTAGCTACAAAGGTGACTGAAATAAATGTATTACTGAAATTGTTTTACTTCAAAAATGGAAATTCCAATTTAACAAATTCAAGATCTCCAAAATTAACAAAGCAAATCCAATTAAGAAGACTTGACCCAATGATTGTTTCAATGTTTTAGTTTGATAGAGACCTAGTAAAAAACAATTAACATATTTTTAATATTTAAACTTAATGAATTTTTTACTTATTTAATAATTGACATATGTAATTATGAATTGATTTTACGTAAGAAATAGCTAAAATGAAACTTTTCTTAGTCCTCTGACATCTCTACAGCTTTGCGAATATTCCTAGAGTTAATTATCGATTTAAAAACAAAAGCGGTACAAACAGCGGGAAAAAAAACGCTTAAAAGTTTTCGCATCTGCATTTTATAATAGCTAACGAGTCACCATGATTTATAACATCACTTTTTTTTATAGTTTCGTGAATTTTAGTTGCTATTGAGGAAAAAATATTTGTTTTAGAACTAATAATTTTTGTGGTTAATTCTGAAATATATTTTACTTAAAACTGACTTGATAAAGGATCATGGAATATTTTTTTTATTGATTACATGTTTTATTACACGTTGTTTTATAACAGTTACTTTGTGTCATATCAAATTATGCCCATACATAATTATAATCAGGGAAACATAAATGCAGATGTATATTCTCAATTTTCGATACATCAAATGTCGCAGTTTTTCAACAAATTAGTAGGGCAGTACGAATATGTATCAGCAGATGATACACAACACCAGACAAATGTATCAGGTCTCATCCTTAAAAAAAATCCCATTAAAAAACAAAATTTACAAACTGTACAATCCTCCTTGAAAGGAAGTGGTTGTTCAAGCTTATCTCGACAAAATCGCAATGGGAGTTCAAAAATGAGGACGAAAAGTGAGCGATAGCTCCCTAAAAAGAGAAGTTTACCTAACAAAATGTCGAACATTATCCACTAAGTCTAAAAGAGGATTAGTCGCAGAAGATTAGTTGTTGGCCGCGTACTTTATGACCACAGCTGTGGTATGCGCCTTTTGTGCGGGGCAGGAATATATCGCCCATAAACTCCGAAAAGGGATGGAGAGAACCATTCTTTTGCAACGCACGTGCATGATGCAAGAGAGATAGCGTGGAACCTCTTTTAGTAGTAAAAAAAAAGAACTAAGTCTGATACAAGAAGAGCGCATACGAAACCGCAAAAGAGCCCGTGACATAATCTTCCCTCGGAACTTTTTTTGGGGGGTGCAAAAATCGATGGAACAGATAAGGATGCTGGAAAGTGAAAATAAAACCAGGCAGAAAGTGATTAGAAAAAAAAACCTAACAGGCCTTTTAAAAGGATGCAGGGAAGAAAAGGGGGAGGTTTAAGAATACAGCAGAAAGGGTTATGGGTGGGATGACTGCGCCCGATTGTGAGAGAGACCATGAGAGCCCTATTCTGTTACGTTCTAATTTGCATAGTGAGAATTGATGTAGAAGAAGGAGAAAAAATAAGTATGCCTATGGCTTCTTGGCTGTCCTACATTGGAAAAATACCCCGATGCAGGTAAGAAATAAGAAAATTAAACTTTTAGATTTAAAAAGTGGAGTTTCGAGATTTTATAGAATTATGGTAGGGCAATATAAAGTTGATTATGATTTATTTAAACGCAGATACCTTTTCCTAAGCATCAATAATGGCTATTGCTATGACTGTTTTTGCGAGGTAGGTTTTAGATGCAATGTAAATACAAGATATATCAACAATACCTTTGAAGAAAACCATAAAAAAGATACAGAATAAGGAACACATACCGCAAAAGAAGTTCAAATTAAAATACACACAAGTACTTCGATGAAATGTATCATAAATCCTAACTATATTTTTTAGTTATTATGAATAGAAAAGCTGAGGCAAACAAATTGAACAAAAGCGCCGTGAAGGCAATAAATTTCGTTGATAAAAACCATTGATAGCAGAAGCTGACCATAACATAAGGGAGTTATTTTAATTTATCTTTCTTGCGCTTCCCTTAAACTACCGCTAGACTCGGAAAAAGCTTGCGATGAATTTTAAATTTTAATACAAAAATGTGCTGCGACCAAATAATTATGTATTGTTAGCACAAAAATTGAGGTTGAAGGTGGAGCACACGTGTATTCTTCAGAAATATAGTTCAGCATCTGCTCCTAAATGTTCGGATAAATAGCTATACCAAAGCTTTAAAAAATTATATTATGGTACCGTAAAGCTCTTATTTTCATTTTTATCCAGAGGGGATTTCATTGATTGCTTTAGACTCACTCTCAAAATGACCGATATAGAAAAAAAGTTTTTTTTTTCTCCTTTTTATTCAAATTTTCTTTAGCAAATGATTTGAAGAACCAAGAGCACCCCAATAAGTTGGAATTTAAAAAAATTTAATAAGAAAAATATTATTTTTGAAAACTCATTTCCGACGACCAAAACATAAGTAATTCCAGGCAACAAATGACAACAAATCGCTGGAGCTGTTGCCATCCGAGACGTGAAAAGACCCTATATTATATTGAATATTGTTTCAAAAATATATACATTTTTACGAAGCATTACTGCCCCGTGACAGCAAAGTTTCTTCCAAACAAATTTTAAACAGAATAAAACTTGCGAGATGGGGGAGTCCGGTCAAGTGCTGCAACGTGTGACTGGGGTTAGAAAAAAATTGAAGCTCGAGCAAATCAACCGGACATCCCCTACTGACTTGCGACATCTGAAGTGAATCCCCGTTTAGCTACACTGAAGACTTAAATCGAGCACCAAGTTGTCATTTTTTTTTCTTTTATAGGCCAACCCACCTGGATGCGGTTATCCTACTGTGAAATTTTCTTTTTTAAGGCACTAAGCACTGTTCTTGCCTGGAAATCAGAAGTAAAAAACACAACGTACACAATTGTCTCCGCTGCCACGCGTCGTGAGACAGTTGGATACACAAACATAAAAAATTGTTTTGTTGTGTGCAAGTACCGTGGGCTTTTTAAGTGGGGGTTAGTCGTAATGGTGTCACATTTTTGGAGAAAAGAATGAAAAAAAAAAGCTGTAAATGTTTCGTAGAATATTACGTGTGCCTGAAAGGTGACTCAGGAGTATACATCGTTAAAAAAAAAGCTTTACGAATTTATTGGAAGTAGAAAAAGAAAAGAAAATCGAGAGATTAAAATTAGATTATTTTATTGCGTTTTTGAATTATTTTTATTATACCTAAGTACCTACTACCTAAAGTATTACCTTTATATACTTAAGTTGGATGCCATTTTCGTACTTTTTTGTTTATTATATCGAAACAAAAAGTCTTTATTTTAATTCGTTTGTTTATACAAATGCCCTCATGTGTAATCTGTTTGAACTTTCTTTGAAAAAAAAAAAAGCATGATTGCAAAAACAACAATTTGACTTTTGCGATTGAATGTTCAACATTGATTAAACAGTATTTTTAAGATTGTTTTTTAAATGCAATGAATTGTTATTTTAATGGATTATTTCGGACAGAAACTATAAAATGTGAGGAAATGTGAGGACTATAAATGTGAGGAAAAAGTGCAAGCTTTTATATGGTTGATGGATATTTGTATATATACTCTTCCAGCATTTTCGTGACTTTTGACCGAAATTTTTAAAGAAAATTTTGCACAAACGAATCAAATTCTGCGATATATTTTAATATTTGATCGTCTAAAAGAACAAAAATAGAAGGGTAGTTTATTAAAATTTGACTTTTGTACTAAAAAGGGAATATTTGATAGAATTTGTGTGTAATACAAACTTTTTTTTTAGGTTTATTGTTTAGGAACCATTTTTTAAATACTACAACAAAAGTAAAGAAAATCTCAACTCTTCTATAAGTCATAAAAAATAGCATTAATCTTTAATGTAAAGAAGATATATTTTATAAATTTTCAAAATTTTAATAACTCAAAAATTCAGAAAAAAGAGAATTTCGCCTCACAAAATGCAACGCGTTGCTCAGGTAGCAATGCATGGTTTAAAAAAAAAAATGGAATTAAAGCCTTAAGTCCAAATAAATTAAATTCCTATTGGATCAATTTAGAACTGTACAACTCTTAAAACTTAAGCAACAAACAACTTTTAAAATTTTAAGTTCAAGTGGTCAACAATAAATATATTATGAGCGGAGACCGATCCCTTGGTTCTATACTTCAATAGAACTTAGCACCCCAATGTTGTTTCCTTACGATCGTACCTTGTTTACAGCAAAAACAACTAACAGGATCTTGAAAAAAAAAATGCGACAATTTTAACAAAATCGATATTAGTATCAAATTATGTATATATATTTTTACCCTTGAAACTAGATTTTCCTTTTATGTGTTTTAGAGAACATTTTACTAAGAAAAACAAATAAGTTACATAATACTGGTATGTTAATAAGTTTAAAGTTTGCTAAGTAAACGACTGTGTCTACATCTTGTCACGTATGTTACGTAATAATCGAGCACTGATATAATACAATATGCATACACACGATAGAAATATGAAACGGGTAATTGCTGAAAGCTTTAGGTTTATAATAAGACATAAAACCCTTAAATTTAGGAATAAAATGGAAAGCTGAGTAAATTTGGGAAGACATTCAATGCAAACGTGAGTTAATTTTTAATTTGTTTGGCCTGGGTATACTGATAAAGGTTTAGTGTAAATCAGTATCTCCTCTAAATTTTAACGTTTATTTTAAAAAAACTTATTTTTTTTTAGAAGTGGGTCATCTCATGTAAAGTCAACCGAAAAAATTTATTTCCAATCTGACTATCTCCGATTTTCATAAACTTCATAGATCATAAAAATCGAAATATTTAGAGCATCTGCATCCATATTTGATAAGTTTTTCTTAAAACTTAAGAAATTAAAGTTATTTATCATATTAAAAGCTAAAAAAGGAGGGTCGTGGTTACTTTATATACTAGAATCTGTTACAATTTCAATTCTATGCACCTCATACACAAAATTATATGGTTTTCAAAGTCAGAGATATTTTACCAACGAACTTGTTTAAAAAAACATTACAAAACCTTACATAAAAAAGTTTTAAATGATAATTAAAAGTTTTAAGCCGAACTTTCACAACTACTTACGTCAAAAATAGTACTAAGATCAAACGTTAGCAAATAATGAAATCGTTACAAAACGACTAAGATTCTTATGTAATAGTGTGTAGAATACATACGATCTTTCTAATTTTTTTCCGAAATTTCTAAATTTATTGTCATTTTTTTATAGAAACAGTAGTGCTGTAAATCAAATAAATTAAAAACCTTTAAAATGATAAAATATTCACTGGTTTTATATTGTAAGTTTTATAGAAATTATTTAAAGAATATTTGGTGTTAACAACACCCCCGTATATGTTTAATACAATTTCTTTTTTGTTTTGTTAAAAAACATTAAAAAAATTATAACATCCTAAAATGTTGGAAAGTTTTCGTTTTTTTTTTTTCAATTACATGCCTATGATTTCTCTTTTAAATGAATGTAGCTTACGTTATGAACTTACTGAGTTACATGACTCTTACTTAAACAACAGCATTTTTTTTTAAAAAAATATTGTACAATATCTGGTACACGAAATTTTAAGAATGATCTTGTGTTATTTTTGTAATCATTGATCTCAAGATCCTTCTTAAATGTTCACAGACTAAACTTTTAAATAAAAATATAATATTTTTCTCGAAGTTTACCACAATTTTTTTTCTAAGAAAATATATTTTCGGGATTTTCTTAAAGTAAATTATTTCATTCGCATTAAAGTTCAATCAATTATCTTTAAAATTATTACTTAAACAACTTTGTTAATACCAAGTAACACCAAAGAGATTTTTTTTTTTCATTTTGAATAAATAATCTAAACAGTTAACTTTTAAAATCCAACCTCTGAACTTTGGTATACGCAATCTAATAAACACTCACGCATCAAAACACTTGGAGCCCGGATGGCCGAGTGGATTTGATAGCAGACCATTAAGTTAGCAGTCTGTGCGCTGTAATGGGTGCGGGTTCGATTTACGCCCTTGCCCTGGGTGCACTTTCCTTTCTCTGTGACAGTAAAAATTCTTTCTGTGTTTGTCTTACTTGACGAAGGCTAATAAGAGGGTCTCTGATCAAGCACACAGGCCGAAATACATATGTACCCCTCAAAAAAACACTTTTAAACAAACTCTAATCTCAAGCTCTCAACGGCTCCACGATTTGAATCAACAAACCCATCGGTCATGCGTCCGTTACGATAACCGTTCAGCCATCTGCTGGTCTTCCTTACGAAAGATAAGTTAAAATTTGTTTAGGACCTAGTTTAATTCAACATAGTAACGGTCATTGCAGGAATTTATGAAGATAAGTAGGGGATCGTGGTCTATTTTAAAAGAAAGGCTGTAAGAGTATGTCATAACCTTGATTCATATAACCAGTTGATAATAAGGAATCACATGAAGCGCCATAACTTTATTAATTAAATACTTTCAAAATGTAAAGAATTCCGCATTTAGTCCACAAGATAACAATTTTTGAAATTATCAAGATTCAAAATCAAAAACATCCATGGTTCATAACTTTTAGGATTCGAAAGGACATGATCTGACTTCTGACCCAGTCCAGACTGAGTGACACGGACATCAGTCAACAAAAGTATAAGGGAAAATCCAATGCTTAAAAGTTTCTCAGATTGATTGATTTACAACGTAACCGCTGTCAGTCTCCGACTTACCTACAAAGAAAACAACGTAACAAATGTTCTATAACCATGATCACATGCACTTGCGACATGATTTGTAATTGTTCTGGCGGAACTAGGCCCTCTCCACGAAATATTGAAAAATTGTTTTAGGAACTCTACTACCAGATGTCTCTGTTGAATTACTCCCAGCGGTTTGCCTTCCTGCTGTCTGCATCATGATGAAGTATGGCGAAGTTTTTACAACCCCCGTTTGATATTAATGGTCGAGGGCGGAAATTCGTCCGATCTCATTCCGATAGAGTCCTCACAAAGGTGGCAGGAGACACGGGTATTTGTTACAACTGCTGATTGGGCTTTTAGCACTGCAGAAGAGATCGTTAGGAAGATAGTCCTGTTGACACAGTGAATAACATGAGGTATGTTTTTACTTGACGAATTTATGGCGTGTTTGCCATCTGCTGAACATGAGTACCGAGGCAAACTAGGGACATTGTTTACTGCTAATCAGTGGCAGTAATCACTTGGGACATTCTCTCTGTTGCAATTCGTAACAATCTACTTGCATCTGCTGACATTAATCAAGAAGGAGGGTGGTGTGGCGGACGGCCAAGCGTGAAGTTTCAGCGATTCGCTTAAAAAACACATGAAGTTACAATAGTCGGCTACTTCATTAATCACGAGAGACAAAAGGAAAGGAGCACAAAGATTCTTTTTAAGAGACAGATTTTTTCAAAGAAATTATGTTTTCACATTTTAGGAATAGTGCATACGACACCAAAGTTTTCCAAAACAATCAACTGTAAGAAAAATAACCAGGGTATATCTTAGACTTTTCAAATTTCTTTCTTTCAATTTCGCCCAGAGACATCTACTTAAAAAAAATACAAAAACATTCGAGTGCTACGCCAGCTCAAAAAAAATGTAGGTACCTTTTACCTAGCCAAAAACAATAATTAAGTAAAATTGAATCACTTTAACGTGAACTTGGGAATAGCCCGAAATTGTTCATGTCCACCAAAAAAATTTCTGACTTAAACATAATTCGTAAATTATTTATACCTTGAAAATACAAATTATTTCAATAAAAATGGTACAATCGATAGATTTTACTCAGAGGAACAATAATTGAAAACAATCCTTAAGAATAAAAAGACGAAAAACAATTTTTGATTTTACAATTGTTAATTTTACAAAATTTGATTGCCAATTGCTCTAAAAATCAAATGAAAAATATACCCAAAAAATATCGGATTTTATTTCATGCCATCAACTAGTTAACGTTATTCATTCATATTATTTCACATCAATTAAAATGGTACATGTTAACGTGGCTCGACTGTATTTCTTTGTAGATGATTAATGGAGGACCTCTCTGGTCCGAGAAAAGGGAGAGGTGCAAAAATAATATGAATGAAATACAAATTCGTGGTGATATGATGAGGTTAGTGCTCTTCCGTTGCCCGGGGGATCTACAGCGTTCGCTCGGATCATGGACAGGCCACGGAATTAAGAATTTTTTTTCTTCTTCTCTTTCTTTCCACAATTGATGAGTTACATAACTGGTAATTCCACTAGCGATTTTTTTTTGGCTTCTCTGATGGCGATCAAAACAAATACCCGATTACAACGGATGGTTTGTTTGGTTTGGGCTTTTTGCGGCGTAATTAAAAGAATGACTAGCTATTATTCATGAGTAAGATCCTAAATAATTTTATTTTACATTGTTTATAGCTCAGAAAGCCTTGTATACGTACATTGACATTGAGATATTTTTAAAACACACATAAAAAATCTATTCTTTCTGCGCCAAAATAAAATAAGTTCTCTACATCAGGTAGTTTCTCCGTAATGATTTTACCCCTCAGTAAGCCCTGCAATAATAAGTGTCAAGGTTATTTAAAAATTATTTCGTCTTATTCCTAAGGGTTAAGTACTTATAACCACCGTGATACATATGTAACAAATACGATATTCAGTTTCTTTTAAATGTATGCATATATGGTTGTTACTACGATGTGTTGTAACTACCAAGAATTGAATATTTTAAGTTTTAAATTTAAAATATATATATATTGAATTCGATAAGGCATTTCAAGGAAACAGAAAATCCATTACAATTACCATCTTTTCATTCCAAATTATCACTGCATTGCAAAATTCCTTTTCATACATTTGGCAAAAAAAAAAAAAAGAATAAAAAAATAAAATGGAAATTGGAATTGCTTGAAAAAAAAAAGCAAGTTCATTTTAAACTGCACATTTTTTTTTAAACTTCAAATTGCCACTCCAATGTCGTTTCCCTACTTTCATACATTATATGCAGAAAAGACAACTAAAATGGGCATTGATATGTTTTGTTTCAATTAAAATGATTTTTCTGAACATAATTCTGAGATTGATAACTTTAATTCACAAAGAAAAAAATCAATAAATTCAAATAGTTTTGATTGGGCAAAAAGAGGAATACCAAGATTTTTTTTTTCATTTAAAAAATCGTGTTTACATATAAGTGTAATCTTTGTGACGTTTCAACAAAAATTCATAGTAAATCCAATATTTTACAGAAAGGGTAATAATAAATATAATAAAATTTAATGCATTTTACTCTTTAAAATATTTTTGTTCATTTGAAATATTTAACTTAAAGCAGGGCTGAGGAAAAAGTTAACTTTTTTTTTTCGGACTTAGTGGTATCATATTAAAATACCAAAACCAGGAAAACGATAGTGGATAGTAATTATTATTTACTTCATAAGTCAAACTGTAGTTTTTCTAATGGGAAAAATTAACAGGTACAAAATGCGAACAACTCGAAATAAAAGCATCATGCTAAACAAAAAAAAATTCAACTGAAGCGCATACTTTTTTCAAAATTGTTAACAATGGACAGTCGCAAAAAATCTACACAAATCCCCATGAATACATATTGGTAGCAATGTATTACATTCAGCACGGCAGGTAATAAAATTATCCAAAATGAATACTTTTCCATCAGCAGCTGGTATTATTATTACCGAATATAAACCAAACAGGCAAAAAAAAACCACTGCATTCGGCCATAATTTTTTCATGAATGGAATGCGCGCGCAACCGCCATTTACTACTGGCGCTACTACACGCCATTCATTGAGAAGACCATCCAATAAACCGGTAGTCGACTTTTTAAAACGCGTTCTTCTTACTGCAACGTCTTTTAATCACAGGGCTCGCCTTTTCCCACGACTTCTTCGCTTCTCTCCCGTCAGGTGAATTCTATTGCCCCTTCCCCAGCTGCGAGCGAAACGCTAACATACCGTCTCATTCTTTTGCACCTGTTGGGGAGATATATTGAAACGGATCGTTCGCGTTTTTCCAAAGTTATTTTTTGAAAGATCGTTAGAATTTAATTTAAGATTTTTTATAACTAACAAATCGAAATCTTTAATTCTTTATTTTTGCAAGTATTTTTTTATGAAAAAAATAATTAAAAATTAATTAAATACATTTCTACAAAGATAAATAATAAGGAATAAGAAAAAAATAGTTCTTTAAAAAGGATTATTTTTTCGAGACATCATTCTCTTTCTATAGTAACGAAACTTAAATTTTTGCATTACAAACAAAATACGAAATTACTACTTTAGTAAATAAAACACAATTCATTTCAGATTTTGAATGCAACTTTCCTCCAACTCTCTCTTTTGCGGAAAGTAAGTTTTTACTAGGAAGAAATAAACGCAATAAGATAACAACCGTTCCTCAAGAAACGCCCCTCCCCCTCCCGGCACCAACCGGCCACCCCTCCAAGAAAGCCGACAGGTAGGACCGGTCCTCAGCCCCCCTCCCCATTCATGAGTGACTCACTATAAATAATCGCGTAGTACGCGCGGAGAAGGAAGTTCTTCAATGAACACGTGAAAAAAGAGTCTTGAGATTTTCAGTCAGTCAGTTGGTGGTTTGGCAGTCCCAGGGCAATACAGCGTGTGTTTTTGTTCACGGAAAGACGTGTGTTTTGTTTGCGTAGAGTTTTCCAGTGTTTTGAGGCATGTGTCCAATGGAAAGATTTTCGTGGCTAAGGCTCCTGTGGCTCCTGGCTGCCTTGAGCGGTGTTAGGACTGTTATGGTGTCCAGGTTTCCGCTGAATTTCAGGCACAATCATAAAATGGCTTTCAGGATCTTCTACCAGATCGGGGTAAGAGTTTATACTCATCCACAGTTTCTTTTATACTTATCCAAATAAAGTGTCTTATATTAATTAAAATTTCAATGCATTTACTAAAATAATTCTAAATTTTCTTTGTTTTTTTGACAATTTTAATGGACATATTTTTAATATGTAAAATAACATATAAGACCTAAATTAAAAGTTTTAATTCTTCAATTAAGGTTTAAATAGAAATGCAAATAGCTTTTACGTTAAAACTAGGTTTAAATTTCATTAAAACAAAATTACTTTTATTAAACACAGAACAAAGAAGAAATAATACTAACAATTTGTCCCTTTGTTTATTATAACAAAAATATTTGGTTCTTATACCCACTACTTTACAGGCATTATTAAAAAATTTCTATTTCTCAATTGAATCATTCAATAGTTAAAAAAATGCAATGAAAGTTTGCTCAGTAGTTCAATTTACTTGAATAAAATAAAAAGAAAGACAGCACGTACTTACTAAATTTTTGTTAGGGTATTCTCAATATCATTCGAAGGTCGAAGTAATACATGAATGAACGTTCAACATTTAAAGTTTGATAAGATCAGCAACTAAACAATTGAGTAATTAAACAACAGAGTAGTACGTTTGTAACTAGTATAACTATATCATATCAAATCATAATATAAACAAGATATGGTGGCCTCACGTGATAAATGTAAACAGATCGACTTCAAAGTTTTGTCATAGGTCAAATGTTACAATGATTAGTTAAATTAAATCTAATCTTGCTATAAAGTATTGATCAATATTAAAAATTGTAACTAATATACCATGTTAATTAAATTTTGAACTGCTTAACACCTAAACTCATTTGATTTTTATATTCTCAGTTATTTTTGTTCGACTAAATCCGCGAAAAATAAAATACTCTGGATAAATAAATCAGTCAACTACCGTTAGCTTAAAAACTTGACAATGCCAAGTTCAATAAAGAAATAACGTAGCTAATAAACTTATGCATATGTAACATTACACATAATACTTAAATACACATAACATGGAAGACTACACTACACTCTTAAAACGAACGAGTGATTTTAACTCAGTCTGAATAATTTTCACTCCTCTTATCTGGAAAATGCACTTCTCCTTTTGGAGTGGATCCTTTGTGTGTTAAACCTCCGACAGGATCACTCCAAACGAGTGATTTTAACTCAGTCTGAGTTAATATTCATTCCTTTCCAGTGTCGAAAGTGCACCTCTCCAACTGGAGTGGAATTCACTCTTTTGTTTTAAGAGTGTATACAAGAGGTACTAAACAAAGAAAGAGATGCGTTTATTTAAAAATTGAACAAACCTAATATACTTTTAGTAGAATTAATTTGACTTGTCATTATCATGGGAATATCGAAAAAAAAACCATTCATTCCATTAAGTTTTCAACGTAATATGCTCTAGATAGTTTGGAATTCAAACGCTGAACTGCTACTTTTTATTTTATACCTTATGAGAGTTTTCAAATGCCCTGTTCCGTGATTTTTCATTAATATTCAAAAGAAGCAACCACCAAGCGTTTAATTTTTTGTCAAGTGATTGCATTAGAATATTTTTTCTCCTTATAAGATTAATTTTATAAGTAAACAAACAAAAGTAAGAGTTATATTATTAAGGACGTATTTTATTCCCCACTAACGTATTCAGAATTTTAAGGTCCAAATGGGCGTTACCAATCCTGACATCGAAATTTAAACAGCTGAGCATAGATAGCCACAGATGCGGCATTCCATCTCTGCTTTCCAGGGCCAAACAATAAACGAAGACGTCCAATTCCCCTTCTTTTCTTGGAATAGACTTAGAAAACAGTTAGGGCCAGTTCCAGTTTATGTTCTATAAAGTAATGTGTTAATATGAAAAATAAATGTTCTTTCAGTGACGTTTAGATTAAATGGTTTATTAAAATGCAACTAAAAAATTTATGAAGTTTCCCAGAATTATGAAAATGTATGTTTTAAGAACCTAGGTATTTTACTAAAACGTACTAGATGACCCCCAATGACATTAAACTTGACAATTTAATTACACAGTGTGATAAAGAGGTGCAAAGGCATTAATAGAAATAACCTAACGAGACATCAAATAAAACTAAAACGGAGAACAGACAGAACTTCTTAATTCCTTTACTTTGCGAAATTAATTTTTGATTTTTTTTACCGTTTTGCAAGACTTGAATTTATAAATTTCAAACTTCTAACACAATTTTATTTTGGGTCGTCGGCGTTTCTATATTTAACAATCGTCACAATTTGGGGATTTTACAACAGCCGCAATGTAGGGATTTCGTAAATTCAGTCGTATTTTCTCAATTCTCTTTAGATGTGCGATTTTAGAACTGCCCAATTTTTGCGATTTTATGATCACATGAATGGTTTGACAAATTTAGGATCGGTGAAGATTTGTGATTTCAAGACAATTAGTTTTAATGAGTCTGTGGGCAAACCGATAAAAAAAGGTTAATATTAACGATTTTGGGATATTAATGGCGATAACTCGGACTAAATTTATTTTGTTGTGGAAAAATTAAACGATCTACACTCCTTGCCAACCTAAGTTGGGTAAGTAGAAATATGCTATGGAGAAGATCCTTCCGCGCATGTCATGAGTTCCAAAAATTATTTGTAAATCCACCCAGAAAACATGTTTAAAATATTAATTTATTTTAAGGGCTAACAGATTTGAATATTATTTGAGAAAATTTGGCAATTTTACCATATGAATGAAAAGTGTTTTCGGGTTAAATTGTATTAAGATCATTTTGTATGTTAATATTACCTGACAAGAGTTTCCAACTAACGGACCAATCGCACTTTTCCCTCTGCATTTTTACCCAAGTTAGGTTGGCACGGAGTGTAGTCGTATTTTGCGACTAGCAGCGGTTATTTTCAAACCTTGTACAGACTGCTCATAGGATCCGTAGCTGCCCATTCAAACGAATAGGTAATACACAAACCCCCCCCCCCCCCTTCTTTCTTCCACACCTCTCCATGAATCTCGAGAAGTTGCCACCTGTGTCCATCATTAGGCGTTTCCCATCGCTCAAAAAGAAGAAAAAGCGCATCAAGGCTGTTTTCTGAGTCGCCGGAAGTGGACCGCGGACCCCAGAGGCGATCTTGCGTGCCTCTCCCAGTTTCTCTTTCATTACATGTTTCTTTTTTTACTGTCTCTTTGTTATCCTTTAAAAACAGTTTAGTTCTTCCCCTCACGTGTCCTCCCACTACCATTTTAACGCTTCGTTACGCCAAATCGTACATTCGAGGAGGGGATTCTGAAGATAGCCTTACTCGAGCGGATAATTCCTTCCTCTGTAGCTTCGTGTAAATCAGAACGCAAGCCCTCTTGCATACTAAGTCGAGTGTAAAATTTCCCTCCAAGTAAAGCGTAAAAGCGTATGTCGGTTCGGAAATCAAGGTACGTTTAAAAATTGGTACCTCAAGTGAAATACCCTGGTTTAATATTCCGGAAGACATTTGGGCAACACCGGATGCTAATTCACGATTAATTAGACATCCGCCGATTACTTGAATATATTGCTCAACTTATTTAAAAAATGTAAGTCTTAGGGCCACACTAAATGAAGAATGAAGTTCAGGGAAGACGCTCAGTTATATAAAGTTCTGCATAGAGAAATGTCTACATAAAAAAAAACAGAAGCATAATATATACTATTTACGAAGATCAAGTTAAAGTATCATCTAAGACTAAAAAAACCACAAAAACTTTCAAAATATGTATAATATTATAGCGTACAGTTACTAAATATTTAACAGAATGTAGGACCAGAAAATATGAATAACACTAACTCGTTTTCTTTTCATTTTATAGGACTTATTGAGACGAGAATGAATTGCCATATTCATTTATTTTACTTAAAGTTTAATAAAGTATTATCAAAGTTTAAAATGTAAACCCTCCTATATTTTTCGGCAGAAGTCTTTTCAGCATAGGTATTATCCGGGAAAAAGTCGGGCAGTAAACATTTTCCGGGATTTTAAGGGGTCTAAGGAGTCTTAAAAATGTGCAAAGAAGGAACTACAAAGTATAGTTTGATCTGTCATGTAATTTTTTAACTATTCAATATACAAGTATAATTTTTTTATATGTAATTCTACAAGATTTATTTATTATAAAACAAATTTTAAAATTTATGAAACTTTAGCCAAAGCTAAAATAAATGATATTAAACATAAAGCTATTTTAACACCTTGTGATTAGGCTTGCGCGGCAAATTTTGAGGTCAAAATTGAAAAAATGACCCAGAAAATGACTTTATATTGTACAAATATGTACAAACTAGGACTTATACCTAAATTCTTAGCTCAATTTTAATTAGAAATTATTTAAAAATGAATTCAAAATCAAAATTTAAAAAATTTTATTAATTTTTTTAGAAAAAAAGTTCTTAAAATAATTTCTAATTAAAATTGAGCTTAGAATTTAGGTATAAGTCCTAGTTTGTACATATTTGTACAATATAAAGTCATTTTCTTGGTCATTTTTTCAATTTTGACCTCAAAATTTGCCGCGCAAGCCTAATCACAATGTGTTAAAATAGCTTTATGTTTAATATCATTTTTTTTTTAAGTTTTGGCTAAAGTTTCATAAATTTTAAAATTTGTTTTATAATAAATAAATCTTGTAGAATTACATACAAAAAAATTATACTTGTATATTGAGTAGTTAAAAAATTACATGACAGATCAAACTATACTTTGTAGTTCCTTCTTTGCACATTTTTAAGACTCCTTAGACCCCTTAAGAGGATAGTCGCAAGCTTAATATTTGTTCATACTTTTCTACATTGTTTATAATTATGATGACGTTATTTATCCACTTTTGATACTAAATGTTTTACGACAAGCTGCATTAGAATTTAAAGTTTTTGCATATGATTTATTATAAAAGTCGTTTATATTGCATTTTCTTATAGTTTATCTATAATCTGTAAGCTAGTACATATTGTGGTTATTATTATTTTATTTTAAATAACTTCAGAGTTACCGGGATCAGATTTTCAAAATTAATATAACCCTCACCGTGCAATTACAACATTATCGCATTGACGTCATAATTGTAAGAACTTAAAAAATTTTACACAAGGACCCGGGTTGTTTTGGTGCCCTTTCGTTTCTACGTAAGCGAATTGCGCAATGCTGTGGCCATTCTGTTCTGAGAAGTCGTTTCCAATGTTTACGTGCGCATCATTCGTAAACATCCGCCCCCTTTCTTGCACCTTCTTCTAGGAAACCAAGACCAACCCAACACTGGAACTTCGGACCAAACCTGTAATATGACACTGCGATTACAGATGTACTCATTTACAATTCGATTCACGAAACTATTTTAAACGTTATCCTTAGCATTTGTGAGTCTTGATGAGTCTCATATTGACGTATAATTTTGAGATTTTGCCGAGATGAATACATAAATGATGATGAATTATAGTAATATTTTTATAAGTATTTTTGTAGCATAATTCAAACTACTCTTATTTTTTTAGATTAATAATCTGCATTAAAAGGATTTATTAAATTAAGTAGTAATGACACGCTTCATTCATTGAAAGTAGAATTTAAAAGCTGTTTACTAAAACGTTTAATTATTGTATCGTATTTCCAGAAACTAATTACATTTAGAGACGGATTTATTTGTTTCTTGCGTAAATGTGTACATTATTTTCCTTTAAATTTAATTGTACAAATAATTTTGGCTGTAGGTCTCATATGGCATTCAGAAATATGCAATTTCTCCATTTGAAAATAAATTATCTAATTCTACTTTTTAAAAATGCTCACTTTACGTGATTTTTGCACAAGTGTGTTTGTAAATTAATATCATATAGTACTTTTTAACGTTCGCCAATATGGTCCTTGTGACCCTTGTGTTCCATCTACTTATTACTTTTATTTATTTTTTTATCCCTCAAATTATAGTCTGTATGTTTTTGTGCAATGAAACTATTATTATTATTATTAAAAAAGTTAATTGTTGGATCTTCGTCTTCAGAATTTGAAGAACTATTCTCTGAAAGGGATGACACGGTCAAACAGTTACACGATCGCTTATGCCTTTTTCAAAATGCCCAGTGGCGTGACGTTAGAGCGAAGGTCAAGGTCTACCAATGCGAACAAAATGGCAACAAAACTGTTAAAAACTCTCAAGCCGCAATTCGTTCTGTTCTGGTGAGCAAAGTTACGATTGATAAGCCAAGGTTGAAGAATGGGAAAATTGTTTCAACTCATAAATTCGCCTTTTGTAACGAGATCGGGAACAATTCATTTTTTGAATGGTCCAGTCTCATAAAATGCCTCGGTGCCAATTTAGAAAATAAGACATATTTGAAGTAGGCAACGTTTTACGAATAAAACAAGAAGTTTATAACCGAATCTGTCAATTAGACATTTGTACTTGAAAGGGGGAAAAAGTGCCAGAACACATAATTTAATTCTATAATTAATCATTTACACGCTAAATTTGGCTAAGGTAGTTTCAGTTATTTTCTTTCAACTATTCAATAATTATTCTGTTCATCACATTAACAACAGCATTTAAACAATACACCAGGTTCACAATCTAACTAAACCTAAGTAATTTTAAATACTATATTTAAAAAGCAGAAAGATTAAAAAGACTTTAGGAAACAGTTTCTGTCTCTTTCAAACCAGATTCAGAAATTTTTTAAATTATCCTATTTTGATACATATTATGATGTCATTCCAAACTGACAAATGAAAAATATATTTAGTATTCTTTTTATTTTAAATACATAAAGTTTCTTGATAATTGAAAGGCTATGGTTATTTAAAAGAATTGGAAACTTTCTTAAAAACTAACAGTTAAGCCTTATTTAAGAAAAAGGTTGCCGACCACTGGTTTAAGGCATATTTATTTTACCATTTTCGTTAAATTTTACAAAATATATCTTAACTTACCAAAGAAAAAAAGAAAATATACATTATACCTCCTTCAACACTGAAACCTATTTCAAAGCATTACGCTATTTCGACACATACGCAAAACAATATTTTCATCTTTAAGAAAATCTATTCAAATACTGACACTATTTTAAGACAATAAAGAGAAACATAAACCCAAAATATGACATAAAAGACCCACCACACCCCGTTTACTCTGACGTAAAGAAAGTTTCAGTAAATCGACCCTCATTTCCGCATACGTGACAAACGTTTAACAATGGACACCCTCCACCCTGTCCAGAGGTCAATTTCGAACGACCCTGCCCCTCAAATAAACGGCGACATCAATAAATCCCTATCTTTTTCCATCCCGAATTTCATCCATATTGCATCATCAGGATCTTTGGATTCCAAACTGGTTCCATCAAGTGACCCAGTCTTGGCCTTCTGCAGTTTGCTGCTACTTGCCGTAGTCTTTTCATTCATTCAATGAAAAAAAAAAGTTATGAATGGATGGGATTTGTTAAGGTTTGATTGGCTGAATTTGAGTGCTGGGCAATCAGTTGTGGCATTGGGGATATTAAATTTTTGCGTTTGATGTTAGTAATAAATATGTTTAGAGGACTGTTTGAGGAGACAAGATATTATCCACTGCAAGTAAAATAGTATTTTTCACTTCTAATTTTAAAATAAGACCATGTTCATTCACCCAAAAAAAATTATGCATACAAGGATTTTTTTCTCTTTGTTTTATTATTTTTTTCTCGTTTTCCCCCCCACAAAATCCCAAAATTCTAAAGATTTCTTTTAGCTCGTAAAAATTAAAGAAACGATAAGTGTTTTTGCTTTGGGGATAATTTCATTTAAGGAATAAAAACTTGCGATTGGAAAACAAATTAATGAATCCACCCATTTTAACATTAAGTTCAATTACAAAAAATATTTTGCTGAGAAAATTTAAAATATGCAGGAGTGAAAAGCAAGATAGATCAATAAGGAAATAAAACAGATTACGGTAAATTAAATTGTATTTTATTTAGTTATTTTATTAGACGCATACGAATTAAAGATAGTTTAAATATTTGAAAATATATCTTATTTTCTTTAAAACGATTGTCAAAAATCATTTATGAAATCATACTTAAACAACCGTCTCCATATATTCACATATTTCTAATGAGATCGACACTTAAAAACAACTTTGTTAAAATAATTTCGCACAAAGCTACACTTAGCTAAACGACGACAGTTAAAAACCCAAAAGAAATACCTTGCTAACTACTCATACTCAATATATTTTTCTCGTAAAAATGAATTTAATAATTTCTTGCAGAATATTCTTAAAATTTAAAAATTTTTCCGCAAGAGCTAGATATTAATTATTATTGAAGAAACCACAAAGCACGTACACAAACAATATGCCTGTTCCAGGTTCTTTAGTTTGTTCAGAGGCAGGTGGTGTCTCCCTTGACCCCGTTCACGTGTCCCTTTTTTTTTTTTTACCAAGGTTCGACGTGACTCCGGGAAGGACCCCGCACAGGAAACACGATGACCAAATCGATTAGGTTGTTGGTTGGTACTTAGATAAGGAGGCTCCGGAACTTTTCACATACCGGATAACCACAGAGTAATGTAGTGGCACAGAGTTGTGCAAAAAAAGTAATGGAAAAAGCAGCATTTTATAGTGAGCATCAATGCACAGTTCATTTACAAATATGAACATTTTAGTTTGATATGGAATACGATTTTCCTAGAATGATACAGCCATATAAAATTTCGTAAAGTTTTATATTTATTCTTAGTCTTTTTTTAAGGTATAAGTTTACCTGACTAAATTATGCTCGTGACTTTGGAGTCATAATCCCTTAGTAACCATAAACGACATTTATTTTTCAAGATATAGACAAAAGACAAAGATATTTGCTAACCAAAGGTTTGTTGAAGTCAGATCAGTTGCAAATACTAGATTTGTTTTAAATATATAAATCTTACTTCTTTAGTAAAATACAGAAGTCTTATGACAGAACCCTCCATCATAAATGTTCCTGCTCGTTATGAAATTTATATTTGTTAATAACTACTACATAAAAAAAAACTATCTGTTTCAGCCGATAAGCAGTAACTTGACAGCTGCTAAGTGCATGGAACACCTTAAATGCACAATTGTAGTTCATATCTTTCCCCTAACACTTAAATCCGTTTTCTGCTAATGTTTGGCAATATTTGGTGCAATCCTTCATGCAATTCGAATAAAAAGAGTTCCCTCGTTTCTTAACTCCATCAAATCGTACCGGATCAAGGGCCATGGATGATGTACAACTATTTTTTCAGAGGGGAGAGGGGGGCAACACCGACCACCTTATACATCACCTTCAAGCGAACAATACGCTCTAGAAAGGGCTATACAGGAATGAGTAGTACGTACATCCACACTGCACCTAGATTTTAAGTTTTTTTTTATCCCCCTTCACTATAGTGGAAACTGACATCTGATAAGATTTATATGAGAACTTGGCGATGTCCGGATTTTGAAGACTTCCCCGCAGAAGGGTTAAGTCCCATCTGGTAGTTATGGTGGCAATTCGAGATGGGAAAGGAGCGGATTGGACTTTTCTGGAGCGTTTTAGTCACATCCTTGTTTTCAAAGGAACACTCCCAGGCAAATAGGCAAGGGGGAAATGATGTGGTACTATAGTACTTTTATGGGGGGGGAAATGAATTGGACCAGAACACCCCTCAGAATTTAGTGCAAGTCAATAATTGGCTAGGTACTATCGTCGACTTTCATTAAATACAAAAAAGTGTATTGCGAAGTTTTCATTAATAGTATCGCAGCATTAGAACATTTCGATTTTTCAGTAAAAGCACAAAGTAGTTTAGTCCACCACTAAACTGGTTTGTTTCATTGTTGTTTATTACGATAGCACTAAATAGTACATTATCAAAAAGCACAAAAGTAAAGAGAAAAAATTCAAGCATAAACATTGATAGCTAGCAAAAAAAAAAAAAAAAAAATAGTTCTCACCCATACAAAACTTAGCTAAATTTCGTGAGAAGTTTTTAATTATGCTTGTACGAGTGAATTATCGCAGTGTGGTAATATTATAGAAATGTATTTTCTTGAAACAGGATAGTGAGTCGGACCTTCCCGAGTGCGAAGAGATGTCCGTGTGCAACCGGGTGGATACCTACTCCACGCCGTGGATCGAAAGGCAATGCCGGTGTCCGAACAAAAAGGTCTGTTCCATGTCCATAGATGCCAGGGACGGATATACGGTCGTCGACAAGAACAGACAACTTAAGGTATAATTAACCTAAATAATCTTCTAAATATACGGTGGTGATTTATATTTATACGTTGGATCGTTTGATATTGGATATTTATTTTTTACTACTTACAAAATGTTTTGTATCGATGTCAGATTTTAACAAAAAGGGTAATTTCTGAGATCATTATCTCTTTTTCGTTTATTCAAATCTATGTATATTTTTAATAATTCAGATTATTCTTTGTTTTTACTGAGGATCCTTTTAAGATATTTTAATGTAGTAAGTACCATCAAGCCAAGCTTGACGGCTGCAATAACTAAATTCACTACGTTTGGATGTTTGTCAAAGATTCACATTTAGAGAAAAGTGTTCTTACTAATTTGTTATAAATGTCTTACAACTCTGTCGTTTTTCTTGTAGTTGTGCGAGCCCGTTAGCCGTCTTCCAACGTGTCGTTACTTCCGCGACGTGGCCTGGACGTACGCGACCTATCCCGACAACACGACCAAGCAGACTATGCATTGCATGTGTCCGAAGAACAGTGTCGCCTACATCTTCAAACACGAGACGTACGACACGCCGAAAGGACTGTCCGCCCTCTACTACCTGGCATGCTCACCGCAAAGCGTAAGTTTATCATGTCATTTCTTCTGCATGTAACATAAATAGTTCTGGTTTAGAGTTATTTCTGTTCAAATCGGATTTAATGACGACAAAAAGCGTAGTTAGCTGATCTAGTAATCTCCTTCTTGATGAACACCATCCCGAGAACTTTGGAACGTATATTTCCGTTTAATAAGAATGTCGTATTCAGTAATACGAAATCTAGTTGGTAATTTTAATTGAACAAGAAAATGCATGTGCAACAACTGATGTCCTTTCTTGAGGTCAGAATTCATTTACCGGATATTCGGACCAGCAAGACTGTACATCATTCCAGAACTCTCTTGAGTTTCATCTCAATAACCTCACCATCATAGTGAGCAACTTGCCAAGTAGGGCGGAAGTCTCATTGCGAAAACCGATCTATAAAAAGAAGAAAACTCCCCAAGAGAGTGCACCTTGTGTTTACCCTTTGTTTTTGTATGGCGGGGGAGCTATGCCAAAACAATGGCTTATATTCCACGCTTGTCGAAACAGTTTGTGGCACTTCCTCTCGCTTGTTTCTCCAAATATGCCCGCCCTTCCAGAAAAAGAAATTGAATTTGGAAGCTTACGACGGTTAGGACTCTTTTTCAAGAATAGGATTTATTGCTTATTGTTATTTTGTGCCGCAACTAGTGATGCATTATCTTCTGTTCACCATCTAGCCAGAGTATTTCTTTGAAATTTTTCAATAATGAATGTCTGTTTTCATGAATTTAGCAAGTGTCTGCCCGGATTTTCCTGATTATCGAAATAGTTATTTATTCGGAGGCTTACTTAATTTCGAAGTTGAGTCGAGAAAAAATTTGGCACTAGATTTTGGTTTCTAGTAGCTGGATTTCTCAGGATTTTGAGAAATGGTTCAATAGAATACAGCAAATATGGTGACAAATTTCATCGGCGTTGCAGCTACTAGGAACCAATGAGAAAATTTTGGTGAAAACAAGTGTCAAATTTCTAACAGTGTGTCATACAATAAACTAATTCGTGGAATAACCTCTTATGAATTTCAACTCGAGAAGAACAAGTGAACATGAAGAGAACTTTCTTTCTTCCCCACCACCGTCCGCAGTTTGTTACTCCGATTCTGAAGAAAATGTGCACTTCTCCATCCATTTATTCCGCAGTCACGATTCGCATCCGGCCTTTGTTTTATGCAAAAAAAGATGCATTTGAGTGCTGCGGCCGCTTTTAGTGTGTGTGTGCACCTTTTATTCTATTTTTTTTACTAATATGCAACTGCGCAATCACTCGCTGCTCGGATGTTTAGATCAGCTGATGTATCATTACATGCAAAGACTCAAAGCGATATTTTGAAACCACAAACCAAACCAACCATTGGCCCATATGCCCTGATGCCGCATTCCAATTCCACCCATCAAACCGAAACATCGACTTGGTTTTCACAATAGTAGAATATCTTTTCCTCTACTACATCCTTGAATAACGTTTGCCTTTAATTTTGAAGGTTTATAAAATTATGTGTTTTTTGGATTCAATGCTTTTTGACATCTAATGCAATTAATTTTATTAAAAAAGTTTTTTTGCAACTGTAAAAAATAAAACACACACGTTGCACATGATTGTACACTTCTACTATTGAAGTAAATGACTTCAGTTTATATCAAACATTCCTGACAACCTACTTCCCAGAAAGCGGCAGCAAAATGCTAATGCACAAAATTTAAGAAACTGCAAAGATTATAGTATAATTATCAAAACACAACATCACTTCTAAAGTATATAAAAACACACAATTATGCTAAATCTAATAAAAGAAACTCAACAAAATTAGCTTATTAAACGTTCATCTACATTTTTAGCTCATTTGAAAACGATATTAATTTAATAATTGTTTTTAATGTTGAAAAGTCTATTACATAAACGGAGTTCTCATTAATTAAGAAACTAGCAAATAATACCATTCTTCGCACGGACAAAAATACACTACAAAATCAATATATAATAAAATATCTCTAATAAAATCCTGTTTCTTATATTGCCTCAAAATTTCAAAATTAAAATGCATCGCTGTAAAATGCACATCCTCATATCACAAAAATCGTCCTTTTTATGAACTTACTGTCATCGTAATTTCAATGTAAATAAAATGTAATTCTATAAAAATGTGTTTTCACGTCAAAATCTCAATAATGCGGTAAAAAAATTATATAGTTTAACTTAAGTTGTATTTTAAAACGTTTACACTCTTAAAACGAACGAGCGATTTCAACTCAGTCTGATTGATTTTCACTTCTCCAGTCTGGAAAATGCACTTCTCCTTTTGGAGTGAATCCTTTGTGTGTTAAACCTCCGACAGGATCACTCCAAACGAGTGCTTTTTTAACTCAGTCTGAGATAATATTCACTCCTTTCCAGTATCGAAAATGCACTTCTCCTACTGGAGTGGATTTCACTCTTTTGTTTTAAGAGTGTACATCTTATTGATAGTGTTAGTCATGAAATTTTTCCTCCACAGAAAATGAGGTGTCAGCGCAAAGAGCCCTGTCGCCTGTTCACAGTGAAGAAACGTCCCGACGTGGATGAAGTGAGCACCAACACCCTGTGCCAGTGCCCAAAGAGTCATCGGTGTCCTCAGCATCACAGTGAACCGTCGGTCATCTCCACTCCGGCAGGGGGCTTCACGGAAGATCACATACGGACGTACAGTGGATACTGTACGTCCGAGATGCCGTGATAGACTGTTGGTATCTCACTCTCACTTGTATTATATCATCACCTCTGTACATATGTAAGATGGAACATTTTTCTGTATCATATAGAGACTCATCTGGAGATATTAGATTTGATTGAGTTGGGGTCAAAGTATTAACCAAAGCTATACTGAGTTGAGTTTGATGTAATGACTAATTGTAAGTGATTGAAAAAATTATATGGAAATTAAGATGGCACCTTGAAGTCAGCATCTTTAAAATCATGTATTGAAATGTTCCATCCAATCGAATTCATAAAAGATAATGATAGTTAGAATTAAATTTTTTTGAAATTTCGTTTAATTTATGACACCCTCAACAATTGGATATCAATCTAAGAAATGTGTTATATTTTAATAGTAACTAAGAATGACTTTTTCTTGAAAATAAAATTCGAGTCAAAATTTAAGTAAACGTTCTTGCTAAAGTCTCAAGCGTAAATGAATAACATTCAACAACGAAACAACGTTTTTTTCCCAAAATAAAAACAATTTAAACTAGTGCATACTTATAAAAAAAATAGAATGTCAAGAAATATATCATGCTACGAAATGTGAGACTACAGTCTAAAAAATATGTTCCACTACAGCTCGTACACAACATACGTAAGAGTAATTTCCCTCCCCTGCTCATTTTCTTACAATTCTGTTGGGAAGCAAGTAAAAAAAAAAAAAAAACCAAGCCTCGGCAATCCCATCAAGTGCACCCACCGCCCTCCCCCTAATAGCAGGTGAGTTTCACGGTCCGTGGATCTGTAACGTCTGGCAACATTCCCAAGACGACAAAGAGAGGGTTTTCCGTGAATGAAACGGTTGTGAAAGGTGAGGAGGACCCGTGACACGGCCCACTGGCCAACGGCGGTCAGAGGTCCGATCGCGCACAGCCATGGGAATCCACGAAGGTGCCCCCTTCCCAGGCCCACATCCACCCCCATGTAAAGGTGAAGGAAGGAATAACTTTCACACACACCCACGATGTACAGGGGAGGTCTTTTTGTCATTCCTCATCGAACGTGCGCCTTCCCATTGTAATGGGTCTTTTTGTCATCTAACGAGATTGCAATTTTAGCCAGGAGTAAATTTGTGTGAGACTTCCTCACCTTTTGACTTGACGAGATCTTTTGGCAGGGAGCTGTTGTTGGAAATGTGGGCCCTTCGGGACTTTCCATTGTAATGGGTCTTTTTGTCAGGGTCCATCATCTTAGGAGATTGCAATTTTGGCCAGGAGTAAATTTGTGTGAGCCTTCCTCACCTTTTGACTTTGGCAATGAGCTGTTGTTGAAAATGTGGGATAGCAATTTGTTAATGTGACTTTTTTTTAACGCATGTCCAGTCAAATTGGAGGTCGTAGATATGTCATGAAACTTGAAATTCTTCGGGGAGAGCGAGAAGTTATTTTGTACGTGAGAATCCTTAATCCACAGAGCAAGTAACAATTGTAAATTAAAATCGATGAATGTATTCTATCTCATTAATTTTTCCTACGTTTAAACTGTATTCGATAAGAATGGAATTTGTATAATAGAAAGTTAATTTTGAAAAAATAAAATGTCTTCATCTGATTTAAAACGACATTTTATTTTTTGAAAAGTTAAACTCAAACGACATTATATTTATAATTTCCCAAACTAGTAATAAAAACTAAAAATAAGTAGATTTTTAGGGATTGTTACAAAAATTCGCTTAAATTTTCTACGACTGAAAACCCCCCCCCATAGTATTCTCGTAACAAGTCAGGCAGGTTATGTGTATTTTGAGTTGTAAAATATTTAGTATAATTAATGTGTTAGTATTTTTTAACAAAACATTCATGCAAACTTAAATTTTACGATATATCGTACTTACTTAAAATATAAGATTGTTCAACAAGCGCCAAGCTTATTTGTAAATGCGCCAACAATGTTTACTCTTAAAATGGAATTGAGGAAATAAACGTCTTGAAAATTCGCTAGTCTATCTAATAACCGTGGGACTTCCGACTCTAATTTTGAGAACCGAATCTTTTTCCAGCAGATATTTTCACCTCTTGACACTTGACGGAAACCGGGAACAAAGGGCTTTTCGGTTCCAATTGTTTGCGGGTCGCGATTTGTGTTCGGATAAAGCAAAATGGCCGCTTACTTGTCAATGAAAAAAGTCGAAATTACCTTGGAAAAGGAACATTTTGGACCCAATCGGATACTTTTTAGATGGAAAGGTCATGGGGCAACAGGAGACGCTCAATTTGACTAGAGCCTAAAATACAAATATTAACGTGGCTATTGTTTAGAATTGTTTTTAACATTTAGCGTAGGGGAGACCGGGGCTAGTTTTAAAATGGGACAAGTTGCTTTCCTGGCCTTATGGACACCCACAAAATGTGTGTTTAGTTGGTCATACTGTTTCAAGAGCTGTCTTTGATTTTTTCCACATTTACATGATTATATTAATAATTAAATTAAACTAAAGAAATAACTAAAAGCGTTTTTTACTTGTGTTAAGTCATTTTAAGAATAGTTGGAAAATTAGTCCCGCGCATTTTGTGCAGAGAAAATTAACGTACGTTATGATAGTTTGTAGATAAAAGTGGAAATAAAGGCAATGCTATCCTGTTTTCCTCATGATAAAAAATACAATCGAACAGAGAAAAATAATAATGGGAATCTACCTCAGGTCTTTCTTACTTGAGGAAATGTCAGCGCAGTTTTTAAAATTTGTTCACAACTTTCGAAGCATGATTTTTAATCCTTGTGCATCTTAGCTTATATAGAAATAATATAAAAATTCTTTAAAATTACCATATTTAATAACTTTTAATGTATAGTAGATTTAAACTTGTGATGAAATATTTCGAAGTTTACTGCATTTCAAATTAGTAAATTATATAATTAGCATTTGAGGACAAAACCAATGCGTCACTTGTTGCGCATTTTTCGCTAAAAGGAAATGAAATAATTTACCTTTTAAAAATTAATTCCTAGCATATTTGAATACATATCCTTCGTTTTGAATCAAACATTGCTTGGAGTTTATAACATAAAAATAAAATTCATTTGTCATATTTATCACATTTAATATTCAAGATTCACTTGACCAATGTAAATATAGTAGAAGAGAAAGTCAATATCAAAATGTACAGAAAAAATACGATTGCTATCCAATGTCCGTTGAGTGCAAATCAAACCAATTTCAAATGCTCTGTCTGTAGCATGGATACAATATGTAAAATTAATCTTTTTGTGTAATTTATCTGTAAATATTGAAGTATTAAGTGTGTTTGAGTGTATATGTTTAGTTATAGTCTTTCGAGTAAACGACCCCTACCCTTCTCTCCCCCCCCCCTCCCAACTAACTTTAAATACAACTGTGCCATATTTTGAGCAAATGAAGATGAATTTAGAGTATACCCAAAATTAGTATTAATTGTGTCTACTCTTGTTGTTGTGTTTTTTAAATATTTTTTCTCATTTGTAGAAAATTGTTTCTTCATTATATCAATAATTTGATTATATTTCATTCATTGAATAAATATAAATAGAAAGTGTTTTGTATCAGTATAAAACGTGTTATGTGAAAAGGGCAATAGACGTTGTATGCTTCGAAGAGTCACCTATTCTCCTTGTAAAAATGTAAATTGTATATAAAATGCATTTTAGAAAAATGAATAAATGTTATTTTACCTCTGAAGATTCTGAATTATATAAACCAAACATACATATTAGAAATTTATGTACATGTAGAGAAATGCTAAAAAAAGTATCAGATTTAAACAATCGTCAAATGCCGCAGTACAAGACTAGGTATAGCAGACGTACAAAATACTTGGAAAACCGATAACTATAACAGAGTCGCATCGCGATGACAAAAATATACAGCAAACACCATAATAATAAAAAAAAAGGCAATTGCTTACAATTCCGTCTTAAAAACAATTGAACGCATTTAAAAGATAAAAGTACCAAAAACAAGAAAACCCGTAAATTCAATATTATTTGGCGTTACTTTTTAAAATTTGAATTACATTCGAATTTTACTATTAAGATTTTGGAATCCTACAATGAATCTGAGCTCTATGTACATTTTAAAGTATGTCGATATATTTTTTTTTGAAAGAACTCAAGCCAAATAGGCAATCCAGGGATATTTTACATGCCACATAAAAATATGATTGGCGTTCCCAGAAATTTCCCATCTAGAATAGCTGACGACTCAGGCAGGGCACGAACCTGCGATCTTGGGCTTTAAGGAGGACACGTTTAACCTCTCAGCCACTGAGTCGCTCTTAAGAATATGAGACTAACCGTAGGAAAGTGGCTAAACGTTTTTAAATATAGTTTTTATTATTCCATAGGCTTTCCCATGTGCTGACCTTATAATTAAATATTTTATATATAAATTTAAATTAATACACAATGAATACTGAGTGACCATAATTGAACAACCCTCTTTACATACAACTACTATTAACAGACGAATTGTTGCTTTAGAAAGCTATGGTTTTTGAAAAGATAATTTGACAGTAAATATATGAGAAAAACGAAAGGTTCAAACAGCGAAATGTCTTATAACTGTTTATTCTTTATGTTTATTCTTTAGACTGCAAATTATTAAAAAAAAAAATTATATTAATTGAAGTTGCGAAAGAAGGTTAATGAAAATGGGCAGTTACGGCAACTAAAAAGTTACCTATGAAGAAAACGACAGAGAGCGTTCTTTTTTTCCGCTTAAAAATCGCTTTTTTGCTGTTATTTTTTTTATTAACTTCAACATTAACTTGTAATTTTGAAATTTGAAAAATCATTAATTACATTTTCTAAAAGACCGAAGTCTCTTAATTAACCCACACAGAAAAACTATATAAAACAATCTGTTCTTAGATTTAAAATTCTTCAAAACAATTCTGAATTTCGGACAATTGCAACATGTACTTTACTCACGCATGTATTGTTCTAAATAATAGTTCTTGGTAAAATGATACGAATAGGGCGGTTGCCCATTACAGTAGGAACCGCCTTTCATGTAATTTCCCGATATTAAGGGGGAATGGGCGTGCAGGACTGGGGGTCTCCAAGCTCAAGTGCCTCAATGTTAATCCAATGGGAAAAAACTATTTTCGCTGCCACATTTCTCCGGCTGTATTGAATATTTTTACAAGCGGATTTTTTTACGTGATAAATGTAGCTGACTTACAGGTCTCTATCTTCCCACTTTTTGAAATTGCTTCGAATATTTTGTGTAAAATAATTTATTGAATATTAAAAAAAAATATTCGTATTAATTTCAAAAAGTGGGAAGATAGAGACCTGTAAGTCAGCTACATTTATCACGTAAAAAAATCCGCTTGTAAAAATATTCAATACAGCCGGAGAAATGTGGCAGCGAAAATAATTTTTCCCCATTGGATTAACATTGAGGCACTTGAGTTTGGAGACCCCCGGTCCTGCACGCCCATTCCCCCTTAAGTCAGAAATATATTTTTCTTCAAAAGAATCTTTTAATTCTAGATTGACGGAGCCATACATAAATGATAAACAATGGACAGCATATGAGTAATATTTAATCTTTAAACTGAGAGGAAGGGAGAGAGAGGGTAGATACAGAACTCTCCGCTCTAGAAATTCCCTTCTTTTTTCACTCATCCCCTCAGGGTTAATAACTAAAAAAGCACCAAGAAAATGCAATGGGACGAACATGTGGCTTACATACCAATCCCAGCTCAGGATCACTTTAGGCTCTTCTATTTTGGGACCGTTTAAACTTTTGCATATTTTTTTTTTGTTGTTCTATTAAACGCTTTATTGGTCAGTGTAATGCTCAATTAAGATTGTTTGTGTAAGCAAAACTAGCACAGATTTAGTGATTTTTTTTTCAAAAATAAAAATATTTACATAATGAATTGTTGAAACAGTCCAACTCCGAAAAAAATCGGTAAATCTTAAATCAATGCCAATATATTATATTATAAGGATCAACTTTACAAAGTCAACAGGGTCTTAGAGTGAGCTCACTAACTACAAAGAATAATATATTTAAACTTTAACGTAGACTTAAGTTTTTTTTTATTATTTTAGAATAGACTAAGCAATATTCAGAAAGAGCAATTAGATACATACAAGGACGTATCTCCAGGGAATAGATTACATCCTTCTCCCCCCTCGCAATGAAACAATGAAAACAAAAAAATATATTTATTGTATGTCCTTGATAAGTCACAACGATGAATGCTTACTGGTCATAAAACATGACACTTTTAAAAAAGAATTTTTGATACTCATCTTTATAAAATGAAGTTAATGAAATGAATAAGCAAATATTAATAATTATAAAAATAATTAATAATTTTGTACTGAAGAGGGCCGTACAGATACTTACTAAAGAATTGCGTGGCCTCTGGACCTTTTTCTTGCATACCAAATTGTTTGTAGGGATCGGCATATATGCGACCGGGTGTCGGCCCATTCATGAAAAATAATGCCATCCATTAAACGCGATTGTGTGTAGCGTTTCCGGTGGGAAAGTGGCCATCGCAATGGACGTCGTCAAGAGATTTTAGGGGAGGGGAAAAGGTGAGGGGGGGGGGGCATTCTAGAACATTCCATCATAAGGAGAAGAAAAAAAAAAGGCCAAGCAATAAGTAACTGTGATGATGAAGAAAAAAGCCATGTTGTCAGTGAAGGGAATCGGTAAGATTAAAACATATGAATATGAGGCAAGCTAATGAAATGTTTCCTTTTCATTCCAAAAGATAAAGTTTTTTTTAAAGATACGAAGTACCAAAAGAAATTTATTGAGTTCATTTTTTATGTGTAAGAATGGTAAAAAAAATATTTCGTTCCTTTAAATTTATAAGTTTAAATTTCTAAGAAATCGTAATTTTTTTAAATTTTGTTTTTAGTGCATTTGATACAGTCATCGCATAAACGTAAAGCTGAAACCTACAACATTGTTTAGTGACCGCATGATTTTTTTACTTATTTCTTACTATACAGGGTTAGTCAAAACGAATAGGTCACAGAATAATTAGTCAAATGAATAATTCCGTGGCCGGAAACTAAATACCGATGCCAACAGTTGAAAAATAAGCTTGTTTCCGTGGGACTGCCCCAGGGCATCACGTAGCTCTAGCGCTAAGCAACGATCTCTACCAAAGCCACGGGACGCAACCTGAAGCAGCCCCGGCACAAAACAAGCACACCGCCACAATTACTTTCAGCGTTTCTGAATGGCTGAACCGCGTAAGTCACGTGGCTTTCAAGCCTCCGACAATTACAATTTTGTATTATATAGAGATACTCCCTTTTCATTACTTCTGGATACCATCATATCACAGTTGTCTTTAAAAAAAATTACTCTTGTCTTTCAATTTTCACTAAACTTACTTAAATGGATCACAGAAAGTTATTAATAGCCCATTTAACTTCCCATTAAAAGTTAACACTGAGCAAACGGTTGACCTTAGATGATACTTAGGTAACGGAATGACAATCTTGAACCGCAAATAGAGTATAATAAAAGAAATATGTGTGCACAGACCACTAACGGCTATGTCACATCGTGATTCATTAGCATGCGATCTCCAAGTCATGGCATCTTGCAAGATAAAAAAAAAAATAGCAGTGGATATAGTTTTCTTTTCCCCATCATGCGCATTCCACGAGGCATGTTTCGTGTGCTTTGGGTAAACACAGCGAAATACCTTCCTTAATGCGGTGTTGTAAAAGAGTCAAGCCGAGGAGATGGGTGAATGCATTGTTTCGGAGCAAGAGCCTTGATTTATTTTACAGAGCTTTCGACGAAAGAGATTTATTTTTTGTTGCTCTCTCTTAAAAACGAATAATGGATAGGAATGAATATATATTAAGACATTTTATGTCTTTGTGGAAAATGGAAATGTTTCTGGCATTTGGTAAACTTTCAATTTGTTTATCTAGCCGTTTTTTGGGGAATAAACACACCCGCAATACGATTCGTATTTTTTAATTATTACGAACGTAAAAGGCCAAAATATAAGCTGGCAACCAAAACAATATGAACAGGCGGCAGACGTTTGGACATTAGTTTAACTTACAACTTTGTTTACGCAAAATCACATGATTAGAAGGCTTTTACATCTCATGTTAAGGTTTTATAATAAGGGTCGAGTTACGAATTAAAATGACACCTTCGTTCATGAGTCGAGTAAGGTCTTTACCAAAGAAATCACACAAAATTCATAATCCTTGTTTCAAACTTGGAAAAAAAAAGCTGAAATATTTAAAATCCAACTACTAGTGTCGGTTAGCGAGTATAATAGACGATATCGATAATTGCTTAACCACTAAGTCACTGAAGTATTGTGATGAATTATACCAAGCAAAATTAACAACGCATTACTAATACACATTTTAAAAATTTAATAATCGTGCATCAAGTTCTTATTTCAGACACCGAACTAAAAATAAACAAATATGCCGAATAATGAAATGAAATTAAGGTATTCATAAAATATCCTTTTTAGTGTAAACGTTGAGATATGACACAAAAATTGATATTGGCAAAATTCATACTATTCTAGATTAGGTAGATTTTGGCAAGTTGTAAATTTACCTAAATTGTTAGGTATATGATCAATCACTAAGTATTGAAGGTTAATTGTTTTAATACTTTTCATAAAAACAAATAAAATAGTTAGATTTAAAAAGAGGTTTTGCTTCTGCGCAAATACGAAAACCGGAACAATCAATGAACTTCCCTAATAATGTTTTTAAAAAAATGAGATACAATCATATAGAATCAAAATATGATAAAGTATGTTTAGAAATAAATAAAGTTAGTATCGATTTAACTCCCCAGATGACACCACCAAAATAAGGAAGCGTCTTCACTTGTGATGCTGCCATCTAGTGAAAAAAAGAGGATCTATAATAATACTCGTTGTAATTCTTTGCAGAATCTACGTAAAACCTTTCAATATGATTTCACAAATAACTATTTAAGACAAGGAAATGAAAGGAAGAAAGATTTAAGTTACAAATATTAAAATTCATTAAAAAAATATTACCAGGCAACTAAAAATGATCCACAATTAAAACGTTACAGATCAAAAAGGAGAAAACATAAAAGAAATGAGACCTTATATTGCTTGTGGGGAAAACTTCACCTTACCATAGCATATGAAGAGAATTAAAATCAAAAACTTTTAATATTTTAAGAAACACGAATAATTTGATAGTCCTTTGTTCAGGGTACAATATTTTATGGTACGTTATAATTGTAACTAAGGTTCTCCATCGTTTTTTCATTAGTTCAACAATTTTTTGTTAAGTATGTTTTTTTTATTATGCTTAAAAAAAGAAATGAAAACGAAAATGTGTATAATAAACGGTGCAATATGTGGCAAACAAAAGGTAAATTTTGCAAAGTAGGAATTTTATTTTGCTATAACTTTTATAAAAAAAATACAATTTCTTTTCTTAGGTTTTTTACATTTGGTTGGATTTATCTCCTACGAGCGTCACATATGGAGTTTTAGGGTCAGGCACGAGGGGATCTAGATGCAGTTGCTAACCGTTACTTGTAAAAAGCAAACATTCATTTTTAAAAAGTGCAAATGAGTTCTAAATTAGGTGCAGGCGAAAATAAATCAAATACTACTGGGGAGTTCGCTTCTCTCATTTCCCGCATTGTTTCACAAATGTAACAAGTTTAATGGACAGTGATATTAAACAAAGAACAGTTAAACAAACACTAATTATTCGGCACCTACCTGAACGGAATGCAAGTCCCAATTGCAGGTGAAAAGTTAACGTAAAGTAAAGTTATATCTGATGCTTATGCACACAAAGTTTTAGTTTCTTTGAATTGCAATAAACAAACAAGTCACTCTCATGTACATTTTCAAAATTCAAATAAGATGCAAATGGTTCGAAATGATACAGTTGCTGGATGTACTGAGCAAATAATGCATCGTTCGGTTGAAGATGTAGTGTAACGCCGTCCTCGTAATGTAACGGTTATAGCTCTAGACTGCAGAGCTGCGGGTCTGGGTTCAATTAACGGGTAAGACTTGGTTGTAAATTGTACTTATCCCCCTCTTATAAACGGTGGTTGGGTTTTTGAATTATCATCACACTAGAGCTACACGAGGGCTATTGGCGACGGGCGTCGTATTTTAGGACCACAGTCAGGAGCCGACACCTGAATAGGCACCCAACGCAACCGTTAAGGGAGACATCGTACGCAGCGTTAGGACTTTGAAGGATGTTTAACGTGCACTCCCTTACATGGTGTATTATTCGTCGGAAATTTTTGGCTGCACGGGCCGTTTATAGGTCGGCAGCTATGTTGGCGATGACCGGACCCGAAGCTGGGACCTTCCGCATGCTAAGCGAGTGCTTAACCGACTGGGCTCCCCAGCCCACTCCTATAATTGGTTGTAAATCTGTTGGGCTGTGTGTCATAATCAATATTAATAAATATTAATATCAAAAATGGTTTTCATAAAGCCACTGTTAACTGAAATCATCCGAGTGGAAATTTAATTTGTATTTATATTGAATACAGTAGATTTTTTACTGGGATTAGATTCTGTATATGAATGTAACACGAATAAAAAAGGGAACACATAGGTAACAAAATATGGGAACTGGTGTCGTTGAGATGCGCAATGACCAAGGCCAATTTGCATTCACAAGTTACACATAATAACAAAATTAAATAACTACAAACATCTTCAAGTGACCCCCTTTTGAGATTATCAAACTAAGGCAAAGCAAGACATCTTTGGGTGCCAAATAGTCTTTTCGAAGAGTTACGAACCGCCAAATTCAGAACTTTGAATTAGGTCCATGGAAATTGGAGAGCGTATTTCCGCGTGAAGGAATACCGCTAAGTTTCGGATCATTGCATATAATCAAACTAATGGCGTAAGCCAGGGTGGAACTAAAGATGGATTCGCCAAAATTAGGACACAATTGAAACAAAATCGAAAAGGATGCCTTTAAAAAAGTCAGTCATGTTCTCTTTGAATTAAAGTATTTGTTTTGTTAAGATATTAACTTTTGTTTCAAAAGGCTTGGAGGGAAATATGTAGTTAGTAACAAACAAGATTTTCAAAAAAATGACAATCTGGTTTAGGATTTTTTTTAGATGAAAGTTTTTCGAATATCGAAATTATACGAATATATTGTTTTTATGTAAATTAACTATCGTTCCACTCTAAAGTAATAAAAACGTAAATAATATTGGTAATTATTATTGGAGTAATTATTTATAATTTAATTAATTATATTCGCGATTTCATAAACAGGTGTTTTATATATTGGTAAATGTCACAAATCTTTAGAAATATGCGACACATATGTACAAAATCAATTTAAACACTTAAAGTTTTTTTTAAAAATTATCTTAAATATGAGTAAGTATAAAAGTAAGGCTTATTCAAAAATAGTTAAGTGAATACACTTTTACATACATTTTTGAAAGAGCAAATTTATATAAAGAAATTTTTACATAGTGGACCAAAGTTACCCACATTCAACGGCAAGAGTTTCGCAATGACCAATATATAAATATAGCATAAAAAATATTTAATTTAGAATGCAACAAACGTTGCAATATTCATCCCATAAGTAAAATAATCGAATACAGTGTTTTATTTAGCTACTTTCAATATTTGTTTCCAGACTAAAGTTGGCAGAAATAGATTTTTGTCGTTGAATGCCCGTAAGAATGGAAACGCCATTTGCAGCATTGCCAGAATTATAACAAGAATTTTTTTTACATGAAATGAAAGGCAACGTTTCCACCTTTCCAAAAATGGAAAACAATTTAAGATGGGATCATTTTATGAAGCGAAATTAATAAATCTATTTCTGATGCGTGGACCAATGTTACCCTCCATGCCCAAAGATATCCGCTTTGATGGTATGCTTCACGTTTATATGTTTTACCATACTTTATACCCCCTTTAAAAAAATATTAACGAATTGGGCAACTTTGGCCCATAAGCATAAAACCCTATTACTATATTCCTTTGTTTATTTATTTGATCATAGGTCAAGGCAAAATCGCCACTGATTAAAAAAGGCAAGCACATTTTTAAAAGGGTATTAAATGAGGAATTATTAGCTTGAAAAGCTTGGGCCTAAACCCCATTCGAAGGTACGCAATTTTTGCATTTTGGAGGCGCTTCTACACTCTTAAAACAAACGAGTTCATTCTCTCTTCATTTAACTCAGTCTGAGTTAATTTCCACTCTTTTCAGTGTCGAAAATCCACTTATCCTATTGGAGTGGATTTCACTCTTTTGTCTAGGTAAACTACGACAGGATCACTCCAAACGAGTGATTTTAACTCAGTCTAAGTTAATTTTCACTCCTTTCTAGTGTCGAAAATGCACTTCTCTTACATGAGTGGATTTCACTCTTTGTTTTAAGAATGTTATTCTGAATACACTTCTTCCTTCTTTCCTATGCTTATCCCAAAAGTCCAGCGGAGCTAGACAAGATCCATGAGCCCATAAACCTCAAGGAAGTCTAGGACCATCAGCGGACTTCCCAGTAGATATTGATGGCTTAGCCACAGGCACTCCAATATGTGCGATGGGGAAGCCTGCTCAGAAGAGCACTTGGGGCATGTGTCAAATATTCTTGAACCATCCGAGAAGGTCAACACTTCTTCCTCAAACAGTATACAGCATCCTGGTACAAAACCAGTGCACAAGCAAAAGAGAATAGACGCCTTCGATTTATTTCGTACAAAACAAAAGGGGTCAAAATCATTTAGACAAGATCCTCCCTGATTAACACCATCCAAATCTTAATTGCAATCAAGATTCCGCAAAGCCCTCTTCCCTGCGAATTAACATCGAAGGTTACACCGATTTGAGCATTACTTTTTTTTTTACTATATATTTATTTATTTCTTCTTCCTATAAAGTTTGATGCATTTCCCCCCCCCCCCTCCTCTTCTTTTTTACGGTGAGTTAATCTCAACGCATCACACGGCCCCGGCAGTCGTACTTGAACCGGAAAGCTAACTCGCAGCTTTTAAGAAACACAATTAAGGGGGAATATCTCACCTCGATGAAGCAAAATACAACACCCTTGAGTAGAAAGAAAAAAGATAGTGCATTCGATTGTTGCGTGCTGAGAGCATGAAAACAGAAAATAGTGGAAAATGTAGGTGATATAGGTAGCATTAGGCGAGTGAAATTGTTTCTAAAAGTAACTGTAATTATCTATTTAAATACCGATGGGGAAAGTTTAAGCTTTAACAAGTGGTTTGTTACAGAATCTGTCACTTAAATCGCTTCCACACAATATTTATGCTCACAATAAACACACTATTTATACACCTCAGAAAGAAATTCGCCTAGCAGAGATTTCGAATTCAAAATTTCAAACGCCAATATCAACTATTTTTATAAATATTCTTTCGCAAATTAAAAGTTATTCAATATCGTTTGATAAATTTGTTTGAATTTCGTTGAATAATTATGCAATTTTTTAAATAAATATCTTTTAATCGCCACAATTTAAATTACAGTACAAAAAATATATAATTAGTAAAATTGATGCTTCAAAAATAAAAGCGAAACTTGCAAAATTAGAATTCTGCATACATCTTTCCTCATACATATATATAAGGAACCATCAAAAGAACTCGATTGTGATATTACAACAATAAAACCCAAATTATATCACATAAATAAATATTCTTTCAAAGGTTTTATTTTTATTTTAAATAAAGTTTCTCGTACGTTTGACGAAATGGCAACAGTGAAATTTTTGAATGAAAATGGAATTTACATGCTATTTTAATGTAGATTAACTTTCTAGTCATTTAAATTTGAAATACACTTCCAATTAAAATTTTTAAATAAAATTTGGGATGTAAACCTAGCCTGATTTTTTGCTTAAAAATGACGTATCGCACTTGTTTGTGCAACTTGCGGTTCGTTCTGTAAAAGTGGGTGACGGACGGACTGAACGATTATAAAACCTTCCACATTTTACGTTAGAAACGTAGTGTGGAAGCTAAAAGCTAATGAAACGAAGGTGTTGCATTGCATTTATGATTTAGCTAACCACTTTTTAGTTTTAAAAGCATCACTTTTACAATGTCATATGACTGCACTGGAAACTTGAGTTTTCCTAGGTAAACTGCCGCGTTTTCAAATTTCGTGGTTCTGTTTTTATAATTTTATTTTAAACTGGATAAAAGTATCCGCTTCCCTGTGCATCTTTATTAATTTTATCCTCTTCCAACAAGAGTTGCCAGACGTAGTAATTTGCTCCTATTTATTGCATGCTTATTTAAATTCATCATACAGCATGACCAAGTTGGAGAAAAAGGTTGGAGAATATAATTCATATAACTAAAGGCTCAAAACCGAAAGAGAGGAAACAGCTATGGTATAGCGACCAGTCTTAATTGGGAGATTCGGCTTGGTGGTTAAATTGGTAAAGGGAACATGTTAGTCCTTTTTTTTTATCACGATTGTAAAAAAAAAATAGAATAGTTGCCATTAATGCACGGCTGATTGTGTTAATAGAATTAAACTTGCAAAATTAAAGCATTTAAAGAAACAGCTATAGCGTAACTTGATGAGTCACTTGGTAAAAATTTAGGTTAACCAATGCTCCGATATATATAGTAAGTATGTCGTGGCAAGACCCTAAGGAGGAGTGATGGGACTTTTCGGAAGAATTTTTGTTTTTTAAACCAACAAATAAAACACCCAACTTCAACTAAATACAAGTAGTATTATATGAATATAAGTTAAGTTTTCTATAGATTTTTTTTTTTGGAAATTGTAGCGGCTTTTACTCTCGTTATCAAATTAAAAATAATCAGAAATTTGTAACGAAATAACGCAGAAAGTTGGAACTGGTCACATTCATCATGTTATTTTTAGGTTTAAACTACGATGGAAATGATTCAAAGATGAACGACCCTCTTACGGTAATCCGAAGTTTTCGTTTTTACAAATAATACTTCAAATTAGCAAGGGTATACTCATATTTTGGACCAAAAAAAAATGATAACCAACCACCCAGTTTTATTGATGCTTCGTGGGTTATAGTTTTCTTTTTCTTCCGAACCCTTTACGTTAACACTAACACCTCACAGTGCATTGCAAGCATATCCATAATATCCGAAATAAAATACAACATTTTTGTCGCATGTTAATGCAATAAAGATATACTGTCTGCATCAATTTCATATTTTTTACTCGGTCTCTTTTGAGATATTTTAAGATAAAAATGGCGAAAATACGATTTTCAGCAGTTTTGAAAAATTGTAAAAAAATAAAGACAAATTCCTTAAGCTTTACACTTCTACAGCAAGTAGTTCAAACTTGCCTAGACAGGAAAAAAATATTTAAGGCAAGTCTCTTTTCCTTTTACCTCATTTTCAGTGCTAAAACTCCCGTTTTAAGCGAATTCTCATTTTTCAGTTGTGATTTTTTTCTTCCACTTCCTCACTAATTTGGTAATATTATGCGCTGGTAAACTATTTATAGCATCATTCGGATCATTTTATTTTTTATTTCGTCTTGATATCTATAAAATCAACAGAGTTATATGCATTTAAGTAAAAGTAGTTTTCAGCCGAAAATCGGCTTTGAAGCAAAGTTAAAATGGCTGCCAAAAAATTATGAGCACCAAAAATTTTTTTTACTTTGGTTCTGAACTCAAATAGTATTAGGAAATATATGGTAAAAAAAATAGGAAAATCAGAAATGCTCAGCAACAGGTCTGGGTGATTTATGATGGATTGACCCTATAGCAATTATTGTTTCTCTGCACGTCGATCCTTCAAAATGTGTACCGTGATTTATTAGACGCCCTGTATAGATCAAAAGGAGCAATACGCAATCAATAGTTTCCATCATACAAATTGCCTTTTTATACAAATGAAGGCTATGCTAGATTGATAGGTTTAACTTCGCAAACAAAGCACAACTTCGTGGTATATTCGACCCTCCGAAATTGGGTAACTGTTATAGGACGGTAGACCACATCTGTCACGACCTTGTCTACCGTACTCCCTTGTCGGAACATAATACCTGTCTGTGGTGAGATACATCCTAATGATACCGCAAGCCATGCGAAGCGATTGACAACTGATTAATATCAGAAATCGCCGCAGGGTCTTGGTCCACTTTTTCGCATGAAGACGTTCTTCATGCATGGAAGATCGAGACCGTTCAAAACAAAGAATCGACTTCTATTTTTTTTATTTCATTCGTCTTCCTTTCTTCTTTAAGCGCAGAGATAACAAATATCTGTACTCCAGAGGCAAAATGTACTTATTTCCACAAAGAAGGCACAGGACTTAGCGCAGTTTGCCTCGCGACTTACGGATACTAGTTTCCGAGGGATTTGTTAGTCTATTTCTGTTTGCAAATCCTCTTCCAATCCACCCACTTCCGTCCCGTAGCTATGTGTCATGGGAAGCACTGCATTGGATCTTTAATCGACAACAAATTGATTCCTATCTGTCAGAGAGAAAGGATTGTTGAGACATAAAGCTCCACGGAGATGTCAAAAGATATAGGACATCCGTCGTGAAAAAATGTCATGGGATAGGTTGCGCGGAAATACGTAAATGGCATCGAAGTTGTCATTGTGCACATTGAATCCAAATTATTGCAAATGCAAAGAGAATGATGATGATATCATTTCAAAACTGAAATGCCTCTTCATTTCGTGAGTTTAAAACTTCATATATAGATCACCAGGTACAATAATAGTAGAATGGTTTAAAATTTGAAATAAATTTGGAAAAACTATAAGGCACAAAATCATTCGTTAAATTTCAAACATGATGTTTCCTAAAAAGAGCGATGATGCTGGCGGGTATTAAATGGTCGTTACTAAAAAAAATTATGTATAAAACTAAAATAGCTTCTTCCTTATTAATTAAATGCTCCATTAAAATTCTAGCGGAAAACAAAGTTTGTAATAGTATCATTGAACTAGAACCTTTACACATAATTTTATGAAACTTCAAATTAGTTTCAACATTATTTTGTCGACGAAATTCCTTAAAGATTCCTGACGCTACTTAAATTTTTTTTCGCCAACGGGCCACTAACACAATTTTCAAGTCTAATTCAGTCAGCTTCTCTTCTTAAATGTTCACTTTTTTAAGTCCTCAAAATCTTTATTCAAGAGACAATTATCTAATGCAATAAATGCCATGACAATGCGTCAATTTGAACAGGATCCCTACGCCCTTTATTTGTCTTGTGAGGCACGGCATCCGTTTTAAGGATATTTAGTCAAGCGTTTAACTTCGACGCGGAGACCGTTTAAAGACGTCGACAAAAGCTCGAGCATTTGAAGAGATCATTGAAAGGCCCCAGGCACGCACGGAAGATTTGCGAACAACGAAATGCGGTCTAACTTCGATCGGACAAAGGAAGAAAACAAAACGTGGAGAGGGACAAAACAATGGACTTAGCGGCCTTCTTATAACTAGGCTGCAGAGTGCGGTTCGTTGGCGGAATATTGTATCCCATTTCCAATGAAGTGCAGACCACAATGTACATGACAGAAAATCGATAATGGGTTAATTAATCAAAAGTAAGATAAAACTGCCCAGGAAAATTTCTAAATGGAACTGCAAACTTTGATATTCAAAAGAAACCTACACTCTTAAAAGAAAAAAGGGAAATCCATTCCAGTAGGAGAAGTGCATTTTCGACACTGGAAAGGAGTGAATATTAACTCAGACTGATTTAAAATCACTCGTTTGGAGTGATCCTGTCGGTTTGGAGTGATCCTGTCGGAGGTTTAACACACAGAGGATCCACTCCTTTCGGAGAAGTGCATTTTCTAGACTGGAGAGTGAAAATAAACTCAGACTGAGTTAAAATCGCTCGTTCGTTTTAAGAGTGTATAGGTAGCGTAAACGCATAAAAGTAAGCCACTTTCCAAAGATGCTAAAAACAAACAAGACAGAATATTAACACCTCAAGAGATAACTTAATACTGTAATGCATGCATTTTTTTGTTCACCCCCCAAAAATATATTTGTATTTTTGATACTCATACATTATGGGAAAAATACTGAAATAAAAATAACTGCATTGGAATTTAAATAATTCAAATTTTTTTAAATTGTTGCCGTATGGTAAAAACCAACTACAAAATTCCAATTTTGATTATAATGATTAGAGAAAACTACTAAATATATTTTAAAATAAACCTTTTGAACTACAATTATTTTTTCAAAACAATTTATTTGTATTTAGTACTAATACTATTATACTTTGAATACTGCAAAAAACGTAATTTGACAACAGTTAATAACTTCACTCTTTAATTTTGAATACACTTTTACTACTGTCAACTATGAGGGTTATTAGTAACTAAATCTTCAAAATGGAACGTAATATATGAAAAAACAGATTTGTCGAAAGGGAGACTTTTTCTTCTACTTTAATAGAATAAAGTGGATAATGCTACTTGTTGCCATATAGCAATAGTATGCATTTGATGGTTCAAGAAGCAAATGTAATGTGACTCCAGTGCAAAAATATCTGTATCATTTTTTTTTTCAAACTCTAAGTTTAACAAATTGGTACACTTTATAAAATTAGTTTAAACACATACATTTTCCATATCAATCTCTTTTTGAAAAATATTTTGAGTAGTTAAAATCTGGAATACATGTTAGTGTTACCATGTTACTACTCAAATTACTTTTGTCATAAGTAGGACGAAATGATTTGTTATATAAAAAGTTACCTGCAATTTTAAAACTATTGGAATCGGGTTTTTAAAAGATCGGTTGCATTTACAAACTATCGAATCTTGGATCTGAAAAAAAAAATAATAATAACATGTGCGGTAAAAACTGGAAATGAGAAATAAACGCGCTTACCAAATCTCTATTCTTAAAACCAATTTTGAATAATAAATGCTTATTATCGAAACATTTGTCTATCATTCACATTCTATTAGTTTTGTAGTGATAGTTAAGCTGAAACACTCATGAAGCGTGAAATTGCACCCAAGTTTTTATAGAATGAACGATTGTCGTCTTCCATTAATGACATGGTAATGACTAAAGCAGCTAAATGTCGCTTTTTCAAAAACATTTCTGTGCACTCGAACTGTCTGACCCACTTCCAGGCTGTTACGGTCCTGCAGAGCTTTACCGACTAATGATGTATGTTGAACGACTAATCTTGTGTATAAAGAAAGCTGCTTTTCAAATGCTCAGTGAATGAATTTTCGATGCCAACGAATTAATTGAAATGTTCTAGTTTTTATCACCATATTAACAGATTCCATTTTTCAAATAAGACACCCGCTGAAACTTATTATTCTTCAAGTTGAAGGTTGAAGTACAATACACACTGAAGTTCTCTTAAAAGACTTTATGCTCGTATCCTGTTCAAATATACTCTGTTTCAAAAATACTGGGTCATAACAATCAAATTGAGTTATTTATATAAATCAATGTGTTTAAAAAACCCCTATATTTCTGTAGGTATACAGATTCAGTAGGGGTTCAAATTGATAATTTGAACTATTAGCGTGTTAGGGGCTGTAACAGTAAGAAATGATTAAAATTAGAAGTGCCGAGAAGAAAAAGAGTTAGATTTCTTTTATGCATTAACGGCGGTAAACTGTGCTTTCGAAGCATGCGCACATGCAGAAGAAAAATAATTAAGCTACAAATCTTTTCAATAATAACCTCTTTAATTTTGTATGAAAAATAAGTTATTGAAAAGTTCTCTACTAAAAAAGCCCTAAGTTAAAAGTGTTGAAAAATTATTAAATATTTTTTTCATTGTCAAAATTTCCTGTTCAAGGTTATATAGTTAAATTGGAGAAATGTATATTACTAATTATGTAGAATTGTAAACCCTCCTATTATCAATGACATTGTATATTTTCGCGTAGGGTCATATGGGGGAATTATGTATCAAAAAATCACAACATCCTATTTTTTTCTAAAGTATGAAAGATAGAAAGATTTAATTTTGCATGGAGTAAGCTTAAATAATTTAGAATTTATTTAAATAATCACTTTACCTAAAACTTAATTATTATTAGTTTTATTTTAATTATTGAGGGACCCGGAATTACCCCGGGTTTGGGCAATTATGGATCACACATGGGTTAAATATGGATCACCCATTTTTTTTATAGTAATGCATGTCAAAAGTGAATTAATATTCCAAATTATATCATTTTTAGCACAAAAAACGATTGTTTTAGCACATAAAATTAATGAAAGCGAAACTTGGCATATTTTTTTGGTCAAGTTAGAATTTTCTCTGCATCTTTCTTCATACACGTATAATAAACCATCAAAAGATCTCTATTTTGACAACAAAAAAAATCACTGAACTTTATTACAGCAGTCCAAACTGAATTCTATCGCACAAATAAATATTTTTTCAAAAGTTTTAAGTTTAAATTTTTTGTTTTTTAAATTCTGAATAAACTTCTAATTTGAATTTTTTAATGAAATTTGGAATGCAGCCTAATCTGATTTTTTGCTTCAAAATGACGTATACCACTTAGCTAAAAACACATGAAAAATTAAAAAATATCACTGATCCAGAACTACCCCAGTGATCAAGAATTACCCCAGTAAACTGGGGGATAAATCGATATACCTTTAAAATCATTAAAAAAAATAATTATGAAAAAATTTATATCGGAATGAAAAGCTTAGACCTTTTCCTATTAAAAAATAGCACCAACAAAATAGTTAGTTCAAATATGTTTCTCTAGTATGGATCTTTAAAAAAAATCATGTTTTTCAACGACAATCTTTTTTGAAGATGTTTTTATAGTAGTGTAAAAAGTATTTTTTTTCTATTTTTTGCTGCAGAGTTACATTGTTTTTGAACTTGATATAAGAAAATAGAATGTATAAGGATGACTTGGCATAATTTTTTTTTTCTAAAAACCATTTTTATTCCTTAATACTTAGTGATCATTATTTACCCCGGAAAGAGAGTGATCCATAATTACCCCATGTGACCCTACATAAAATACTGTTGTTTTCAGATAATAGACATGGAGTAGCATAACTGAAATTCAAAGAGTTACGCGACAGACAAAACTTTTTTTTTTTTCGAAAATAGCTCATATTCACTAAAATTACTTTAACGTAGGAAGAAGACATGATAGTAAAGTTGATCTTTAAAATATCAAATAAAAATAAATTAATATTAGTATTGTGAAATTAACGTCGCATTAGAGTTACACAGGGCTACTGCATTACACTGTATTTAAAATAGTCTTAAACGAAAACTGATAAGTGATATAAATTAAACAATCGCTTGCAGTTTTGGCTAGGATGAGGACTTTAATGTGATACGCGACTGTCCTAAGATTAAACAAAAAGGTTTTGAATGTAACACTAACTAATAGATTCTAAATATAAAAAAAATATCGTAAAAATAATTATTCCTAGAAACGCGACTTTTAAACACGAAAAATAAAAAAAAAACACTAAATGCAAACAAAAGAAAAACATAGTGCACGAACTTGTTTGCACGAACTTGGTAACAAAAAATTAATTGAACGCAACTTTAAAAGAAAGAAAATACACTACACATAACTCAGTCTTTTTTTTTAATCTACTGAGAACAAGGTTAGTATTTATGTCGACGCACAGAAAACAGTCTTTTACTGACAACCTGCTGTGCAGGTTAATCATTTTCTAACTTTGATACAGATCACGGGAAATAATCAATGGATTTTTTTTCGTCGAAAGTATTGAACATGCAACGAGGATGAACAAAAGAACTAAAGAATAAAATCGGCATAAAACACTTTACATTTATCAGTTTCTTGGCTACACAGCTGCATTATGGGTAATGTGGAAAAGATTATGTAAAAAGCGAACAAATTGGAGGCATTGGCAGAGAGGCTACTGACGACAAGGTAGAGAGAATTCATTAAAAATATCAAGTCTTCCTATAGCAATATTGAGCACCATTACTTTGATTTCAAGCCACGGTATACAAAAATGATTTGAAAAATTCAGAATCGCAAATATTGGATGACAAAGTTTTACATTTTTTATTTCTGATCCCGCAATACTTCTAAATATAACAACTTTTTTTTTGTTTTTTGGGATTCTCGTGTACCAATTTTGAAGTATGTAGTTTTTTTTCGTTTTCCGATAATGCCTTTGAAACCAAAAAACTACTATAGCAATACCCTTATAGGGTAGATAATTCGAAAACCATATTATGACGTTCGACAGGTAGTGGGAACTTGTTTACCAAATTTGAAGAAATAGTTTGAACTGTAGACTTGTAGAGTGATTTCACACAGATAGCCAGAAGAAAAACACTCTTTTAGAATTAGCACCCTCCAAAAAGTGTGGAAAATAGAAAGTATATCAAATATGAATACAAAAATTGTCGACCAACAACAGGCCAGAGGCACAGAAAGGTTGGTCTAAAATAAATCTAATACTTTACCAGTTCCCAATTACTACCAAGATTCTTCTTAAAACCTTCTACTCTCTTCTAATGCACAACATGAACTGGTAAAGCATTCCACTCATTGACAACTCTATTGTAAAAATAATGTTGTCTTACCTCCCTTCTGAAGCACAATTTATATTCAATTTCTGATCATGTCCTCCGGTCCGGCTGTTTTAGGTAAAACCTAAGCCCTCCATGTCGCCCTGTTTTATGAAATTGAATAACTGAATTTAATCACTCTTAGCTCTCCTAATTTCCAGGGAATACATGTTTAAAGATCTTAATCTGTTATCATAACCAATACCCTTATAGGACCAGAGCATTTTTTTAAAAAACCTTATTATGACGACCGACAGGTAGTGGGAACTTGTTAGACCCTTAATCATTTTTGTAGCCCTATGCTGAACTTTTTCAAGCAACTCAATATCTTTTCTGAGGAAGGGAGACCAAAACTGAACAGAATATTCCAGATGTGGCCTTACCAATCCCCTATACAATGGCAAAATAATCTTCTTAGATTTAGAAGTGATACTTTTTGTAATATACCCCAACATTCGATTGGCTTTCTTACTTGCTTCAACACACTGTTTACTCATTTTGAAATCATTGCTCACCCAAACTCCAAAATCTCTAACAAACACACTATCTTGGATACTTTCTCCCTGTAAAACATAAGAATGATTATCATTGTTCTTGCCCAATTGATTGCCCCAATTGACATTTGTTAACACTGAACGACACGCCTGACTTTGAAGCCCATTCAGTAATTTTCGTATGATTATTTTATAACTGCTCGATTCACTCAGCAGAATTTACTGTATTCGTCACTTATAAGTCATCTTCAAAATTACTTAACTATCATCAAAAACATAATAAATAAAATTGGCAATAGTACAGAGCCCTGAGGCACTCCAATCAGAGTACATACTTACCATTAATGTAAACCCTTTGTTTTCTATTGGTCAACCAATTTTAATCCAACGGACCACGGCAGTCCCTACCCAAATCGTTTCAACTTAAATAACAAAGCTTCATGAGGAACTGTATCAAAAGCCTTTCGGAAATCGGTGTAAATAACATCAGCCATATTGAATTTATTAATCTCTTATGTAACAATGTCATAAAATTTTAAAAGACTAGTTATACAAGACCTACCTTTTCTAAAGTCATATTGATTATCTGAAAGCAAATTATCAGCTTCCAAAAAAGTCATTATACGCCTTTTCAACAATGTCTCAAAAAACTTTTCCCAGATGTAAGACAAACTGGTCAGTAATTAACCGGATCAGATTTAAGCCCTTTTTTGTACAATGGAGTAACATTTGAAAATTTCCAGTCTGCTGGCACCTGTCCAGAAATAAATGATGACCTAAAAATAGTCAGAACTGCATTCCCCAACTCTTCTGCACATTCAACTAAAATTTAAGGATGCCCAGGTGCTTTGTTAGGTTTCAATTTTTAATAGACGAATAAACTAATCTTTAGAATGATCACACTCAATGTATTTCTGTCCTTCAGTATATCCATTTTTGATTTTCGATCCCATCGCAATATTTTCATTAAAATAAATTTTATATAGTTTTACACATTTTTAACGATTGGTTTTTATGTTTTGAAAATAAAAACAATGCTCTAGTTTATTCGCCGCTCTAAACTATTAATTTTTATCAATGATGTTATCTCGTTTTCCTTGCATGCCTCCTCCTAATCGTTGCATGTTTTATAACTTAAGTAGATAGATAAACATAGCAATTCCACCAATGCATTTAAAAAAATCATTGCTAATGAACATCGTTACGGTCAAGCAATTTTAAATAAAATTAGAACTGCAATAACGGGCAAAAGTAATCAATATAATCTTTTTCTCAAACATTAAACTTGTATAAAGCTCATTTTTATAAGATTATAAATATTTGAATACCCCTGTTTCCTTCTAATTCGGTTTACAGAAAAATGTGGGGGACAAATATTTTAATAAAAGCTCAATTAATAATACCCGTGGGCTGCTCCTAATATATCACCTAAATTTTTGATTTAGTGCCCTTAATAGAATTATTTAAGGTAGTGGGTTTATATGTAACAGAAAAAAACATTTATCTTTATGATTAGCGTTCTTAACTTTAAAAAATCTAAGTTAACAATAAAGTTTATTTTGGAGAAACAATGTATTTATAATTGAAGAGCTTAGTGGATGAATGTGCTAGGTAAAACTGAAAAATTCAGATTTCTGTGTCCCCAATGAACATATCATTCCATCCTTTAAAGATAACAGTGCAGCCACAACAGTGCAGCCATAACAAGTGCAGCCATTTTCATAAACTTAAAGTTAAGTAGATTTTTTTACCGTTTGCAAGTACCTTTTACAACGGATTTAAGTGCAAGGTAAAAATTTTAAAGTTCATTTTCTCGCTTTCACCTTTTTGTCACTTAGCACGTTCTTCCACTGAACTCTTCAATTCAACTGGCACATTTTACGATAAAAGTCAAACTTAATTTCAAACAACGAAAAAAAAGTCTTTTAGGTTATCTGAAACTAATTTTATTTAATAAAAAATGAATAAAAAGGGGCATGAAAAACAAAAATCCATAAGCGCGAAAATTAACAAAGCAAATGATGAACATTAAGAAATAAGGATATTTAACAGCTACAAAAATTCATTTCAAAAGCTCTTTTATAGCTCTTTCAGAACCATCAAGAGTCCCATTTCGATATCCTAAATCTTATTAAATGGATAATCCCAACACTTGGATAAATTAGTTTTGAAGGGCAGCACAATTTAAATTACAATAAAATATTTTATAAATATTAAAATATCGCACTCAGAAAAGTGGGTATTTTCATGGCCTCGTGTTCCTTAGAACAGTTTACAGCAACTCCAAATAAGTTAATTGTATTTGGTCTTTATGTTCAAATAAATTAAGTTACCAATTCGAAACGAAAATATAATTTCCAATTAATTTGCACCATCTCAAGACTATTACCCAACACGTGTGTTGATTTAACTACTGATTAATTAAATAAGCCAACCTCGGCGAAACTAGAAAATATTTACGTACATCCAATCAAATTATGATGGTGTTTAATTGTTCATTTAGTTAACACTTTACCGACCGGTAGCGGTTCGAACTACATTACTATTTACATTACTATTATTTCCAAATAGAGTCATTCCACGTCAAATCGACCAGCTCAAAATATTCATGTCACATAATTCCATCTTGATTTTTCTCCAAGTACTAGAAACAAATTTATTCGACACGTATTTTTTATTTTTTCAAAATTCTAAGAATCAAGAAAGTTATGATTTTTTGAAACCGAAAAATTAAGCCTAACAAATTCCAACAAATTCCATACAAAAATTTATTACTTGTTCCCAGGTTACCCTTTTAAGTTATACTCGTTCGAAAATACCCTGCCCAATTTCCCATAGACCGCAATGCTAAATGAGAAAAAGTTAAGCTTAACTTTTCGGTTTCAAAAAATCATAACTTTCTTAATTCTTAAAATTTTGAAAAAATAAAAAATACGTGTCGAATAAATTTGTTTCTAGTACTTGGAGAAAAATCAAGATTGAATTCTGTGACATGAAGATTTTGAGCTGGTCGATTTGACGTGGAATGACTCAATAGCTCTCGTTTAGCTCGTGCGACGATAATTTAAAAATAAACTAAACAGGCCCGGTTTCGACCTAAACTTACGCGCGGAATATAAGGGCTTTTCTTAAACCCTCCAATGTACTATTTTCATACTGTTGCCATATGGCAACAAGTAACATAATCCACATTATTCTATTAGAGCTCCCTATCGACAAATCTGAGTTTTTTTCATCTATTACATTTCATTTTGAAATTTTAATTACTTATAACCCTTATCGATGACAGTAGTAAAAGTGTATTCAAAATTAAAGAGTGAAGTTATTAACTGTTGTGAAATTACGTCTTTGGCAGAATTCAAAGTATAATAGTATTAGTACTAAATACAAATAATTTTTAAAAAAAAATAATTGTAGTTCAAAAAGGTTATTTTAAAACATATGTAGTAGTTTTCTCTAATCATTATTATCAAAATTGGAATTTTGTAGTTGGTTTTCGTGTTATTATAGGGTAACGCAATTTAATAACATCTTTACGAGCCGTAGACTGAACACGGAGTTGCCTCACTAAATCTAACAGAAAGATCAAAAGTCGATTAATCGGCCGGTCGGTACAAGCTAGCGGGTTAACAAGCTAAAATTGTAAATAATTACCCCAGTTATTCGTTCTTGCACAATGTTATTTTTCATCAGAATTTTAGTATAAAAACAAATCAAAGAAACTCATGTAGATAGGAAAAAGTTTTTATTGCTCAGAGCTATCGGTCAGTATGACTGTTTAAGGGAGTCTTTCTTTTACAGTGCATGGTAACCGTTCCATCCGTGCTTGGATGGGTTAGTAGTACACTCCGAAGACGACAGGAGAAAAGAGAAAAACACCAATCTTTTTTGATAGACACATAAGTGTGGAGGGATGAGAAACAAAATAAATGCCCATTATTCTCCGCCTGTTTTTAAATACAAAACAAAAACTGCATGTTTCTGGACTTCATAATACAACTTTACATTCAACTAAGTTTTTGGACACTGAAATTATTTTTTCATTTACCAAAACAATACAATTATTTCATATTTTTTAATTAAATATTAATAATTTTGCCGAAATTTAAAATTTTTCTACTATTATTTTTCTTTCGCTCAGCAAGTTTTTCATTTATATCTTTTGATGCCATAAGTCTGATACCTAAGCATTTGTTAAAAAAATACGAATTGAAAATTAAAATCAACGATTTATTAAATTCTTTGATAATAAGCAGATAAAATTTGACAACTTTCTTTAAAGAAATTTAACAAATTATTAGTTAAGAAAATTCAATTTGATTTGAATTTTTTAATTAACAAATGTCAGACTTGAAGGATTAACAAACTAAAGTGAAAAACTTCCTAGGTAAGAAAAATCGTTCAAGACCAAGAAAGGGAACTAAGGCAATGGAAATTAGAACTAAAATCGTATTTTTAATATAGTTATCTGATTGTGAAGAGGAACATCCACTCTTTAGAAATAACCTTGTTTCCAATTTCTACAAGTGCGGATCTGGATAACAAAAGTGTGGATGCGCCTGGTTGGTTAACGGCTCGGAAATCTCTCTTCGCGATTGGCGGAGGACGCATTCTACCTTTTACCACCATCACCATCATTCTTCAGTAGAGGAGAGGGATGAGCAGAGGTAGGAACGCGAGGCCCAAGAGCACGTGAATCCTGAGAACGGGATTGCTATGCGCCCCACGGAAAACGTGCTTCATTTGTGATTTCTCCTAATAAGATTTTGAATGCAATGCAATTATAGTGAGCTTATTAAAAGAGATCTAACAATTTTGAAGACAATTTATTAATAATTGAAGATTAGATTTTCGGGATCTGAAGATACTTGAAGAGACCAGGTTACTTTGAAACCGGTGGAAAAATTTAATCTGGAAGAATTATAAAAAAACTGGTCGTAGGAAAGTTTGACTTGCTAACAAGGTTTTGAATTTCATTAAAAGACTATGGATGAATATTGACAAAACAGGAGATAATATTTGGATATCATATATTACACCTCCACTTTGAGATATTTTTGTTTAAATATGTGGATTACAGAACTTCAAATCGGGATTATTTGTCTCATTTATGCAGTGCAAGGTAACGAAATGAATGAAAGTGGGGAGGATTATTCCACGGACTATCAAATGAACACGGTTAATGAGGAAGTTTATAACTCGTATGGCGAAAGGGCAAGTACCATTTAATATTTTTATGGATAGAATATTTTATTTTAAACTAGTTCGATAACTTGTTTTTTAAAAGTCAATTTCGGGCTCTTTACTTACAATTTATTTTTAGAGACTAATACTATGCAATTTATGTGGAATAAGGTGGTTATTTATTTGTCTTCTAATTTAATTTTTTGAATCTATCTCTACTTCGTTTTATATAATGTATAGGACATAAATGTTAGAAATTTGTAGTGATACACATTTTTTAATAAAAAATGTACTAATAAGTGCAAAAAAAGGCAGTATAAAAAGCTATACATACAAAATCTGATAAAAAAAAAGAATTTTTATCAAAATATAAAAACAAATATTGTTAATTTAAGCTAAAGTAAATTAATTTTTATTAAAAAACCAAAGTGAATTCGAATTAGTAGAATTTTTTAAAATGTAGTTTTGCAACAGCCTATATTAATGCATATTAATTCACTTACTGTATATATAAATAATAAAGATAGAATTTAGAATTAACAGTTGTCAATAATGATTTTGAAGCTTAATACCCAATAAACAAAAAAAAAATGAACATTCACTTATATGAATGAGATAGCAACATAATAAAAACGCGAAATAAGATTTTAAAAAGCTGGAGTTTCATGTAAGACACTTTTGTACAGCTGTGGAAATAAATAAAAAAGTACCACTAGTGATTATTTCAGCCGTTAGTCACCCTATAGAATCGGACCTTTTTGAGATTGTGAACAGTTAATATCCTGAGTTAATTGCATGACACAAAATTTGCATAAGGGTCCGTCTTCATATTAAAAATTTTACAAACTTTAAAATTTCCAATAGCCAACAAGCAATTTTAATAACTTAGAAATGCTATGCACTCTCGAAAACCCTTAAATCTAAGTTTTTGTTACATTTGGATAAATTATTGAAGAGTTATTCAATCGAATCACTTGTGGACCTTTTGAGGACCATCTCTAAAATGACAAGCAAGCATGCATGCAAGGCCATCTTTATTTATCAACTACACATAAAATCTTATACACAGTCCTACAAAGGGTAATTAAAAAGTACATTTTGTGAAATACTCAGCAAATTATTAAATTTTTTTAAAAAAATTGGGATTTCGCTTAAATTTCCTGTCTTAAATTTATTTCTGTAAAATATTAAGGGGTTTTTATTCATATTTTTTTAAAATGAATATAATAATTATTTAAAAATATAAAGAAATTTTAAATACCCCAATATTGAATGCATTTTGTTTGGGTTATTATAATTTATTTTCAGTAAAAAATTCGTTTCATTATCTTAATTATTTATAGATTGGGATAGTTTTTTTTATGTGCAACTCATTTAACACTAAGGCACCTTAACTTTGCACGGCTCTAACTTCCCTAACAACGATTAAAAACAAACAAAATTTGGCATTTCGTATTACAATATGTCATAGATTAGAAATATGGACTCAAAAAGGGGTGTTGCTATTGGAAATTTTAAAGTTAGTAACATTTTTAATATATGAAGATGGCCCCTTATGCAAATTTTGAGTCATGCAATTAACTTAGAATGTTAACTGTTTACAATGTCAAAAAGGTCCGATTCTATAGGGTGACTAACGGCTGAAATAATCACTCTAGTGGTACTCTTCTTTATTTCCACAGCTGTACTTAAATAGGAGCAAAATAATATCCCAACAAGGTCACCATTTTTGTAATATATAATAAATAACAATTGGTAAAATGCCACAGTTAAGATACTTTCATCTTTGGAAAGTAATACAAGTACAGGTAAAAATATCGACTATTAAGCAAGAAGTAAGTTTGTATGGGAAAACATCAGAAATTACATAAAGCTCAAAGAGAAAAGTATATTTCTAAAATATCTCGATTAATTAAAAAATTTCTTAGTAAAAATTTTAAGAAAAAAGTATAATAATGGTCATCACATCAAGTACAATGGACTTAAAGAGGCTTTAAAATGTGATATAGAAAACATATGGGAATTTATATAATTTTTTCACATCTTTTAAACGTCATTTTTATTTTTCATACTTCCAACTTTAATCGCTTCAATAAGTTGAGACTTGATTAAATGAGTTAAATAGGAGTTCGCTCATGCTTCATTATTCAATGACGAAAATATAAAAGACCTCATTTAGCTTATTAGGTTTTGTACATTACAAAAAGACGATTCCGTATAACTGACTTGTTGAATAACATCTTCTAAACCTCACAAACTTGAAAAAAAAAAGTATATCTACTGTAAAACCAGTTATTGAAAAAGCACCAGAGAATGATACACACTCTCAATAACAATAGACAGCAGGTATGCGATACGCTTAGTGATTAAAAAGACCAGATAGACAGCCCACACTTAGCATCTGAATAATAAAATTAAATTATGCTAACTTTCCTTTGTTAATGCAATTGAATGTCTGGTTTGTTATAAAAGAATGATTAATACGCTACTAAAGCCGTGAAAGGAAGAAAAAGAGGGCACGTGCATACAAAATGAAACCACCAAAGCGTAGGCGTTAAATTTAATAAAAAAGAAAAGTAAATGGAGTCTCTGACCCTTGGTCCATAGATGCTCCGTTACCTCTAAATGCTGGTGTTTCTTAGGTTATCAGAACAAACATAGTTTTATAAAAGCTTACTGCAAAGTGAGATATGGAATAAATAACAGAATATAATAAGAGAACGTGAAAAGTGTTTTTTTTGAAATGACAAATTTCAATGCACAAATAAAAATGGTTGAAAGAAAAAAAACAAGGAAATCTGTAACAATTTTAAAATTGAAAAGAAAGTTTTTAGTATATATTAAGATTCTTCAATAATATTGTGAAATTAAAAACATAAATTTCTTAAAAGTAAAGTAGAAGGTATTTTTAAAAAGTTATGTACTAAATTTTATCTATAAAAATTCACAGTTTTTACACATTTACAACAACGATAAACCCTTTTATTTAATTATAAATTAATTAAGTATCAAACATTTATTTTAGCTTAAACATATTGATAAAAAAGGTACAATAGCCTTGTTATACAGATTGAAATGCAAATGAAAGATTAAATATCTTTAAAAGCATACAGCTTATTTTGGGGGTGTTGTTGTTGTTGTCACTAATCCAGCTACACCACCTGGGATTAGTAACAACAACAACAACAACAACAACAACAACCTCGAAACAAACTGCATGCTTTTTAAGATATTTAATCTTTCATTTTCATTAAAATATGTTGAATTTTTTAAACTCTCAAAGAATATTTAAATATAAAATTTTCATACCTAACCTTAATCAATCCCGCTCTACAAACACATGATAGTGACTGGCCTGTTCAAGCGTAAAGATTTACATTGTTCGTGTCATTGCTGATTGGGAAAAAAGTCTGCGCAGGTTTTAGTAGTTTAACCTATGCCCAGGCATACATTATTTATAAACAGATAGCGATCTGTTTGTTCACTGCATAAAGACGATTCGGCTGCTTAACCTGCTTCACAGACCATTAACATTGAAACTTTGTTTCTGAAATTGGAATGTTAACTGGAACGATTTCTGGAGATTCTTAACATTCACATTGTCACGTTTTGTGACTTATTTTTATGCGACTATTGTTTTCCAACAGGAGTCTTCAACTGAAAGTTAAAAAATTACGACCATCATGAACATCTTGTTAGAAGTTTAACAGAGTACCAGCAATATGTCAAAGATTCATTTCTAAGCAGACCTATGAATTGTAAATTGTTAATTACAAATTGCGCTAAACAAATAAAAATCGCCCAAACAAGTATACTCGGAATATACACGGCTCAAAACAATTTTGGGAGAGCATGCCCTTTCACCCCCAATGATTCCATTTGGAATCATACGCTTGCTTTTTTATCTAAGTTCACTTATTTATCATTAACTCACTAAGTTTGCACTTATTTATCGTTAGATGGAAGAATCCGTGTCTTTTGAAGAATTACATAATTTGTTTTAACTAAATGAGAAAATATGAACAAAATGGTAAAATAAAATGCACTCTCAAAAATTTTAATGAAATAAATTGACTCTAAATTCTTCACGCTTGCATCTTTCGATGCTTAACTTTGATTTTAACTTTTTTAACAAATAAAGTTTTTAAAAAATTATTATTATAATTTGTTCAAAAGTTACGATTCTAATTATTAAGACTTTTGTCCTATATTTTTTACCATTTCATTATGGATGCATAATGAATCTATTTCATAAATTTTAAATTCTTAGAATAAAAAATTGGAACTGAAAGAGTTAACAAAAGTACGCAATGTGCTTTCCCAATTGTTTTAAGCAGTGTTGGTAAAAATTGCTATAAAAACCCATTTTTTTAATGCTAAAACTTTATTTGAACAAATTTTTCAAAAGGCCATTCGTCGGACCACTTGAACTCAAGCAAATTGCAGATTTTTCCTCTTGTAAAATAGTAATTGCTACAAAATAGTAGGGGAAAGTGCTCAGCTTTGAGACAGTTGTACCTGGGGACATGGGGAATAACTCGCTTTAGGAAAATCAAAAAAATCCTGTATTTTTAGTGGCAACACTACTAACAAAACTTTATCTTCTCTTGTTAAAGAAATGTCACCGAAAGCTACTGGGGGTATAATAAACAGGATTTATTGATTTCACACATCTCGATTAACTTTTACTATCATTTTATATTTTGTATTACGTGTCGGTTTAATCTTCTTGTCGGCTCTCTTTAGTACTACTTAATAACCCATGTTTGAAGTAATTTTTAATCCTACTTGTGTTTTTCAAAACTTAACACTTTCTTATTACAATGCGTTTTAAAAAATTACCCGATGTGCTGTTCCTTGGGACAGTATTTAGGTTGTACCTAGGGACGTCCCTAGGTACAACCAATTTTTCTGCTGCACTGTAAATTGTTGCGTACTGTGCCTGTTACTGTTTCTCTGAATTTTCAAATGTCCTTAATTTCCGATCAGAGGCCACAGACCTGCTCTTCTGTATACCTTGAAGAAATTTGACCACTTTCAAAACACATTCTGAGAAAACAAACCACAAGAGAGGCAGAAAGGAAAATCTCATTTTAACCGATAATACAGAAGTCAAACAAAACGACCAAAAGAGCAAAAAGTCTGCTATAAGTAAAAATAAAGCAAATATACGTTTGAAGGATGTTTAATGGAAGGTTGGAACTCGACTCTTAATTCAAACATAAATATTTGAAAATGATTTGACACTAAATTTGCATAATTAATCAACAAATAATGATGAACTTCAAGTAGGGGACTTAATTTTCGTGATGTTTCTGGGGAAAACAACTGTCAAATATATCTTGGCCAATATTATTGAAGTACAGGGTAATGAATTTAATATAAAATACTTAAAAAATATTGAAAATTCGAATGAATTTACTAAAACTGAAAAATATACTGAAAAATTTGAACTCGATAGAGATGATACAAAGTTTTGTTAGCCAAGCCACAAGAAGAGGACAGCAGTTCTTTTCCTACGTCTTTTTGATGATTATATTATAATCTTAGGTAGATTTAATTATTATTAATTTTTTTGGCTTATAAATTATCTTGCGAATTTGCAAATTATGTTATTGAAAAATAAAGCTACTATTTATAATTACAACAAAATTACTCTATTTCCAAGTCTTGGGGATTGCATTTATTAGTTTTTTATAAATAAAAAAGCATTTGGGAAGCGTATTCGTTAATGGTTTAAAACGTATTTAGAAATACATTTTAAATTAAGAAAAAGAAGCAGTTCGATATTTTTTTTTAGAAAAATGGAAAGATGTCATCCTATACGAAGTCCAAAAATGTATTTGACTTCTTATTTGTACGACAGAATTGTGTTCTAGCCAATTCGGAACAATGTCCTCAGGTACATCGTGCCTTGTCCCCAGGTACATCACTGAAGTTGTACCTGGAGACATCGTACCTGTGGGGTTAAATATTAAAGAAAAAAATCTTTAAAAAATACCTTTGTATAGGCAAGGCTTTGTTAAAGGAGAATACCTAAAAACTTTTAAGTAATCGGTTTATAAAAAAATATTAAAATTAAAAATCTAAATCTATCCCAAACCTCAGCACCTTCTCCTATATGAGTTATTTTATTATCTTTCTTTTTATTGTTATGTGTAAACAATTTTTTATGTAGTAAAAGGCTTTTCGAACTAATGTAGGGTTATATTACTAAGTCATATATTAGAGAAAATAATATCTTTTTTTAATTAGTTTATAAAGGTTGCAGCATATTTTGTAAAAGACATTGTTGTAATTCTGCCCCGTAGAATTTTGGAACGAGGTAATCATAACGAGGCTGAATCATTGCATATGTGTTTAGTTATGCGAAGAAATACGTTTTCATGAACTAAAAGTAAAATTTTGAGGCCGTAAGGTTTTTCGGTCTTCATTTTTTGGTTAAAGGAAAGTTTTTTTCAATTAGATATTTGTTCATGCTATTAGCTACAGTTACCTGCATAATAATTCGAATGTAATTATTCGCAAATGACATTGTTTTGGGGTTAAACAAAAAAAAAAGTGCAACTAGGGATAATTGACCCAAGCCAATTGGGGATAGGTGACCCAATAAACAACACAAAAGTAGACAGAAGTAGATTAAGGATTTTTTTTTAAAAACTCACGGCAATCCCAAAAGTAAATGAATGGGTTCTTAACGGAGTATAATGCTTGTTGGGAAGGTACAAGGGAATTGCTTTTAACGAGCTTACAATTCAATATGCACCAAGAATAGATGGAAAATGTTTTAAATGGCCTGAATTGGATTAATACATCTTAAGTTGATATTGATTAAACAGTAGCGGTTCTTCAGACACCTTTGTTTTCTCTGCAAAATAAATGTAGCCCCACTTTTGTATTTCGATCAGAATTTACTTTTAAATTTGATTATTTCGTTAGTATAAGCATAATTAACGTGATAATAATAAAAAGCAATAATTTTGCCGGAAAATACTATAAATCTTTATAAAATTTATAAATATGATATTAGTTTTGTTATTAGGTAATTTTTTTGTTGATGATTTTAAGTCTTACTGCCAAATTTTTGGGTTAGGTCACGTATCCCTAATGGGTGGGTCATGTATCCCTATGCATTGGGATACATGACCTAAAACTAACGTTTAGATAATTTATATTTTACTGCTATTGCAGTTAATATTATAGAAACCACTGAATGAAGTATAAATTATTTGTATTTGGACATTCACAAATAGTCTTATTTAAAAGTTACAAGCAAAAACTTCGAGTTGGGTCATATGTCCCTGGTTCCCCCTATTACAAGGTTATTATTCATTAATAAATGCTTAAATATAGATGAAAAATTACGTTTTCTTTAAAAAAATAAACTGTAGGTGGAAATAGTGATCTTATTCGAATAAAAATGGATTTCGCATGCTTTCTAAACAAGTATTAAAGTTTGCCGGGACTTTTAAATAATTGAAATACTTCAAATTCTATTTTTTTCGGAGATTTTTAATGTCTCCTAGTTTCGATGTGCTAAATTTTTGGACGCACGAATGTGTCTGTAGCATACATGTAGCTTGGGCCAAAGTGATGACCGACAGACACAGCTTCAATAAAAGTTTCCCCTTGTTACGTTATAAACGTAGTGTTGAAGCTGTGATAAAGATTCTATTACATTTCTGGCGATCAAATTTTTAAAGATATTCGTATGCCACTAATATAAGTTGTTTGAATTTTTTTAAGAAATAAAGAAGACAATCTTGGCAAGATCTCCGTCTTCCTACATGCATACCGTAAATTAGTTATCTCATGAAACAAAATTTTAATTTATTTATCCTTTTTGCTATATGCGAGAATTTATGCTATATGCGAGAATAAAGGAGACTTTGGGGGACTTATATGAAGTTACTTTTTTTTTGTAAGCTTTTTTATTTTTGTTCGAAAAAAGTAATAAAAACCTACAAAAATTAAGTTACAAATGAGTTCAGTAGATTCTGGGATTTTGGAGTTGCTTATCTGAAACCACTCAATAGCTCGAACTAAAAGAGCGCGGAAATTTGCACATGAGTTCCCAGTACCTGTGGGACGTCAAAATAAGCTTAAAAAAATTTTAAATCGTCCATGCGCAAATGGTAGCTGCCATAGAACTTTTTAGATTTTGAAGATATTGAAATCACCATATAAGGTACATTAATACATGTAAATTAGGGATTTACTGAATGATAATAGAAAGTCGCGTTGAGTACCACAATCTTGGTTGCTATTGGCCCAGCAATATTCCCGGTTTTATTTTGGATAAAATAAAATTCTTATTTACAAGTCACCTACACAAGTGAAGTATTATTTTAGCATTTTACAAAGAATAATGTACTAATATACTTTTGAATAAGACAAAAAAGGGAAGGGGGTAATGAAACTTTCTACGATTAAAAAAAATAGACAGTTAAAACAAACGCAATTTTTTTCTAAAGACTCTTTAAGTTATAAAAAAAAGTTATGGAGTGTTTTCTTGGTTATATCCCATAGTTTGCCACCAAGAACGAAAATTTTGAATAAGAAATTAAATAATGTTCTTTTTTTTAAGTTTGTCTTATAATAGTACATAATAATGGTTAAGAGCAGAGAAAAGAATTAAAAGCCTTAATACAATAAACTTTGGGATTTAGTTATTTTTTCTGCTCTAAACCATATGTATGAAGTTCACAAAACTGAGGATGGAATAAAGTTGATAATAGTCAGTTTTCGATGGAAAAATTTGAGAATTCGAAAAATTAAATAGCGGTTTTGTTTTTAAAGAACACATACACCTTTAAAAACATTTTGCTACCATTTTAGAGTCTGTCGATTTAATTTTTAAATCGTTAAATACGGTGTTAGACATCGATTTTTTAAACGAATAATTTATAAGTCTGTCCAATTGAGTTTACGCTTCCATTCTAAAAAATGTAGGTAAAAAACGATAAATTAAATTAATAATAATAATTCGTAGTCCTGTGACAGCAACTGCCAGGCAATAGAACTAATTTCAAAATCTTAACACGGATGAGCCAAACAAGCGTTTAAATCTACTTCACAATAGCTACTCGCTAGATTAGCCGTGTCAATTTAGTTTTCAGCAAATTCAATGAGCATTTTTCAGGTATTGAATGGCAACAGAAATGGCAAATGAAAATAAATTATTTTTCGAGATGAGATTTGTGAATCAATGTAACGAGGGAACAAAGCACCAATCGAATCACAGATCGAAGGCAGACCAAGAATGACAGTTGGAAACGAATAAAACACCTGAAACAAGTAACTTAATATTTTCAATCATTTACTACTTAAACTTTTAATTACAGTTATTTACATTTAAATTAAGTAGAGTAACGTCAAAGGTGAAGTTTTTGTGATCTCTTAAGATCTAATATAAAGTTTTATACTTTCTTATAATATAAAAATTAGTTTGTAATTTACTTTAATTTACCGAACAGAAACTCGATGACTTTACTGTATTTGTTGGGTTACTTTTGTAAAAATCGAAAGAATTTTTAAGAAATAACAGACAAAATTGATATGCTGACGATGTTCGTCTGTCTGTCCGTAACCACCTTCTAAACTCGCTTCCATCTGTCTTATCTTAAAAATTCTTTTTTGTTAGAAATGTATGACCTCAGGGACCCAACTTTCAAATTTTTTGTCCGCCTAACTGTACGTCCGGACGGACATCTGTGTTTACTGTTTATCTTCGAATTCTTCATTGAAATAGCACTTAAAAGTACCACTCAAGGGGATATCATAGTTACAAATGACAAAAACATTGAATTTTGGAAACTAGTATTTTCAAATAGATGGAAGCCCGTCGATCTACCGAATGAGACCAATTTTGTATCGATCGGTTAATTATTTCTTATAAAAAATTAAAATTATAAAAATAAACACATGCGTCACGCCCCCTTTGAATTACTAATTGTATGCTTGTATTATTTATGTATTATAAAATATAATTTTTGTGTGTGTTGATATTTGAAAAATATTCACCGGCTCAATGTAAAAAAAAATATCCTGACGATTTACATGAAATTCGGTTAACAAGAAATGTTTCGGTGGTTCCTTCGAGTTCGTGTTAAAGGTGCTCGACTGTTTGTTTTTTGCGTTTTTCCCAAAAGTATAATTTACAACACATACACTCTTAAAACAGACACTCTTAATTTAACTCATTCTGAGTGGATTTCACTCCTCCAGACTGGAAAATGCACTTCTCCTTTTGGAGTGGATCCTTTGTGTGTTAAACCTCCGACAGGATCACTCCAAACGAGTGATTTTAACTCAGTCTGAGTAAATATGCATGCCTTTACGGTGTCGAAAATGCACTTCTCCAACTGGAGTGGATTTCACTCTTTTGTTTTAAGAGTGAAGGTACACTTTTCTCCAAATCTATTAAATATTTCTTAATAATTTTTTTGTGTGTTTTAAAACCATTCTAGATCTATTTAAGTCAAGTAATTTAGTCTTACAAATTAAAAAAAAATATGTTATTATTTTACACTTTTCTTCGTTGAAAATCAAAATTTTTATGAATGTAGAATATAATGTTTTTAAAATAAAATTTAAAAATTATTTTGGGCAAAAAAAATAGGTGACCAATATCAATCAAACTGTTTACTTGCATTTGAAAAAAGTTTTTTGTGCTTTCATTGTATATTTTTTGTAGAAAGTATACCGAAAAAATACTTGTATTTTTGAAAATTCGTAATTGTATGATTCAAAAGATGTATTTTTTCTTAAAAAATAATTTTTAAAAATAAGATTCTTAGGTGTAAATATAATAATAAAAGCACAATTTATAATTTGGTACAATTTTTTTACTGTACCATAATTTTTAAATGATTTAGAGCCGTTTGAAATCAATACTAGCAGGGCTGCCACTGGTAAATAGCATTGAAAATAGTTGCTTTAGTAGCCTCAGATGTAAAAAATAGTAGCCAAAATAGTAACCTGGGATACAAAATAGTAACCAAAATAGTAGCCATAAGAAAGACGATTAATCATGGGAAATGCAACATTTTTAAGTTCAAAAGGGCTGCAATTTTATTTAACAAGAAAACAAGTTATAAAATTAATGCGCAGTACAGAACATTCCAAAATTTCTGTTGTAAAACATTTTAGAAATTAATAGTAAGGAAAAACAAATTCGAAGGATACAGTAAGAAAATATAAGTTGTGAAAAAAGACTTTACATTTAACTTTTTTTTAAATTTTCAGTGATTTTGTATAGAAATCAATAAAATTTGTTTTCCATTTTTGAACGTATTCGGTTTATTTTTTCTGCTTTCTGTTCATGTTCTCGTTTCTTTTGACTTATCTGCCCCAATTGGATTGGGAGATCTCTGCGGCCAAATTGCCGAAACTCGATGCGACTTTCAGATCGCCGTAGTTCCGCGACTTTCGGATCGCCGTAGTTTCGCGACTTTCGGATCGCCGTATAGTTTCGCGACTTTCGGATCGCCGTAGTTTTGCGACTTTCGGATCGCGGTAGTTTCGCGCCTTTGGATCACCGTAGTTTCGCGACTTTTGGATCGCCGGAGTTTCGTGAATTTCGGATGGCCGTAGTTTCGCGTCTTTCAGATCGCCGTATTTACGCGACTTTCGGATCGCCGGAGTTTCGCGACTTTCGGATCGCCGGAGTTTCGCGACTTTCGGATCGCCGGAGTTTCGCGACTTTCGGATCGCCGGAGTTCCGCGACTTTCGGATCGCCGGTGTTTCGTGAATTTCGGATCGTCGGAGTTTCGCGACTTTCAGATCCCCGGTTTCCGCGACTTTCGGATCCCCGAGTTCCGCAACGTTCTGATCCCCGCGTAGTTTTGCGACTTTCGGACCACCGTAGTTTTACGACTTTTGGATAGGCGTTAGTTTTACGATTTTCGGATCCCCGGAGTTTCGCGACTTTCGGATCCCCGGAGTTTCGCAACTTTCGGATCGCCGTAGCTTTTCGACTTTCGGATCCCCGCGTATCGCCGTAGTTTTGCGACTTTCGAATCCCCGGAGTACCGCTACTTCCGGATCACCGATTTTCGCGACTTTCAGATCCCCGGAGTTCTGCGACTTTCGGATCCCTATATATACCTTAAAATTTTAATTATATATTTTTTGAAGACTAAATCGAACAAACATACAATTCTTAAAAAATATGGAAATCGGAGAGAATCGCGTTATTTCCTATTTTTTTATGGATTTACCGAATTTTGGTTTTTCCATCAGCCGATGAAAGACGGGAAACATCGGCTCATCGGCCGAAATTCGCCAGTGGTCACGTGATCTCCAAGTTGACTACAACAACAAAAACTGAAAATTGCAACTTCTACGAGCGCATGCCCATACATACAGGGGTGAAAGTGGCCAAAATTAAAAAAGAGGAAATCACGCGAGTAACAATATAGGGTTTCTGCCAAAACGGACAGTCCCTAATTCATAACTTTTCGTGTCTAAGTTAACAGTTTTTCATGACTATATAAATAGCATCTCAAATAAAAAAAAAAAATAATTCAAATTGAAACAACTCGAAAGTTGACAACACAAACATAGTAAACAATTTATAGTGTTTGTGTAGACAATTTTCATGTTTAATGGGCAAGTGCACAAATTTATTTTAGAAATAAATTATTGCACCATAAAATGATTTCAAAATGTAATTAGATAAATAAAGTGAAAAAAAATCTTTTTTCTTTAATGTGAACTTATTGGAGAAGTAATGCTTCATATGTATTAATTTTTTCTTTGATTAATTATTTCAGGAATTTCTTTGTTCTCTTATAAGTGTGTTGTGTTGTATAGTGCAATTGCATTCCTCCTTCTAATAAGGGTTGCGCTTGCATTAAAAAAACACTTTATAAATCACCAGTTAAATAAAAATTACAGAAAAGCCTACTGGCAGAACTATTTACATAATTTTATTTTTTTAATAATAGTTTAAATTTAGGATACATCTCTTACTCTCTACCACCGGAATTATCATTGAATTAAAATCAATGACTTTTTTCTAATATTAATAACTCCGGATTTTCCGAAGACACTAAGCTTTGGCGTTCCGAAAATCGAGAAAGTCGCGGAATTCCAGTGATCCGAAATTTACGAAATTCCGGGGATCCGAAATCAATAAACTTCGCCGTTCCGTATGTCGCGGAGCTCCGGCGATCCGAAATTCGCGGAACTCCGGCGTTCCGAAAGACACTAAACTCCGGCGCTCTGAAAGTCGCGGAACTCTAGCGATCCGTAAGTCGCCGAAGTCCAGCGTTCCGAAAGTCCGACGATCCGAAACTCACGAAACTCCAGTGATCCGAAACTCACGAAACTCCAGTAATCCGAAACTCACGGAACTCCAATGATCCGAAATTCACGAAACTCCGGCGTTCTGAAAGACACTAAACTCCGGCGTTCTGAAAGTCGCGGAACTCTAGCGTTCCGAAAGTCCGGCGGTCCGGAAGACACGTAACACGAAAGTCGCGGAACTCTAGCGATCCGTAAGTCGCGGAAGTCTGCGTTCTGAAAGTCCGACGATCCGAAACTCCAGTGATCCTAAAGACAAGAAACCTTAGCGATCCGAAAGTCGCGGAACACGAGCGATCCGTAAGTCGCGGAACTCCAGCGTTCCAAAGGTCGCTAAAGTCCGGCGGATCCGGAAGACACGAAACTCCAGCTTTGCAAAAGACATGAAACTCCGGCGATCCGAAAGACAAGAAACTAAAGCGATTCGAAAGTCATGAAACTCCAGTGATCCGAAATTCCCGAAACTCCAGCGATCCGAAAAAGTCGCAAAGGTCCGGCGATCCGAAAGACGCGAATAAATATAGATCGATTTTTATTACTTTCGGACGTTTCTTTACTGAAATACATGACTTTTGGTCGTTTTTTTTTGCTCAAATTCAATACTTATGACAAAATTAACCCAATTTCCAAACTCTTTCTTTTTCTTTTCATATGCGCGGAAACCCTGTTAATACGATTTTTTTTTTTTTTTTTTGAAAACTTAGAAAATCTAAAAGTTTTTCGTAATTTTTTGAAAATCTTGATTCAGCGGATTTTTCTGAAAAATTCGGAAAAAGCGGAATTTTTTTTGAAAAATCGGAAAAAAAGAGGAATTCCGCCGTTCGGCGGAAGTCTGGCACCCCTGATACAAGCTTATGCGTGCGGCGCCGGCGGTCCTAAAAGTACCGAACCTGGAATGATTTTGTTTCACTCCCGCTTTTTGACACATGATTTTTTTCAAAAATAGTCGCCGATTTAAAAATAGTAGAAGTATACACTGAAATAGTCGCTTTTAACCCAAATTTTCCGAAAAAAGTAGCCATAGTCGCCTCCCCTTGAAAATAGTCGCTTTAGTCGCCTAAATAGTAGCCAGTGGCAGCCCTGTACTAGGAATCGCTCATTTTTGCTGTCGCTAACTATGATCTCCCCTTAAGAAACTATTTCACTTTCTATTGTTCAATTTCTAAAAGCCGGTTAACTTTTCATTGTTTTTTAAAGGAAAATAGATAGCAGTAGGCTTTTATTAATGCAGTATGCGGTTTCAACACATTAAAGACTAAAAAAGTCAAACATATCCATTTAACAAATGTCATTGTTAGTCAGTGGAATTTTTTAATTATAAGTAGAAAGGAGGAAAAACGAAAATAAATTCGGGAAAAAGTGCATATTATGTCCCAACTCTTTTTTACCCTTTAATATTCAAATGAATTGCAATAGCTATCATTAAGATATTCAAAGAAAATAGCTGAAATTAAAACTTAATTCGGTGCATAAAGGGTTAAATTATACACTGCAAAAAAAAATCTGTAAATTTTACAGTAAAAAGTACTGGCACCCAGGGCGCCAGCACTATTTACTGTAAAATTTACAGTACTATTGATTTTTTAAATACTGTATTTTTAGCAGTACTAAGTACTGTTTATGGTTAAGTATTTATTGTGAAATATACAGTAGTAATACGGTTTGACTATAGTAAGTTTTACACTACTTAGTAGTGTCGATTAGATATTTTTACTGTAAAATTCATGGTACAATTAATTTGTAACTGCTGTATTTTTTACAGTACAAAGAACTGTGTTTGGTTCAGTAGTCGCTGTAAAATATGCATTAGTAGATTGATTAAACTACTGTAAATTTCACACTACATAGTAATGTTAGCGAGATAGTTTGACTGTAAAATTTACAGTATTATTAATTTGCAAGTACTGTATTTTTTACACTATGGTTTTTAGTATTTATTATTACTTCTGTATTTACAATTAGTCCTGATGACACGTTTGCCTTTACTACCCGGGAAACAAGTATTTTCTGACTATTTCGAATTTTGAAACCAGGAATAAAACAAGGGTATTTAACATTAATGTCTTCACAGTAATAATGTTAATACATTTTTATAAACTATATAAAATGTTGGGATTGCAAAGGTTAAAAATAAGCTACTGAAAGATTATTTAATGATTACCATAAGTAGGAAAAATAGAAAATTCTTGTAATTTTTTTAAGATTAATTCCACAAAACATTATAAAACTTACTTCTGTAATGGAATTCTTATTATTTTTAATTGTCGAGCTAGTAAAATAGGTAGGTCTGTTTCATTTTATAAAGATACAATGGTCTTCAAAAAATGTAAATAAAATAAATTTTTTCAAGCATGATTTAAATCTTTTTATTAAACACTCACTAAAGAAAAAAGCATACACACACAATATAAATTGTTTTTAAATTACACAAAAACAAAGGAGGGTGGGGAGCAAGGAACCACTCCCTAAATATAAGCAATCTGCCACCTTTTCCTCTTTAATTAAGTTAAATTTTTTATATGTATAAATTTATACTATCCAAACTAATTGCATAACGCCCATCATATGTACGAACAAACTAGAAGGAAATATGTCCAAGAAACTCATTTCAGTTAATTCGAAATGGTTACAAATCTTACTTTTTTTTTAATTCGAATTGAAATTTTACCATTCCCTCCTTGAAAATTTACCATTCAAATATTCGCATAAATTCGTAAAAAAAATTAACTGAATGACAGAATATGTAAAAAAAATACTCATCAATGACAAAAATCTAATGCTGGTGTTTTATCCAACTTTTTCAGAAAGATTAATTATAAAAATTAAAATGTGCAAGTTTGCAAATTCAACATTTAACTAGTTTAAACAGAGCATTATATAAAAATATAATAGAAAGAAATATCAAATATATTTTTTTAAAAAATACAATACCAATAAAAACATATATAATCAACAACACTTTATTTAACATTAAAATTGCACAAGATTCTGCATGACACCATATACGTCTTGAAAAACTCCTACACGTTTCGGCTAATCCACTTAATCATGGGAGAAAGATTAAGACTAGCATTTGATAAGTCAAGTTTCAAGTGAAAAATTCCTACACGTATCCGCCTCAGGATTCAGCCCTCTCAGGAGTGCGGGGGTTCGAATCCCACCTACTGCCAGTCATCCTATAAATCGGATATCTGTACTGGGAAAGAGTAGAAAATCCAACTCGTGACGGATGGGTCCGAGTACACTGGGACAGACGTGCTCGTTAAATCTGTGGAGTCCAAAGTCCCGACGGCGTCACGTACGATGTCGCTTGAAGTTCGTTGGGTGCTCAATCAGGCGTCGACCTCGTCACTTGACCAGGGTTCTAAATTACGAGGCGTTATTGGCTGTGTTTAAGCTCCTAATGGAGGCTAGAAATAGGCAGCCGAAACAATTACACTACACTATCTTGAACTTGTGTACTGAATCTGTAAAACACAAAAGATTTATATTATTATAACTAGTTTTTATATAGTACTGATAACAAATTTATAATTTTTAACAGCAATTTAATTTTTCCTGACCCTGTAGAGAATTTTATAATTTTTTATGTTAAGTTAGAAAAAAGTACAAATATCCAAACAGATGTGTGTTCCTAAGTCTATCGAATTAAAAATATCAGTATAACTTGATGTTACGGAAATGCTTGCCAACAAATCGTTTAATAAAAAATAAAGATATGAAACAGGTGAAATAAAAATTCTAAGTATCGTTTGCACATGGTTGAAATCAAAATGTATTCTTATGGTTCATGATGCATACAAATTAATTAATTTTTCTAATCATAAAAAAATATTAGTCGAAGATTAGCTAGTTTTAAATTTTTAGCAGAAAATTTTGAAGTTAGGTCGAAACAACAAAACTAGCTTTTTTGGGGAGGTCCACATTTACAAATTGCTTGTATCATTTAAAAGATAATGCATATGCGCCATCAAAATTTACAAGACTGAACTTTAAAAATTTTACAATTTTAGAAATAAAATATAACCTTACCCCTTCAATAAGCAACTAAAATTGCAACGTTATCAAATACTTATTTCCTTAAAGTAAATAAAAATATATATTTAGTACTTACAAATGGAATACAATCTTGATTATGAACTTAATTAAAAAAATACTTAGTTATGAATGGTGAAATATTTAGTTATTTATATTTATTCTTATGAAAAAATATTTTATACAACAACTTGATAGTGAACTACATGGTTATTATGTGGCAATAGGTATATTTCACAGTTGATTATTTACAAGAATATTTAACTCGTTTATAAATAAATAAAAATTATTTTTAATTCCTTTCAATTTATTTAGTACTTTTCTTGTAAAAAGCCTGTTATTTTAGGTAGACTAGAAATTACTAACAAAATATAATCTGAATATATATAAAGCCAAAGCGTCTGTAAGACGGCCTCCCATATTCTTTTCAAACTTAAACCCGTCTAAAATCAGAAACCACATTATAGGCTGAAGTAGAAAAATGCTTAAAAGTTTTAAACGTAATCAAAATTCAAGCTGTTCTTGTAATCACGACTCACTGACACTTGATCAGAAGAAAATATTCTGGTTGTTTCAACTTGCCTGAATCGGAGCTACTAAAGTAATGAGATTACACTCTTCCGATTACTTTTTGTTTCGATACAGGTCAATTTTAGCGTTGCATAGTTTATAATCAACATAGATTGGTTGTTTATAACAACTATCTTTAAAATCACTAAAACAAAAACAACAAAGAAACAGCACGACAATGCTGTGTCAGTGTCAAGCAAAGGGGAAAAAATCCCGTACAGGCGAACAAAAAAGTACTTAGAATCGAACGAAACAAACACTATCAAAATGTATCTTAACAATGGCAACAAGCGACTAGCATATATGAATACAGGATTCTTTCAATATATAAATTAATATATACTATGTTATATAATGAATAAGATATAATATAATCCAGAAAGAAAAGAAACTTACTTAAACGCTTTCGAAGTTCCAATCCAAAAATTTCATCTTTCAAAAATGGCGGGTGGCGGCTTTCAATGAGGATGTGATGCGGTCTAATCTTGTATCACATCACGTGAAAATAGTTCTTAAAGATTATTGTTATATTATCTAATAAAATACATAAAAGGTTCCGAAATATTTTTTTCCTAATTAAACATTGCCAATTAAGTACCTTATCTAAAAAAAATATTTAAACAAATATATAAACGAAAACAAAAATTCTGTTCGTTTGTAAGTGATACAATATGTTACAGTTCATAGTACTGTATTTGAGCGTCATGACTGTAAAGCAGTGCATTTACAGTACAAATAATCCAAAATAACTGTAAAATATCATGTTTTTTCTTACAGTGTAGCTGGATGCTGTGTTTGTCGATTTTTTGTTCTAATGTATATAAATCTTGTGGAAAAACGATTGTAGCTGACATTTGCTGTTACAAAACTACTTAATTTCCTATAAGAATTTCAGAAAGTAGTTGAGGAACAGGAAAGTAGGCTATTTTAGATTTTTAAAACTTTTTGTTTAAACTATTTTATGTTTGCGTTTGAAACTAAACTTTGCAAACTAATAACAAATTATTAAACATGACTAAGAATGGCAATCAAATAATGAGGTTGTTTCAGATGATAAAACTCTCCTGTTTTCATTTTTGCGCTTTCTGAGATTTCAATGTTTGTTCCGCTTTCACTATTAAAATTAAGGCTCTTCGTCAGCTGTTTTTCGATTACATAGTTCTTCACGTGAAACTTGTTTTTATTCCTGGTATAGTTATTAAACTTTATCGGATTTAATTCGATTAAATTGCAAGTACGCAAAGCATTAACAAAACGTTAATTGTGTTAACAAACATTTAGATGATATTTTGTCTAATGCGGAGATATTAAGCTAACTTGGGAGACACCGAGACAGCAATTTAACGTGATTACCGAACAGGGAAAAGCTCAAGTTCTACTGAAAGAAATTCTGCAACATTCGTTTTTGTAAGGCAAGAAAAATGTTATATTGTTCAAAACAAATGTAATCCCTAAAGGACCAATAACTAAATAAATACCGATGGAACTGTTGGCACTCACGACGTGAAACATGCCATTTATAAAAAAAATTGAATAGAAACTAAACAATACTTATAGGTAATATCCCTGTTTCTTTAGGACTATATTTATGAGTGATAACTAGTAAATGAAAGTATTACGTAAACAATATCAGAGTTCACGGACAATTTTACGGTAACAGCAAAAAAAAAAAAAGATGAACAATAATGAAGAGTACATTAAGTTTTGCTGGGTCATCAGAAAAATTTGCGTAAAGAGATTTACCTATTTAGAATACAGTGCTAAATGTTCAAGGTAGTAAACTGCAATGGGCCGCTTAGTTTGAAATAAAACTCATTTCAATAAAACTCATTTCAAAAATGCGAAAGTGAAACTGTTTAGTAGAACCCGATATTTTAATGTTTAAATCCACATCACGATTTATAAAACTTCGAAAACAAAGTTAATAAAATTACAACATTCTGTTGATGTTTAAAATTTTATGAAGGTCAAAGTTTAAAAAAAAAAAACTACCCGCATAAAAAATCCAGTCCCAGAAAAAAACATCAAAGCATAAGTTTAATGTTACAACTTAAGCATTATATTTTTTAGTGTTTTGTATGTTTTTTTAACAAAAAATATATAAACGGACGTATGTAAATAAATAATTTATTATCAGAGTGGTTTAAATCAATTTCAGATTATAAAATTTATTAAAATCTGGTTATTGACATGAAAAATTCTGTCTAGTCGAGCGTTTTGAATTCCGTTCTAAACACACGTTTTTTTTTTTTTCAAAGTATGACACACATTAGAGATTTATTTTTTCGGCATTTTGCCTATCTGTCTGTACGTCAGCTTTCCATCTATCTCTAATCCTTTCGATTTCCGTTCTTACTGTTTTATTTCCCAAATTCATTTTTTTTCCTTTTTTGAAAAACTATCACAGGCTTAGCTTAGAATTTTTGTACATTCGTCTATCCATACTTACAAAAAATTGATGAGCGTTGGTTTTTAAAGTAAAAGTAAAGTTATGTTAATACTTATTTCAGATCTTTCAAGCTGAAACTGGCTGCATACACTGAGAAAAAAATACTGTAAACATACAGAAATTTTTTTAGTTATGTTACAGAAATAACCAGTTTTACAAAAAAAGTTTTTGTAATTCTGAACAGAAATCTTCATTTCCGAAGTTACAAAATAATTTCTAGTATTTTAGCCTCGATCTTGATTTGGATAGCCCTCGTGTAGCTCTAGTGCGAGGATAATTCAAACCTGACCTAATCTAATCGATCGTGATTCAATTAGCCAATCGCCATTTTAAATTTATACTTTAGTTAGTTGTTTCAAATGAATTTAACTTCTAATTTCCTAGCAATCTATGTGCCGGAATAGCACAGTTGGGAAAGCGTCAGACTGATCATCTAAAGGTTCCTGGTTGGTTCGATCCCGGGTTTCGGCCGTCTGCTATTCCTCGGTATTATTACCCCGCTTGTCATGCGGGAGACCGGGGTTCGATCCCACGTAGTAGGAAAGTAGACATTTTGTTTTTCTTTGCAATTGCACGGAAAATGTGGTATCCACAAAATTTTCTTGTATAGTTACTGAAACATTACTTGTGAGGGATACATAAAATAGTCCTGTAAATCTACATGATACATGTAATGCTAAGAAAAATATATTATGTGTTTTTACAGCACTATTTTTAGTACTTATTTACTAGAAATTTTCTAGGAAAAGTTTTTTACAAAAAAATGTTTTGTAATGGTTACAGATTTTTTTTCACAGTGTACACAAGTTTTCAAAATTTGCAATTACAATTTCGTTCAAAAAGTTGAATTATGAGAAATCATTGTTTAACGATTGTGTGTGGTGTGTGTGTGTTTTAAATATCTTATTGTACTTTCTACATACTTTTAAATTATTCCTATGAAACTTGTGAAAGGAATTGAGAAAGTAAAAACTCGAATCGCGCAGGTAAAATGTTGCAAATTTCGATTTTTTTAAAAAGAACAAAGCTATAACTTCTCTGTTAAAAAATATATTTTACTGTTGACGATGATAATTGCAGCATTTTAAAATAAAAATTTGATAAATGAATACTTAGGATATCAGACATGATTAATATTTGTCTATTTAGTTAATTAACAGTTTAATAAAATAATTCTGGGCAAATAAAATTTGTGGCCTTCGTGAAAAGTGCACATTAAACAAAGGAGTGCTGTAAGGGAGTGGAAAGGGGTGTTTCCGAAAGCTCTGAATTTTGTTGCTACGCTTGCCATTGACCAACTTTCATTTAGTCTTCACGAATTAAGAAAATTAACATATAGAAGTCACTAACTGTAAAAAAAAAAAAAGGTCAAGTCCATCGAAGAATTTTCCCTTTTACCATTTTAGTGAGAGAAGATAGTACGTAAAGCATTCTGCCGATACTTGACTAATTTTAACAATTAGCAATTCTAATATTCTATTTAAAGAATTAGTTAAACCTTAAAACTAACACGATTTCCCCAAATTATTGTGCGAACATCTAAGATCCCCGTTTTCTAGGTCTTTACAATCATGTGTTGCAATTAATTTTTTAATTAGGGAATAAAAATCAGATGAATCGCTAAATGTAAAAAAAAATGAGTCGAGTCCATTGAAAAAAAATTTCAATACACTTTTCTTTAGTTTTAAATACATTAATTAGTTATAAAATTAAAACAATTTTTAAGTGCTGCCATCTGTAGTTTGTGAATAATAATTAAAATTTTTCTTTCAATGATAACCAATTAATGTTTTAAAATTATAGGGGTAAGTGGTGTATATTGGACATATGTGTACCTCGAACCTATGACGATTCTAGCTCGATTAGCTTAGATATTGAAACAACACCACATGCAGTTAAAGTATTTGCTACCAGGGATCTCAGTGAAGCTCTATCCGTTTGTTTAAAAGGTCAATTTATTAAAGAGGTTTCGAAAAACTAAATTTACAGTTCAAAAGTAAATTTTTGTCAGATTTTTTAGTGTATTTTTAAACTCAAACATGTAGGTAGTGTTTATTCAGAAACGATGGTTATGCAATAAAAAGCAAAGTTTTAGCTATAAAACAGTGTGCTTGAAATTAAGTTAAGTCTAACCTTAACTTGGTGATTAACTATTTTGTTTTTAATATCCAAGTGGTGTACCTCGAACCTAATACAAGTGGTGTACCTTGGACTGGTCCAAGGTACACTACTTTAGGTCTTATATGCTTCAGATTGTTGAAAACCCTTTTTAAAATTCAAGTAAATTTTTTCCTTTTGAAAAATTAAGTATTTTAAGCTTTTAATATGCAACCCTGATTTGTAAATCAAGAAGAATGGAAATTTGAAAGAAATTTTTATATGGTGTGACAAATAATTTTTCTGTAGTTAATTATTTAGATTTATGTAAGCCTATAAAACTTTAACTGTATTGATATAATATAGAAAATAATTATTGCATGCTCATCTAAAAAGATATTCTTTATAATAAACATCTAAGCAGAACATCCTTTTTACGTTTAGGTCTAGTTGTATAAACATAGGGGGAAATATTTGAGTTTTTTTTTTTTTTTCAAATTTAAGACAGAAAGATAGTCAAATGTTTTTCTATGGCATGAATCAACAGTTTCATTTTATGCTGCATTTTAACGGATACACCTGAGAAAGATCGCATTGCAGCTAAAAAAGCCAAAAGGGCACTAAAAAAACTAAGGCAATAAAACCCCTTACTAAGCCAATTGACCTAACATAACCAATTACTACAATCTTGGCAAGAAATAAGAGTAGGTTGTAAAATGTATTGAATTTGTATTTGTGTTTAATGTATTGTAAAATGTATGAAATTTTGAATTTCATGTGGCTAATAAATATTGGTTTTCGGACTGTAAATCGAGTCTCTCTACCAGTTAATAATTGGTCCAAGGTACACTACCGGTTGGACCAAGGTACACCGCCGGTGGTGTACCTTGGTCCTAATTAAAATTTTCTGTATTTATTTTTTAAATAGTTGAAATCATTTAAGTAACGTGTTAAAATAAATATATGTTGTATATGACAACATAAATTATTTAGTAAAAATATTTTTATTCGCTTTTTGCAAGTAATTAAGAAATTAAAAATTGAAAAGTCAAAATAGGTCCAAGGTAACCCACCTTCCCCTACCTATTCATAATTCTAATGGCAAAATAACTTTCATCCGTATTTTTTGGTAAGTTTTCGTGAGTACATGCCGTATACTTAATTTAAAAACACGGTTAAAAGTTTCCGCATTGGAATTGTATAGAGATCTGTTACGACCATACCCTTAAAACTCAAAGACCCTTAAAAAAATTCAAAAGTAACACGATTCACCCAAATTATTGTATTGTCGCCTAAAAGATCTTTATAATCTTGTATTACAGTACACCCCCGCGGAGGAACGCCGCGCGCCAACGCAGCAAAAGCGGCGCCGCCCCTACACCAACCCAATGCCGGAGTGCGCCTCCCAGCAGGTGTGCAACGCCGTCTTCATGCGCCTCAAGTTCGTGCAGCCCTTGTGCAGGTGTGGAGGAGGAACCATGTGCTCGACGCGCATGCATCCCAATGACGGACACACGGTTAACCTGCTGGCCGACAAGGACGGAACGGTGGGCAGTTTAGTCCTTTCTTTTCTCTCGATATTAGTTAAATTATAAGGAATTTTTCATTATTATTAATATTATAGCATGCTTTTTTTTCTGAATAGAAACTAGGATTTAACCCTTTCAGTCCCAATGGCATTTTGGCATCATCCTTTTAGAATTTTTTTCAGATCATTTGCTTAAAACTAAAAAATAAAAATAGGGCTGACATCTATTGGGATTATTAAAAAATATTTTCTAATCGAAAAAAGTTTGAAGTATCGAATGATGTCATCTATAGCCAATTATGATATCAAAAAGCACATCATTCGATTCTTCAAACTTTTTTCGATTAGAAAATATCTTTTATTAATCTCAATAGATGTCAGCCCCAGGGCTAGAAAAATCTCAAAATTTTTACATGCCCTGTCGGGCATGTTAGACATGCCCGAATAAAACTTTTGCATGCCTAAGCGCAGGCCGAGCAAAAGGGGGAGGGGGAAAAGAAAGCTGTATCCAAGCATGAGTTTGGCATAAATAACAAAAACTGAAACTAAAATAGGTAATGGGACACGTAATTTTTTTAAAAAAAGCCGTATACTTAATTCATGAAATAAACTGTTACATTATGTAAGTTGGAAAACCAAATTCTCTGACTTATCCCGGTTTTCCCAGGGAACAGAAAATTCCAGATTTTATCAATGTTAACTAAAAATATATCAAACTATTATATCTTAAGAAACCTTGCCAAAGTAACAAGGAATTCGAAAATTGTAGAAAGTGGGGACATTTCCCGGCGCCCACCAGAATTTTATTGATGAAGAATTTCTATTTGATGCCATAATGACAACATTGTGAAGTAACTAATTTCGACTTAAGATTAAAATTCTCAATTTTCAAAAAGCAACGAATGGATATGCTGGGGATTTATAAAAACGCAAAATGTTTATTTAAATTTATGGAAAGGTATTTTTGATGAAAAGTTTGCATGCCCGGCCGGGCATGTGAGGCGAAAAATTACCTGCCCAATTGGAATTTTTACATGCCCCGGGCATGTCGGGCAATATAATTTTCGAGCCCTGGTCAGCCCTATTTTTATTTTTTAGTTATAAGCAAAAACATGATGATGCCAGTCAAATGCCATCACTGGGTCTGAAAGGGTTAATATCCTCAGTTAGTTATGCTTTGGAGGCGACACATAGTTTCAATGTTTTACGGTGATATGTTTTACTTATTTAATTGTTACATTTTTAATTTCCGAATCACAAATAAATTTGGCTAATGATAAGTAATAATTATGGAATTTTCTATGACCGAATCACAAATAAATTTGGCTAACGATAAGCAATAATTATGGAATTTTCTATGACTAATAAATCATTTGGTTAAAAGCAGTTCTATGGGAGTTTTTGTTACACATGTAATTGTTTTATTTACTTTTTAGCAAATTTTACTAACTTTTAATTATTTGATATGCAAATTAATTTTTCCAATGGAAGTCATAAGAAAGTAAAAGAAAATGGACAAGTGTGACTAATATTTTTAATTATAACCAAATGCTGCATTTAGCGATTTTGTTTCTAAGGTTTTTATAACGTGTGGGGATGCGGCTCCAAGCAGCTAATTTACAGTAAAAAAACAGATTTGTTTAAGGATTGAATGTAGTTTTTACACAGAAAATAGTGCATTAATTAACTTCTCAAAATTGATACATGAATTGTAAATGGATCCTTTGGAGTTTGGACAAAAATATAAATATTTGTCCATCAAATTTTTGTGTGTTCAAAACTTCCATTCAAAACTCTAACATGAATTTCTCATTTTCTGAAAGGAGTTCTTGTTAGTTTATGTGTATGCTAGATTTAAGTGTAGGTAGAAGCTTGCATACGAATCACCAAAGCCTGTTTTTTTTTTAAATAAGATATTGTTATCGAGATATTTCAGGATAAATATTAAATGTCTCACAAAACAATAATTAATCCTTAAATACTTTGGCTAAATGCTACTTTGGCTCAAACAACGCCTTTTGGATAAATTGCTATTCTACATATATTTCCCCAAAGATATTTTTCAGAAATTCTTTTCATTCACAGAAAACCCAAACGCTGATAAAAGTCTGTGAAGACGTCAGCTCCGTGAAGATGTGTAGCAAACCCCACGATTGGATGTTGCTAGCGTTACAGAACGTGCGTACAGGAAAAGCCCACTATTTGGTAGTTTGTAAATGCCCCACCAACGGAATCATGGAAGGTCCTGTATTGCATACTCAGCCACCGTATGCAAGGATACCTGGTATAAGTGTATATGGCATGCTATGTGTACAAGGAAGAAAGAGTCGATTGCACAAAGAAAGTAAGCGTTGATTTCTTTGACATTTAGTTAACATTGTTTAACCACCTAATTATTATTTAAATCTTTTTAACAATCGGGTAATTTTTAAGAAAATAATAACACAAAGTGCAAGTTGGTGCTTTACTATTAAATACTGCAGTCTGAAAATTTCAACAAATGGAGGCAAAACCTCACCCCGTCACAGGAGAGAGAAGGAAGGGGTTTATAGATTTATAATTAATAATTTTTTTCCAAATAAACCTAGTGAAAGTGAATAAATATGTCTTTAATGATGTGAGAGGCTGATTGGACATAAATAAATATGAACAACTAGTCTGTGGCTGTTAATGTTCTATTAAATAAAATGGGGTGATGCTGTGGTTTCAAAATTAATCATGTTTAATGTTTTTTTATAGTTTTTAGGAGACTACAGCAAAATATAAATTCAGTTTTATAAGTTAACATAGTGGATTCAAAAGTAAAATGAACATGGATATTGGCAAACTGGAATTGAAAAGTTATTTAATATAGTTAGCATGCCTGGTTAAAAGAAGTAAGGTCTCTCAATGTAAATTGTTTACAAATATGAAAGTAATACAATAGCCCTGAATTTCGGATGGATATATTAAAAATTAAATAATTTGTGAACCATTCCAACAAAACGATGTTAACCTATTATGTTTATTTTATAGATTTCCCTGCAGTTCCATGGAATAAAGTTCTTGAAGTACATAATTCAACACTTATGTCTAAATATGACAGAAGATGACCTACCAGATATGCCCAGAGCAAAGTTATGTCAAATAAGGAACAATACCACCGATAGTATATTATATACTTTTCTTTAAGAAACCGAAAACCAGAGAAAGAAGAAAATTTGGGAGATCTCTATAATTGTATTTATTTATTATCACTTATGGATCGTATTTACAACTTAATACCATTCATATGTTTTTCTCTCCTTGGCTCTAGTAAGCAGTAAAATCTAGCTTCTTCCATGTTAATTTAAGAAAGAAGCATCCTTTTTCTGCTTTTAATGCATTTGAGCAATCTTAATACAGATAAATAGATTCTTTTTGTTGCACAGTATTGTCATATTTTATATCATGAGAAATAACACACTAAGTAGCACAAGGACTTTTTTTTCTAAGTTTGAAAAACCTTTTCCTCTGTTTCATGCAATATTTATTTTTATATACTAGTGTGTAAGAGTTAAGTGTTGTAAATTTCAAAAAAACAAATATTAATTATATTTATTTTTAAGAACAAGTTTTCTTTTAAAAGGAATCTTGAATTACTTTGTCCAATTCATGTAAAAGTAAATTTACAATACAATGGTTGCATGATTGGTGGAATTATGTTTTTATTATAATGTGTAAGGCATTTCGATCATTCACAGTATCTCTTGGTTCCATCACATCAACTTTTAATCAAAAACAACTAAATTATACTTTATGATGCACTGTATTTCATACATGATCCTTGAATATTTTTAAAGCTGACTACTTAGTTAAAAATTATTGCACTCTTTATGTTAATTATCATCAATGTTAAAAATTAGTATATGTTTATTTATAGTGTAAAATAATAAATGTTTTTATGATAATAATTTTGTGCTTGATTAAATATCCATTGGTATTCGTTATAAAAAAGTGGGTACTTTTAATACATGCACAATATGTTTGTAAAATTTAAGACAGCTTAAGGTGTGCCTAGTATTATAACCATTTTCACGATAGCAGATAATTAAAGGATTTATAATAAAAAATTTAAAGGACTTACCCAACATATCAGTGGTTACTTGGATGTTGCAGCTGTACATAGCACACATCAACCTCTGTGGCTGAACTTGAAAGGCTTTCCGACAGGCTTCCTTCACAGTTGACATGATTTGTCCAGTGAAAGGTCCAAATGGAGTGCTACTAGCACTGCTAGGTCCACTAGACACAACACTAATCGCATCAGAAACTAATTCACTGTCGTCTATTTTCGGACACAAACCATCACCAGATTCGCCTGGATTATAAACTTCCAAATCCGCAACATCACTAACGGAAGAATCTCTGTCAAAGGTCCATTCCTCTACTACAAAGCACACCCCCATCATGGGTTCGTCACATAAAGGCCCGCACAGAGTCGCTAGCTGAAACCCGCTTATAAAGGTACTATCGTAGTTGAAGTGTGGAGAGTCGGCTTTGAAATGTGCAGATTTGGATGACCATAGCGAAGGCCTTTTGTAAGTAGAAATGCGATTGAGCAAAATGTTGGGTCCACATCTACGGGGACCAAATGACCAGATGTTGTCCAAAGCATCAGCCCATTTAGGACCGTCACTTTTGAAAAGCTCATGGAGGGTGGTTTTAAGTTTTTGCAGTGAGTTAATGCTCTCTGGAGTTAAAATATCCTCAGTTTCACCACTGTGTCTTGAATTGTATGTCTGCTCTAGGAGTTTTAAAAGAGTTGTATTTTCTTCTAAGAGTTTTGTTACTTCAGGTGGTAGGGGCTCAGCCCGTATTCGAAGGTGGCACAATTTATTTGGAGTTCTTAAACAGATGCATCCATTCTGGTTTTCGTCAGATTCATTTTCCGCCTACAAGAAGTTAGGAAACAATAAGAATTCACATCATTTTAGGAACTAAATAGAACATGAACATTATAAACTTACCTACAAGCATAGTACCTTATATAAATATGAAAAAGCCTACCTTCTTTGGCAAACATGTCTAATCATTTTGTTACATTCACAAAACACGTCATTCAAACCAAACTAAGAGATATTCATACAAATTAAAGTTATGAATTGGATAATTAACCTAGAACAAAATCATTCATGAAGCTTATTTATATCTTATAAGAATTAGGATACCAAGGTAAAAAAAATATTTACAGATTCCCCACTCAATTAAAAGAAGCAAAGATACAAAATAAGAAAAATATATTTATATATAACTGCTTAAACAACAAACCTTTTTCTTGACATAAATAAATGTTAAAATTATATTTTAGCTCAAGTCAAAAGAAAATTATAAAAGTATACCTTAGCACTCTTCTTTTGTTGACTTTTCTCAATGATTTCATTAACCATATCTATAGTAGGTGGAGGAATTATGGTTTCACGAAACGGTACAATTGGAGCAGAAACGTTGATTTCAATTTTTGCAAACCTACAAAAAAAAAAAAAAAAAAAAGATTTAGAAAATCAGTTGCAAACATCAATTACTGTGTTGTTTTAAAATTTAAATTAAGTTATTTTTTAGTTCGCCTAGATCCCAACCGACATGCCGTTTGAGTTTATATGACTTTAATTTACGATCGGTCATGCATTCACCTTGACCATCAACAAATCAAAAGGCTAATCCTTAAAAGTTTGTGGTCTCAATCTAGAAAATCCATGTTTTTCTCATAGTCAATTGTACGTGGCATGTTTATGAGTCGGAAGACCATCTGCGTTACTTGTTCTTGCACCTGATTATAAAACAAAAAAATGCGATGTATCACAAGGTGCTTCACTGTAAAAAGTGGAACCCATGCACTAAAACACATGGCCAATAAAAATCATTAAAATACTTCCTTTTGTAATCAACATTAATTATCCTAATAAAAAATTGACCTTGATAAAACCAAGTCCATGCTTTTTTTTTGCTTCTTAGGCGGAACAAAGTTTGCCGAGTCAGCTAGTCTTTAAAAAATTTGATTGATAGGGGAGACCTTAACTATGCACTTAATTTCATTGATAAAAAATAAGTTATTGAAAAGGGATTAATTTCTAATCAATAATTTTTACATAGCTGTTACTAGGGTTTGCAATTAATTGAAATTTTTCATTTACCAGTAATTCAGTAATATTTTATCACCAAACCGGTTTACCTATAATTTTTATTAATTTTATTCAATGCATAGAATGAATTGTAGAGTTTTTAAATGGAATGAAAAATAAAATGTCTGTTACAATATAGTTTGATTTTTGTAATTTGATTTGGTAGGGTTGTGTAAATGTGTGCAGGTAATAAAGTCCATTGATATCATTCTTTTTTTAAATTGCTGAATGGAAAGCCGCTTAGCCTATAAAAAATTAAGTAAACTCTAGTTCTAAACCTTTGAGGAATACATTAAGAATGCAAATATTATAAATTAAGTGATTTTTGATCAAAGCTATTGGGAAAATCTTTAGTTTTTAAGTTTAGTTAGATTAATATAGTAAAATTTTGAAGAAGTTAACATCCCAATCGTCATGCATAAAAGAAAGATATTTAAAAGCATTCAAGGGCACAAAGCTTTATAAAAATCTAAGATGGACTGTGGAAATTTAGGTATTATCTAACTGCTCGAAAACGATTTTGATCATTCATACCATAAGTTTTAGGTATAAAACTATTAATAGTTATATCAAACCCAGGTGTATCCTATATACAACACAAACTGAAGAAAACTGTTCAATAAATATTTTGTTTTAATTATATACTTTATCCAGTTATGCATGATGAATTTATAGACTTGTAAAGACTGTTCAGACAAGTTTGGGCCGAAAAGTACTTTTTATTTCATTTCGAATCTCTATAGTGCAGAAAAGTTGCCATTGGTAAAGGCGTGAAAAATTTACATTTTTCATGTCTTTACCAATCACAACTTTTCTGCACTATAGTGATCCGAAATAAAAAGTTTTCTTCGGCCCAACCTAGCACAAACCCTTTATGTGCGCAAATTTAAGTTTGTGATATAATGAGGAACATATCTACCTTTCCTTAAGATCATCTACACATCGTTGCAGATGCACTTCACCTGCAGACACAAGAACATGTTCCCCAGTTTCTTGTAAAAACACTCGAACACAAGGATCAGCTTGGTTTAGAAGGCGCATGCCTCTTACAAGAGCAGGCATTTCTCCTAAAATTTATACAGAAGTAAAATTTATAAATGCTGATTAGTTTACGACAGTACAAAATACATTTCATATCTATGTACTTTTTTATAAATTATTTGCTATGTATTACCTATTTTTTGTGAACAATACTTGGGTAGATTGGGTATTTTTAATTAAAAATTCAGATGAATAACAAGTCAAACCATACAAAATTAAATTTAAAAAAAAGTAATAATGACATGAGCTGATTAAACATTATTATACTAAATTCTGCTCTGACCGATGAAGCCCATTAGATGGTATCCAATTAGGTTTCTGTGCCTCTGATTAAAACTTACAAGTAGTACAGTGGTTAGTTCATATTTTAAATTTTGCCACCAAATGCCTAGATTTCCAGACAGTGCAACACTGTAATAAATATTCAGAAAATAGCTTCAACTTTGTGCATCATGCATGAAAGGATTCATGTAGTAAACGAGGTAGATTATTGATGCAAATAGTTTATTGGTACAAAATTACATGCTTCAATCGGTCTCAAAATACTCATCTTTATTAGAAGGGCACACAACACAAACTAACGATTGACAGCACAAAGTTGTGAATGTGAAACACGGAAAGCTTCGTAAAAGTCAAGTTTCCCAATGCTAGAAGGTTTAACTAAAATTGAAGCAGTGCAGAAATCAAAACGGTGATTAAACTTCTAAGAATGCATTTTGCATAGCGACTGAAGATTTCTGACATTCTTATTTTTTAACATACACTTTGTGTTAACAAGCTCTATAACACTACTAATCACAAGATATGCGAGTTAGTTTTGATTTAGAAAAGCAAATATTATAAATTAAAATAAAAACATACTGGGATGAGCTGGCTCCAATGCTACTCTAACAATTGGGACAGTAGAAGAGTGCAGATCAATAAAACCAGGACATGCAATTGTACTGGATAAAGTTGCTGATTTCAACACATGATCTTGCAAGCCACCAATACCTGGAAAGGAAGTACACATCCATATAAATAAAATCAGTTTTAACCAATAAAAATTTACATTTTTGCAACTACAAGCTCAAATTTTATGAACACCTGCTTTAGAAATTAAATGAGAAAAAAACTTTTACATTTTCAAGAAAGTTTAAAAAGTAATTTCAAAAAGAATTTTAGAGTAAGCAAGAGGGAAAAAAATAGTAAAAAGATTAAGAATTCAAAAATACAAAGGTTATAAAGGTTGTGCAAACCATATTAAGATATCATATATAACCTTAAATATTTCATTATAATTTGAAACCTAAAGTTGAAAAAGAAAAGGAAAATGGTCTATTACCGATTACATTTCCAGCTGGTGCATTATCAAGTTCTATAAGTTCTTTGCCCATGAGTAGATAAAGGTTTTTCACTGTGGCTAATGTTATATGCTGTTCAGGATGAAGATCATGAACTGTGATGCTTTCCGACATAGGAATATTCTGTAAATGACAGTCAATAACTGTAATTAGACTACATGCAATAATAAATAAATACATAATTCCATATTTAAAACTACCTTATTATTGTTAACAATAAAATGAGTTTAAACTATTGAAATGCACTTTGACACTATGCAAAACTAATTTATGTATTTTCGACAAATTTTAAAGTAAATACGAAACTTAATGATTATAATACAGATGTCATATGGTGGAAGTGTGGGTTTCTGGAATAGTAAATTTTTGAAATGGGGAGAGGCCATGTATCAAATATGCATATTATTCTGAATCATCAACCAGAATAGCAACATTTAATATATTTTTATTTTTTAGTGAGCACTTGCCATTATATAGAATATAAGGGCTGATCAACGATATTTAAAAAAAAAAAACATCATTAGAGACTTGTAAATATTAAAAATATTTTTAAATTACCATTTTCAAAGCCTTTGCTGGGTCATGTTTAGGCCCTAAAACATACAACTGTTGCCCTTTTTTAACACAACCGCTATAAACACGAGCAAATGCAATGAATGCAGTATCCTTTTCAATGTCATCTATAAAAGCATTGTTTTCTTCCGACTCCACAGCAATATCTGTAATGCAATAAAAATAGACTTGTTCAATATGATTGTTTACAAAAATAAGAATCAATCTCTGGAGCAAAATCAAATTATACAAAATTTCAATGAAATTACAATAGTTATTATAATTAGAAAAGCTAAATAATGCGTGCAAAGAATAAAAAAAAGTCTAAATTAGTTTGCTACACTTAAGCTGGAGCACACAGCTGCTAGCATCAACATATTTCAATAATGATTATGCTTTCGGAGTATCTCTGCCGTAGATAAATTAGGGAGAATAAAGCCTGGATACTCAAACAAAAAAAAAAGAGGTAATAAGAATAATAGTTTCAAAAAATATCCTTGGTTATAAAAACACACCATCCATATTGTACTGGGTTTAAATAGTAATTTCAAATGTCACAATATGAATTTTCTAAAACAGAAGTATTAAAATAGAATATTAATTAATGCTAGTGCCAAATAATTGATAAAATGGTATTTGCTTAGCAAAAACAAGCATGAATCCTGCCAAATCTAAAAATTTAAGATTTTAGAATGGATTAAAAGAGAAGTTATTTAAGACAGTTGACATCATTTAAAATTCAAATTTTATACTTATTTAGAATAATAACCAGATTTAGGAGCCTCTGCTGTTTTATCTTCCACAGAAGTGTTTTCTAAAAGTTTTTCAGCTTGCCGCTGCCTAGCTTTTTCTCGACGTAGGGCAATTTCTTCAGCAGTTAGAGGCCTTTAAAAATGTAAAATATTTATTTAATCACTGAAAATTATTTGTTTGAAAATTTAAATGTTAGAATCAGCAAATAAGTATTATAGGAAATTATTTAAGCACTTATTTATGAAATTGATACTATTGTATGCAAAGAAATTACCATGGTAACTTTTAAACCTGTATTTAAAAAATTAATTTTTATCATACACAATATTATTATAAATACAAACTGATATCTACAAGTTCAAATGCACCTTTTAAATTGCAATTACCAATAATTAAAAATAGATAAAAGAATTACTTTTGTTTGAATTCGGGCAGCATTTTCCTTTCTGTTGGAAACATTTTTGAAATGCAAACTATTACAGGTGCATTGTCCGAAGGCGAACATTTTAAGAAATCTATAAAACAATTTTTTTGGATATTGACCAAAAATATACTTAAACACAGCAATTATCACTAAATAGACTTGTTAAGCATACTAAGATACTTTATTTAGTAAAAAATGTTTAAGAATAAACATATAAATTCATATTCAACATAAAGATTTATTTCAAGACTTAAACTCACAAACCGAATAATAAGATTTTTCATGTCGTTTATTTCCAAAAAAATATCATTGAATATAAATTGCAGAGATAAAATATACTTATGTGTTTGAACGATGACAAATAATCACCGATTGCCATAAAAGGCTGAGCTCTGAGTATTCATTTGAGGAAAGTTGATTGACAAGACTTGTAACTGCACAAGCAACACTTGGACAAGATTGTAACTGCAGATAAGTTCTATTTTGTGAATTACATTTACAATAGGTTAAAAATACTGTTACCTTGCTTCAGGTTACGAGATTCTTCAGGCAAAATATCAAATTTTAATGCACTAGAACACATCAGACCCTCTACTTTTTCATTACTTAGTTCCAAGGGACTTGGTACAAAATTGCACACCATCTCTGAAATTAAAAAAAAAAAAAGAATTTCACAATTTGATTCAATTACTACAATAATTTATGAAAGTTTTGATATCCCAAATTTGATAACTTAGTGATAAAAAAACTTTTTATTTCTTAAGAGCTTTTTAGAATTGGATATTGTGGGAATGTCAGTATAACCTTAACATTATGGCCATGATTTCATAAAACAATTTGATAGAATTTATTAATATATTCGGGTGTCATGTGGTGATAAGCTAAAAAGCTAAGAGTAATGAAGCTAAAAAAACCCTACAGAAATGCAGGTAGGGATAGTAGTTAAAACTTGTCATAAAAAATAAGTTTGCACAATTTTAATAGAATAGAAAATAAGAAATTTGAAAAAGTTGTGAACAGAGGTTTGGAAATTGATGAATATTGTGAATGTCAGAATATGTTTAAAAATATGTGTGTATTACAAATAATTCATGCAATATAAACATGAAATACTAGATCATAAAATTTAAAAAGTTTTTTTATACTTTTTATAAATACTTATACTTATAATTTTTTTTAGATAATTTATACAAAACTTACAATATACTAAATTAAAAAATGCAAATAATAAAAAATACACCTACACAGGCATTTATAAAGGGGCTTTTACATGCTATTGTTTTTATAATGCTTGGAAGCATTATTTATAAAAACTCAAAACGACACTTAAAATTATTTGTCGTGTTTTTAACATAATTATTTTTTCAACAAATACTGTATTTTCAGGAAATTATGCAGATCAATAACACAAATTAAACAATTTTTAAAAATGCGTGTCATTGTATTACAAACCTAAAACTGCATCAGACAAAGGTAACCATTGACCAAATATAGCTTGAAGACCAATTTTGGGATCTTTATGATTAGCATCTCTAGCGGAAATTGTTAAATTCAAAGATTTAACCATTTTATCCACAGTAACTTTATCTCTGAAATTGAGAAAAAAAAACAAAAATATTTCAGATTAGCAATTGAGATAGATTCAGCAATTCAGATTAAGTTTAATACCAAAGCAGACAATTTAAATTTTTCTACTTAAGCAAAAATGTGAAAATAGGCTGCAGGAACTCCAAGTGGCTGCGTACCAATAAGCATTTAATTAATATTTTTGATTCATTGAAAAATCTTTTTCTATGGCCACTAAAACTTAGAAAAAAGCTGGTAAATACTATGGCAACATCATTATCATTGTATTTTTTAAAAACAAAAATAAAACAATTAAAATAAATTGTTGTTATAGCTAAATACCTTAAATTTAAATTTTATCCCTCTGGTTAATAAAATTTATTTTCGAAGATTATTTTTCTATTTCAAAGTGTTTATACAAAGAAACCTTTCCCTTGCAGGTGAGAATTTTGATTTTCTAATACCCAGTAAATAATTTTTGAATATGAAAACACTTTTTCTGCTGATTCTATTAAGCTTACTCAACAAAAGAAAATATTTCTACATAAAATATGGCGGTACTTTTGTATTAGAGAATTTGGTCGAATTAGTGTAGTCAAAATCTATCTCTAATGCAACAGTATTTTTACAAAATCTCCAATCCACAGTAGTATTCATATAAAAACTTTATATCTGGAGCCTAAAAAGTTTTGTAATTTAAAAGTCAAATTCTAACACTGTAAATATTTAGACACTAGCTTCCTGCTCTATTCCTATTTTTTCTTAAACAGTAAAAAAAATTGTGCAGCCCTTATATTTAGGCCCACATACGCTTTTAATTGTATCAGTACTGTGTATAAATATGGAGCAAATACCTTTGTATTAAAACAGCATCATAAATTGACCAAATGTTTTCAAGAATAAATTGAACAAAAAGTGGTCTCTTTGCTTTTGCCTAAAAATACAATATGGAAATCACTTAAATATTTTAAACAGAATTTTACATTTTACAAATTTCTAATTAGTTCTAAACAATACTTAATGAAATTTAATAAAACACAATACTGAAAATTACTTCAGTCAAGCAATAACATAATAACCGATCCATTATGTGATTGTAAATTTCAAATCTTTATTAATCCTTTAATCCATTTCTTATTAACATTAATTCTTCTACTTTTACACACATTTTTCAGCCATCAGTGTTTAATACAAAAACTTGATGCTTTGTTTCAGATTATACTATACGAGTTTTCTCGGTAAAAATATCTTCATGCCTTCTGCATGAAACTCGGTATCATGTCTGTGAAACTTAGAAAAAAAGGAGGCCACAATTAATTTAGATTTTTTAAAATTACAACAAAAGGTATTCCATAAACAATAAAAATAGCATTTTCATAGCCAAAACTAGTTGTTAAAAAACATAGCTTACTTGAGCTCCTTTCATAATTTGCTTTGTCTTTGAATTCAGATAAAAGTCACCCCATAAAGTTTTTTTCAGCAATTCTTCCCTGGCACCCAACTTGGAAGCATATATTTTGGCAAAATTTGAAATCCTAAATAAATTTAATAGGAAGGTTATGAGAGAATCAAAATGTTTATAGCTAATTGCCACATTATTTGTTTTGTAAGAGGGTGTTATATTTTTAAAGAAGGGTGACTTGTAGAGTTAACTCACAAACTAAAAATAAAAGTCATATTATTAAACTTTGAACTGATTGAAACTGATGTCCATGGTGCCAGCAATCAAGAAGGTAAGGGTAAGTAATTTCTAGAGGAGGATAGGAATGATTTGGCAAAATGGGAATGCAAGTTGAGGTTGAAATTATTGTGAGATATCTCTCTTCTAATATTGCACTTTGTGTTACTTGAACAACTTACTATCAGAAAGAAATTTCAACTCACTGCTAGAAAAACATACACAATTCTTAATTTTTTCTTCAAAAGTTTTAGCTTAGTAACAAAACTCACCCAAATCCCCAGCCATCCAAAGCACTGGCAAACACTACATTTCCTTGCTCAGGAGAAAAATAAACAGTCGAGTCGTCAGAATCATCTAAGCCACTGTTCCAATCAAACACCTAAAACACACAAAAAAAATTGTATTTTGATATTAACCGAGATTTATGTGTACAAGGTACCTAAACTTTGTAGTATTATAGTATTATACACTAAGCATAACTTGCTTTTAAGGTTTATGACAATGTAAAATAATAATAGTATTTATACCAAAAACAAAAAAAATTGGTTTTCAGATTCAGATGTTTTGATAAAATAAGATAAAAGTTAATGAGACAAGTAAAAAAAATGCAATTTAGAAATACAGCTTTAAAATAAAACTTTGTAACTTAGAAATTTTAGCATTGTTAATTTCTAATTGTAAGGTTTATTCACTATTTTTAATGATTTTATAGATAAATCTGTGGCATACAAAATAGAAACTGAAAAAAAAAGAGAAAAATTTAGGTCAACACAGAATACATAAAGTGACATTATTGAAGAGGAGAGTAATAAAATTGACACATAGAATAGAATAAATTAACAATTTATAAAAATACTCTTTAACAAGGAAAATATAGGTTTTAAATCAAGTTGAAGAAGTATTTGAATGAAATGTGTTCAATTTATTTTAAAATTTGTTCTAGAAATTATTAAACCCCACACAGGGTCTTTTCACATTAAACAGTCAATATGAGATACATTTTAATATACTGATTAATTGAAAAAATATGTGCTGATATTAAATTGATATTGAAAACTTAGCATTACATCAAGGTTACAAAGGAAAATATTGTAAAATAAACATGGAAATTTAACCGTCTTATGCAGATACATAAATACATTTTGAAAAAGAAAGGCTTTAAGATACATAGATTTAATTGTACGAAATGAAAGTTCAAGGACATTCAATACTTTTATTAGTACAACAACAAAGCAAAGCTGTAAACTAAAGCTCCATTAGGAAAAAAATGCATGAATTAAAAGAATTCTCTCTGAAAAAATTAGTTTGTAGAACTTTAACTGTGTGAATACTTTTTAACGGAACAATAGTTATTGTTTAGATAACAGAAAAGTAGATTATGCATTTAGAAAAGGTACAGTCTATATTTTGTATGAAATTCTAAAATTAGATGATACTCAAAATTAGGAATAAATAAAGACATTATCTTCATCATAAATTAATAAAAAAAATTCTGTATTTGGACTTAAAGTGTGTTTTAAGTATACATAATTGTTATGGATGCTGTAGTACTTAAATACATAAACATTACAGTCCAAGACTTTATAAATATAAACTTCAAGATTAGAACTTATATATGCCACCTTAAAGCAATAAAGTATCTATGAACAATAAAAATATGTTAGCAAACTATTCTGATTAACAACATATTTAACTGGGGATTAATTTGTCTTTAAAGTTGGTACATAAAGAGTTCAACCAAAAGAGTACTACATTTTAAAGTACATTAAAAAATTCAAAATTATTTTAAGGCACAGGAGTTATAGAAGTGTAAACTTTTACTCTCCTTCAATTCACACACATCTCAAACATTAAAAAAATTACAGTAATATATAGTTAGGCAAATATACACAACATATTAATTTTAAAGGTATTTTAGCATAATTTAATATAATTTAGTAAATATAAATACCTGCTGATCACTATTTTGCTCTTTCTGGGGTTCTGACTGTTGAGCCTAAAATAAACAAAACAATTGCTGAATTTCTGTTATTTAAAATACGTATTTTCTTGGTACATAAACAAAAGTTAAAAACACACTTATGTTAGGTAAGGTTATGTCTGCCGTGACACACTAGCTGAACCTGAAAAAGTCATTATTAAGTGCCCAACACAGGAAACAAAAGTGTTCTGATAATTGCAGTTCCAAGTCCTTTCACGCTATCAACAATGGTGAAGCATGACCTTATTTAGTTTTTATTGCTACAAATGTAAATGTTCCCTTTGTCAAAAGTATTTATTATAAATTACAGATTCTTTCAAGCAACTGATGATTTTGTACAAATCAGGCATAAGAACACAAAAAGATGAAAGGGCGTACAATCAGAATTCTGAAAATTATTTGAAGAAATGTGCAATTAAGAAAACTTAAATTAAAATAATATGTAACATGCAGTAAACTTTTCTGCTGGCACATTGGTTTGAAAAAGGATTATTTGCAAGGCAATAATAAGTTTATTTAAAAAAAGTTATATTTGTATAAAAACGTTCAAGTAATTATCATACACTGAAGTTATGCGAATTACATAAAATAATTAAGAGTAAATCCTTGAAAACAAAGTTTTGATTAAACAAATCTTATAAATCATGTTTTTCTATAAAACCACAAAACAAACTTTTAGACAGTCACTGTAATGCCTGCAAGGTATTATAGTGACTGTCTAAAGCTGTTTCTTGCTTTTCAGTGGGTGGGCCAAACTTAACTTGATTTTAAATGATTATGAGTTTAACTATTTTTGCTGTAGATTTAATTGTAACTTGTTTAAAATTTAGAACGGCCCATGTGTCAATAATTTTATTTTCCCCGCCTCCAATTCCAGATGGGAAAAACTAAGGATATTTCATAAAAAAAGCTAAAAAAAATACGACTTAAGAGCAACCTTCTACTATTTATTTAAATATCATATTTTAGTGAACTTAGTTTATTTGGTAATTAGGGAGTTCAGCAGACCTAAGCAACGGGTCATGAAATCATAGTACATATCTGGCAATTATCTTGCAAGCTTCAAAGTAACAAAATATTTAAAAGCTTGGTTCACCCATATCTGTCTGGAGCTAGGGGAAAAAAGAATCACACTGCATGATTACACCACAACCTGAACATTCTGTCCTGAACTAAAACTATAAAAATAATGAGAAATTACTGTGGTTAAGCATAGAACTGGCAAATATTTCAAGGCAAAATCTAAATAATTCTCGTCAAAAACCACTTAATCAGATGGATTAGATTAATTAGATAATTGTTAAGTTATAAATAAAATAATTCACTTTACCCCAAGTTCATAAACACAGGGTACATTCATGTTTGTTTTAGAAAATAAAAATGTTTCAAAATACCTGTAAGTGTAAATGAAAAAATAGTATCCATATAAAATTTAAATACTGTTACTAGTTATTAACACTTACACAATCAGTTTTCTTAAGAACATCAGATGCAAAGAGTTCTCCTCTAATGGCATTTACCTGAAAGCAATATTACCTATTTAAAAACTTCACTAGAAATGTAAACTTTTAATTTTTTTTTTAATCAAACAAACATCATTAACTTATAGCAAGTAACTCACTTGCTCTAAAATCATAGCAAGATGGGCATAAGCATCGAGAGGTGTTAGCTTCCACTCCAAAATTAGACGATCAATTTTGTTTAAAACCAGTAAAGGTTTAATGTGCTCCAACCAAGCTTGTTGCAATGCCACTTTAGTCTGCAATAAAAAATATATTTTATAAAATTCATGCATACACAAACCTTTTAACACCCTATAATGAAATGACCCTATTCTGGAAATGTAAGAAGACTTTCAGACCAAATGACATAGTCTGAGCTGAGCAATCCTAAGCAATCAAAATACAATACTTCAAAATTTAATATTTATTCCAAAAAATTTACACCGATAATAAGCAACACTTTTCTAATATTTCTATTAAATTTCAATGAAAAACTTTTAGTATAAATACAACCATTCCTTTAACTTATTAAACTTATTGACAAAGCTTTAAAATTGTACTTTTTATTTGTGTGTGTATGGTACATGATGAATAAAATATCTTAAATAGTATAAGGTACTCAGGTCATTATACTAGCCTGTGGACATATTCCCTCCACAACATCCACAAGAATGATGGCTCCATCACACAACCTGACAGCAGTACACACTTCTCCAGCAAAATCAACATGTCCAGGTGAATCAATTACATTTATTAGATAATTGGCATCACCTGAAAAATAATAGTAATAACTATTTAAAATATTTATTTTAGATAGCTAATAACTTATTTTGCAAGGTTGGGTTTGATATTATGTGGATTTGTGAAAGTAAACTTTTAACTAGAGCTGCATGCATAATTAACGATTTGACTTGCATTAATATTTCTGTTTGAGCTGAAATTATATTGTAACAGAGTTTTTGTAACTACGTCACAAGATGACGCCTAAAAATCTGTCAGTTCTCTGCATAACCACAGCAATGGCTCGTTCATTTTATAATGAAGTTTAAATTAAGAGGAATTGTACAATGAAACTAATAGGATAGCTAATGATTTTGTAGTTTGAAAGATAATCTGAGATTCTATAACTTCAAGGCCTGCTATTTAGGGTTAGGGTTGAATTATCGTCGCATTAGAGCTACACGAGGGCTATTGGCAACAGGGCTTGCCACTTAAGTCTGCCAAACTCACTAATTTCTAAATAAACTAGCTCACGAATCTTAAATAAAAATATCAGTAAACAAAAGAGCCAAAAATCTTAAATAAAAACATCAGCATTGGACAAAAGAGCCATCAGCTAAGCCCTGCTTTTAACACTTTTGCACAAGTTCTGGGAGAATAAAGTTAGAGAAAACCATCAACTACACATTTATTTAAGAAAATATGAAAAACAATCGCTTTTATAAGAAAATGCTGATACACATAAAAATAGTTAAAATACACACATGAGGAGTAAACACTAAACAGTCACACGAAAGGAGTGAAAATTGCTACAAATTGATATCTTCCTGAGCTTATAGAGATAATGCATGAAGGATACATAAACTTATTTACGTACCTTTCTGATAGTGAACAGCAACTGAGCTTGATTTCATAGTAATACCCCTTTCTTGTTCATCTTTCCTACTATCCATATATCTTAGCTGCAAAAGCAAATTTGTTTTAAAGTATTAGCTAAGATGTGTATATGTTAGATATTTAAATAGTTTAAAGAAGTGCCAGTAAGTTTTTTAAATATAATAATTTATACAATATTACAGGTAAACTCAAAACACGTTGCATTTAATTAGAAAACCATGCAGCTTTTATAATTTAGTAGAATTAAAAAAAAATTTAACAGAGGAAGAGGATTCTAAAAGCTGATTCTTTGCTCTGCGTTAATAAAATCTAATATTTTTTTCTAAGCCAGATTTCTCTGGCTGTACTGAACATATCAATGAAATAATTATAGATTGAAAAATATACAAAAATATTTTAATTAATTTTGAGTAGTATTACAGGGATGTTTAACTCAGTTAAATTTATCTTATTAAAAATATATTTATAAAAATATTTAATACAGCCTTAAAATTGTAGCTTGGAAAATTATTTATCAATATTGGATTAATTCAGAGAGAAGACATTGCTTTGGAATTCTCTCTAGTCCTGATAAATATTGTACTTAACAATTGAAAAAATATACTTTTCCAGCCATTTTTTGGGATATGATGCCATTGCTAGCCAGAAGAGAATCTGCCAAGGTGGTCTTTCCTATTAAAGGAAAACAAAAATTTAGATTTAATTCACATTTGGAAAGGATTATTTCAAAACTAATAAAATTTTTGTAAGGTTTTGTCGGATGGATGTAGAGCAAGTTTTCAGGATAATAAACTTTATTCAGCATGTCAATTATAAAATACAAACGTTGACAATGCCGCATAGTTGGCAATTACACAAGTTCCCATAAAATGTATGCTTGTCAGTGGGTTATTCAGAATAAATAAGTAAATTAAACAAAAGACTGAAGAGGCCCAAAAAAAACTTCAATTCCTGATGATTCAGTTGCCAAATCAATGTGAAATGATGGCAAAGCAAGGCAAATTAAACACTGCAATTTTCAGCCTGCACAGTAACATCCAAAAATACCACCAATGGATTCAGATTCACCAAAACAATATTATAAGTTTAACTTATTAACAACTACTTTGGGAATTTAATTAACATCTTTTCCCTTCAAATAAAGCACAACTTTAGATAGTTAAATTTGTTTTCCGTGTAATTTAAATTATCCTGTAGAAATTGCTCATAACTACCATCTTCATTTTTCTTATTGGGGACGTACATAAATTACGTCAGGCTCAGAGGGGGGAGGGAGGGGTATGCGCCAACGTGACGGATCGTGACATGGAGGGGGGTAGGGGTAATCACTTGCGTGACGTAACGATTCGAAAATTTCCAATTTTGCAGGGAAAATAAAATTTACTTTTAAATAAGCAATTTTTGATAAATTTTACTTTTATTTTTTCCTTCCAAGTTCATTTTTTTAGAATAAAAATATGTTTTTCTTTTCAAATTTCAGAAACAACGGAAAATATCAAAAGTAACTTTTAATTATGAGGGGGGGGGGTGCAACAATGTGACGTAATTTTAGGGGGAGGGATCCGATCAAACGTGACGCAGCGTGACATAGGGGGAGAGAGGGGTCAAAAAAGTCAAAATTTTGCGTGACGTAATTTATGTACGTCCCCATTTAGTTAAATACGAAAAGGTAGACTCTCTGGCCAAGGAGGCGAGAAACATCAAAAAAGTTCCCAAGTATACAACATCCTCAGACACCAATGCCGCCACAAAACAAAAGCTCTGCGCTAGGGCCCGAAGGAAAACATCCCTTCCCGAGCTAAACTACAACAGAGAAGTAACTACCGCAATCACCAGACTGAGTTTGGTTTGCTTTGGATTATCGTCGCACTAGAGCTACACGAGGGCTATTGGCGACGAGCGTCGTATTTTAGAACCACAGTCAGGTGACGAGCCAACACCTGAATAGGCACCCAACGCAACCGTTAAGGGCGACATCGTACGCAGCGTTAGGACTTTGAAGGATATTTAACGTGCACTCCCTTACTCGGGGTATTATTCGTCGGACATTTTTGCCTGCACGGGCCATTTATAGGTTGGCAGCTATTTTGGCGATGCCCGGACCCGAACCTGGGACCTTCCGCATGCTAAGTGAGTGCTTAACCGACTGGGCTCCCCAGCCCCACCAGACTGAGGATAAAATACCTCAGAGGCATGAAGATCTTGCCAGAAGGATCAAGAAAATACTCAGAACACGCAGCTAAATCCCGAGCACCTCTTCAACTGCCCTTCTGATACTGCAGCACTCTTTAAGATTGACTTGAACTGTTAACGGGAAACCGTTTATACAGACAAAGCTGCGGATGTGGTGTGCTCCACGCTTTTGGAACTATCTGACTGTTTTATCCCACCTGTCTCTACTTAAAATAGACTTTTTTTATTATTGCTTTCTATTATTATTGCAATGGTCACAAGACAACAACAACAGATAAACTTAAGCAGCAAGAATATTTTGGTGAGGCAAATTTTCCTACCAATCATCCTCAATCGGTTAACCATAGCCTTCATTGCAGAAAATTAATGTTATAAAGTAGTTTGTTTGTAAACCCTCAAGTCAGAATAACAGAACTAACATGACACGCATAAAATTATAAATGCTTCATATATTTTTTAATGCTACTAACCATGATCAACATGAGCCAAAATGCAGATGTGGCGAATGTTCTTAGGGTTTTTTTGGAGTTCAGCAAGTACTTCAGCCGAAACAGCCCTCATTGTAATTAAATGTTTTTTAAAAATATAATTTAATTGTAATGAATTATATAACAGAATAAATTAAGTAGAACTAACACGATGATATAAATTATTTTTGAACCATTTAAAAAGTAATAATTTAAAATTATTCTTCAGTGTTGTTGTTTTTTGAAAAATTATATCACAGTCTAAGAAATCATTGACGTTTTCGTTTATTTAAATTTGTTGTAAGAAGTTCAAAATATTTGGCTAACTAAACAAAAGTACTACTCAAACGCAACTAGAAAACAAGATATTAAATTATTTAAACTAATTTTAAACCTAGGCTAGGAATAGGCCTTGCAAAGTACATTTTTCGCAAAAATCCAAACGTGTGTTTACATTCTGTATACTTTCTGGTTTCTTATTTTCGTTTCTTTGACGCAGTGTTGCCAGATTATGTATCCAAAACATTCGGAATTAATAACGAGGTCTATTTAGTCCAGGCAACGAAGAGTTCTAGAGGGAAAGTTTTGGAACACAATTTTTGACTTCATAACTTTGTTTAGACTAGTTAGGAGGTAAACATATCAAAAGTCCCCGCCCCTAGCCCCTGTGCTGAAGGGGGGAGGGGGGGTTGAATATCCCATTTTTCGGTTTTTCGCTTATATCTCGAAAACTATGCGTTCTAGCGATATAGTTGTTATACACAAAATGAAAGCTGATTAAATTTGCTACACGCTGCACCCCTCAAGTGTTTTAATATCTTATATAGTTTTCGAGATATCCGCTCTTGAAAGTCAGTAGTTTTGGAGAAAACACTTCTCCCCCCCACATTTTCCCCCTTTTTTGACCGAATAATTCTTCAATAATGCACCGAAACACTAAATTTTGGCCCTAGAGTGGTAGATAATTTAATTCTTTTCAATAATATATCTTATTTTACCATTTTATCTATTTTCCATCAAATTTTAAAGCGGTTTCAGTGTTGAGGGAAGAGGGTACTGGCAGTCCCATAGAGCTAATGCATAAGTTTTGAAATCGCAACTTATGCAAAAGAATTGGTTTGCCATGTTATTCCATTTTCACAAGGTATTAGAATCATCATAACATCAATTTAACACAAAATCGAAAAGAAAATAACATCCGATTATTTAATTATTAATTAATAAAATTTTAAATTAGTGGCGCCATCTCCTGTATATTTTTGACATTTTTAAATTTCAAAACCATATAATTAAATAACCAAATAACATTTTCGTTTCGAATTTATGTCATTTCAATGTTACGTTGATTCCCTTACCTGGGCAAAAAGGGCTAACATGGCAAAGCATTACATCTGCGGAAGTTATTATTTCAAAACTATTGCATTAGCTCTATGGGCTGACAATCCCTCTTATGTACACTTATTCTATACTAAAAGTCAAAATAACACTGATACTCCTTTTATAGGCACGTTGTTAATTTAATATTTTATCTATTTCATTTCTTTCCTCGAACCCCAGAGGATTTGGTGGTGCCAGTTGGTGCCTGAACCCGTTGCGATGCCTCGTAAATCGGCTAAATGTCCCGACGTGGCTAATCAGGGGAAAATGCGTCTGTAACCTGTACGGGGGACCGGGCCTTGTGGCCTTAGGAAACCTATGAGCGTAGACGGACCTGAGCCGACATTAAAACTAGCCGTGCATTCCCGATGATGTCTACTTTGTAGTAGGGATCTTGGAGAGTGTGGTGGCGTTCCTTGGGGCCTTCGTTGGCGCAACCCGATGGATCCGCCCTGGGGGGCCGCAAACCCTCTGGGAAAGGTCTGTGAGAGGTGAGCTGAGAGATTGGCCCTGGTGCGTCGCTGTCCCTTGGAGGTGGCCAAGCAAAGTGGTAGACTCACTATCCGGTGCCCAACAACATCTCAGTGGCGAGGCTTCGCCCCGCGGCTTCGCCACCCGTCATAAATGATCGTACCGATCGTTGACCGGGTGTCCTGGTTCCTTCTGTCTTTCCACGACCAGGCTTTATGAAACTGATGTCCTTATGCGCATCAGCTGTAGCCATCAAGAGGACTGTGAGGTTGACACAAAATATTAAAGTATAACAACGTGCCTGTAAAATAAGTATCTGTGTTGTTTCCTATATTATAACAGCCGTATGCCGTATCCACTATCAGAACATCCACATCACTTTCTGCTCGAAGGGTCCTACATCCATTTGTCCTCATGCTACACCTTAAGTATGCTGATGAGACTATTTTATTTAAATTGTTCGACAGAAAATTATCTTGTTTGCCGTTTATCTTGGTTTCTTCAGTGAAAAGGATATCAACCGACTTCTTGATTCGATAGCGCTTCTGCTGGTCCCAGTGCACAGTGAGCTAGCAGCAGCACCTGACGATGTTCTGAAAATTATGTTCGGACGGTGCAAGAAAGACTGTTTCAGCTCAAGTATAGCAGCAAAAATGACAAGCCTCAAAGGTCCCAGAGCATGCCAAACTTACCAATGGAACAGCGTCAATGGGATCCCTCAAATTGACTCCAAAGATGAAGAACAAAAATAGCATCTGACCGTTTTCCCACTGGGGTTTGACGAATGAAATTAAATAGATAACATATTAAAGTAACAACGTGCCTACAAAATGAGTATCAGTGTTATTTAGACGTTCAGTATAGAATAAGGGTACATAGGAGGTGTTGTCAGTCCCATAGAGCTAATGCATTAGTTTTGGAATAACAACTTAAACATATGTATTGCTTTGCCATGTTAGCCCTTTTTGCCCAGGTACGGGAATCAACATCACATCGAAATGAAACAAATTTGAAACGAAAATATTATCTAGTTATTTATTTAATTATATATATTTGAAATTTTAAAATGGCAAACATATACAGCAGATGGCGCTACTATTTTAAAACTTTATTAATTAATAATTAAATAACCGGATGGTATTTTCTTTTCGATTTTGTGTTAAATTGATGTAATGATGATTCTAATACCGTTTGAAAATAGAATAACATGGCAAAATAATTCCTTTGCAAAAGTTGCGATTTCAAAACTTATGCATTAGCTCTATGGGACTGCCAGTACCCTCTTCCCTCAGCCCTGAAACCGCTTTAAAATTTGAAGGAAAATAGATAAAGTAGTAAAATAAGATATATTATTGAAAAGAATTAAATTATCTACCACTCTAGGGCCAAAATTTAGTGTTTCGGTGCATTATTGAAGAATTATCCGGTCAAAAAAGAGGAAAAATGTGGGGGGAGAAGTGTTTTCTCCAAAACTACTGACTTTCAAGAGCGGATATCTCGAAAACTATATAAGATATTAAAACACTTGAGGGGTGCAGCGTGTAGCAAATTTAATCAGCTTTCATTTTGTGTGCAACAACTATATCGGTAGAACGCATAGTTTTCGAGATATAAGCGAAAAACCGAAAAATGGGACATTCAACCCCCCCTCCCCCCTTCAGCACAGGGGCTAGGGGCGGGGACTTTTGATATGTTTACCTCCTAACTAGTCTAAACAAAGTTATGAAGTCAAAAATTGTGTTCCAAAACTTTCCCTCTAGACCCTTTTTTCAGCCTTCGTTGCCTGGACTAATTGGCAAGGACGTCTTATTTTAGAACCACAGTCAGGAGTGAGGAGACGATAGATGGACCTTAAAGAAAATACTAAAAAGTATAGTTAATTAACTCATTTCCCACGGTGTTCTTTCTAATTGGAACTTCTGATTGTGGGGAATTTTTCCATTGAATTTTTTCGTGCGGTCACAAAGTTCTCCAAGTTACCATACCAAATGAATACCTCTGGGGTAACAAGTCTATTCAGGGTATCCTCTAGTTGGCCTCTGTCTCTTATATGTCTGTCTCTAAAGCCCATTTCACACCTTGTCACAACTACTTGCAACTCCCATAGGACACCGTTCATTTAAAAGTTGCACTCAAGTCGTGAGATTTTTTCATGCGAGAACGAAAAAGTCTCAAGTTGCATGTAAGTTTAGCCAATCAGAATTCAGTATTTTGTTTGGCTGCATTGTGGCGAACTAGACTTCGCCAACTGGTTGTTTATTTACTTCTAACACGCCAACTTCACTTGCTTGCAAAAATCTGCTCAGTTAAAAATGGGTAGTATGGACGGCAAAAATGGAAATTGATCTAATTAAGGAAATGTATGATGTCTGTGGTTTGATTCAAGTTTGTTTACAAAAAGATGAAACTTTCCAAATTGTGAGATAAATAATTTTTTGTGGAAAACCCGAAAAACCAGGTTATCACAAGTTGCGAGTTGCAAGTAGTTGTGCAGGTGTGAAATGGGCTTAAAGGCGCATTTACACGAGCCATCGAATCCATGGAATGCCAAAATCCCTGTTAGGGGAAAAAGAGGTCGAGCAGCACTTCTAACCCAAATGATAGTATGTGGCGGAATCCATGGTATGAAACATCAAACCCTCCTTCATTGGAGGGTTTGTGAAACTCCCCAATTAATCCTGCAATTCTGGTTCTGTTTGGAAGAAAATCCCAAAAAGGGAAAAATTGCTGAGTTTGCTCTTCAATCCATGGATTCGATGGCTCATGTAAACGCGCCTTAAAAGTCAGATAAACCTGCTTTCGAACGCTGCCCTCTATTGAGACCGAAAAAAATTTCTTTTAAAAATATGTGGTAGACTTGTTAGCGTAAACCTCTTTTTTTAGTAGAAAAACACCGTTTAAAATAAATAAATTATATTTAAATAAAAAAGTGCCTAAATAGTATTATTCATTATATTTGAAATCACTATGCCATATTTGCACGCAAAAAACTGTTTGGTACGTACAAACGAAAATTGAGTTCTCCCAACCAAACTGTTCGGTTGCTATAGGACTGACAGGACTGTCTAGTGTCTAGTTGCAAGAGTCAAACACGTTTGGTTAGAAGCGTTCGGCTGGCGCAAAAGACTAGTTCGGTTGAGAGAACTACACTGATACCGCGCGGTTTAGTTCTCACACAGAGATTAGTTGTCTCAACCGAACTCATTGAGGCAGTCTGATCCCGTTGACTAAACTCGTTCAATCGAACGAGTATAGTTATGGTAACTAAACTGGTAGGTTTGAAAGAAACCATCAGTTTGGCTGTGCCAATTAAACACCCTTCAACCGAACTTGGTTGAGTTGCAGGACCAGCACCATTTTTTGCGTGTGGAAAAGATTAAAGTAATAGTAAAAATTTTGGAATTTTGGCTAATTTTGGGTATTCGCCTACCTTAATAGAGCGAGAGCCCAGGGCCCAGGTTATTTTTTAAAGGAATTAAATAATTTTGTGCTTACTTAGATAATACATAACGCCGTATCTTGCCACAAGATGCATGGGGCTAAGTTTGAACTTGACAGGAACATTTAAAGTGTTTGGGAAAAGTTTCGGCCGACGGAAAGTGTCTGACAAATTATTAACATTTAACATTATTTTCTAAAGCATACATAAAATCAGCTTTTAAAAAATGACTTAAGTTAACTTTACCTACTATATTTGCCTACTTTTTGAACCCGATACCTGCAACATGGCCGAGGGCAAATCTAACAGGTATTAATACACTAAAAGTCAATGAAAACCGAACCCAATCCGATACATTTCATCCTTTAAAAAATGACTTAGGTCTGGGAAATCTATTGGTCTGGGGACACTGGGCTCTCGGTCAAAAATGTCTCTGCTGTCAATGCACTATTTAGCTATTTAATTGGTCTTTGTGGCATAATCATTAAAAAAAACCATATTGCTTGGCTCTCCAAAAGATATGCCTCCAAACTATGTAAAAAACGGGTACTCATTTGCTAATATACAAAGAACAAACTATGAGACAAATCTAAATGAGGACCATAGTACTGAGTAATTTATGTAGGACAAACTCAATTATATGATAAACTCATTTTATAGACTTATAAAGGTAACTTTTTATTTTGGTGGAAATTTGCCCATTGTGTTCATAAATGGGTTAAAACTAAATCTTGTCAAGTTTTTACCGTGGCAAATAAGGTAACTGAGAGTGACGAATATTTATGAAGTTAAGATTACAACCATAGCACGATTGGTCAATTTATTCAAAGCAATAATTCTAAAACAAAATACAACAATATAAATATAACGCTTAGTCACAAATTCTTCAAAAATCACCAAACACCTGACTTTGACGGGAAATATTGATTTTTCAAATCACTTTTCGCGCTTTTCCTTTATTGCTCTTGTCAACGTTTTAAGTGATAAGTCTTTTCAGAATCACTCAGTTAGTTAAAAAGAATAATTTCAATCTGTTTTTGGCGTTTCCAAAATAAATTAATTTTATCCCAAGCAAATTTCCTTTATGTTATCTCAAGAAATATAAAAGGGGGCATCGCGCTACGTGGCAATGTTACGTAAATGTAAGTATTGTTATTGGCGGCATACATATTGTTATTCAATTTCGTATTTTTTGTATTTGTTTCTCTTTAACTGCAGAGTTAATTTAAATAAACAGCAAACTTTTCAACCAGAAATTTAAGTTGTTTTTCATTCAAAGAAGCAATTCATCCACTGTTTTATTTGTTTAATAAAATTTACTCAATTTGAGTTTGTGCGTTTAATAAACATTACACATTTTTAAACTTAAACAAGCAAAAAATAAGTTTCAGCAAAATATAAATACTTTAAGTCAATATTTTTACTGTTATAAAGATAAAACTTTGCAATATACAAACAATATTTTAAACAACATTTGTTACACATTCCAATTTTTTTTTAATTAACAAACATCAAATGACATTAAGTTTTTGTACGCTATCATCTCATTAAATCGTTTTAGAAAAAGAATGATAATTTTTTAGTAGAAATATAAGAATTTAATTCCTTTTTTTATTTTAATTATCTGGATTCCAAATTAAAGGTATTATCTAAAAATAAATTAATATTCAAATACAACAATACATACACAAAAAGAATAATCTTTTATAATATACATAAAAGGAATAATCTAACATAATACACATAAATAGAATAATCTAACATTATAAACATAAAAGGAATAATCTTAAATAACCTTCATATTTATATGATTTTCTAGATAAAGAGCACCCAATTATGATTGTTTTTTCTTAAAATTTATATAAGAACCATGAGGTGTACTGATTTGCAAGAAACAATAACCCTTGAAAAAACTATCTTTAATGACGTTTTGAAATTTGGTCCTTTCCTTAAATCTGGCCGAATTTTGATACATCAGCTAACTTAAAAAGTTCAGTGAAAAAAAAAGTAAAAAAATTGCTCCAATCATAAAGTAATTGGGTATAAAATTGATTTTGTATGGAGAAAATAATGATTATGCTAAAACATATTTTTTTTTGAAGTATCCGGTATGTACTACTTGGTTTTGTGGTTGTTTATGAATAACATGAATTGCTGGTTACTGTAAATCGGGTAGTTTTCTTATGTGACGAAAATATTAACTTAGTTATTTTTTTTAATTATTTTTATTTTTTTATTAATTATTTTATTATTCCTTGCTTACATAAACTCATAAGCACTACATAAACTCATAATCATAAGCTTCTCGAATATAATCGTCTTATTTAACCCTCTCAATGTAACGTCGATTTTGCTGTATTGGTAAATACGATCCATCAATACGCTTAATTGTATACTAGTGTCTTCACTGTTAACTTTACCTAAATTTATTAGTTTTTGAATGTTTAACAAATCTTGATGAAAATCTTTTTAAATAATAATCGTTTCGTGTTGACATTTGAAAAACAAATTGTATACGTATTTTAAAGTTCGCGCAGTACAACGTAATGAAAGAAAGATGAAATTTTAGCACAATTGTTGTACAGATCCCCGTTTGAGGAATTTAATTTATACAAAACATGGGTAACGTATAGACTTCGCATTTCTAAATGCATTTTTCAAGAAGTCCTTTCTTTCAATGAAATTCAATTCAGTCGAAATCGTCACGTAGAAAAGTTTTGTCATATTGATCTTCGAATAACTTAAACTTCTTTCTATTACTCGAAGTCGAGAACCCTTTCAGGACTTAAACAACGTTTCCTTTATATGTATTTGTGTAGAACTCAAAATTCCACTGAATTTTCAAGCTGGGATAACGGATAGAATATATAGAATGTCCGAGTAAACCTCATGAGACGAAATCGAAATCCCAACAAATATATCTCTAGAAAAGTGCCAACAGCTCTTACAACAAAGCCATGCCTTAAAAAGGAGTGAAATAATAATAAAAAAGCAAAAGTTCAGTCAAAGCCACTGAAGTATTAAAAAACCCATTACTTTTTGTTTTTAGATCGAAATTAAGTTTAACAAATTCTTATTATTTGTTTGTATAACTTTTCCATAATGTATAGTAACTGTTTTGGTGTTGCATTTCTTAGGTAAAATTTCACCATGTAAAGAAATCAGTATTTTATTGCCGTGCTTGATTATAAGTTTTTCTTACGTGCTGTTTGATGCTGAAACGTATCTGGCTTTCGTTTTCCCCTACCTGCAACGGTTTCTTCACAATATAACTTTTGAAAGTACGAAGATATTAATGCAACTTTTTTTTAAAAAAAGACATATTATGATATAACCGTTAGATGTAGAAACAAAAGACCTAATTTTTAAATTTTATTTGGCTTTAAATGAAATCCTCCCAGCCAATAGCTTAACTAAGTAAGTTTTCAATAATATTCACATAATGTTACTTGGTTTTAGCTTTCACTCGAAAAGCAATAAAGCTTTAAACGAAATACGTTCAATTGACGGGGGAAAAAGAACCTACAGAACCAAGTCTTTTGTAATGATGACAGCATAGTTAAATTTAATTATAATGATTTAATAAGACTTTTACAATTTTTTTTTCAAAAGAAAGTCATTTTTTGTACTTTTTGGTCACTCAAGCACGAATAATGTTTAGTAAGAGTCAGAAAATTTTCGTGATTATGCAAAGAAGCTGTCAATGCTTATTAGACATGAAAGAGTCAAAATTCTTAAAAAAGATTTTCTGAAATATGGCCGCCTTGGGGGACAGGAACGCAATGACGCTTCAAAATAGTATATTTTTAATTTAACTAACTTTTAATCACTACCAAAAGAAATTATATCATGAAAATCTGAATAGAAAACTGGAGTTTCCAAATTCGATAGTTAATTTCTATATAACTTTGTTCGTAACGTTATTTCCTATTATCTCAAAATGCTGATTTCCAGTTTTTACGATCATTTTCCAGCACAACTATAGCGGGAAACGGAAAATAATTAGATAAAAAATGGTTCATTAAATGCAATGGTCCTCGAGTTTGACGATGGATCATTCAAATTTTAAGTTCTAAACCTAATTAGAAATTTTTGCGTATTTCTGAACTTTAAAAATCTTTAATTTTTGTTAACTTATTATGTCTTTTTTGGTGTATATTATTAGTTCACTGCAATGAATAGACATTAAAGTAGCACAGAAAATTTCAGCAATCAAACAAAAATAGAAAAAAGTGGACCTTATGGCAGAACATTGGTGTTTTGGAATACGACATTCATTTGAAGCTGGCAGCTAATTTATAGATAGGTAGGTAAGTTGTTATTTGTATATTCAGATATGTGTGTTTGATCAGAGATCCGCTTATAAACCTTCTCAACTAAGACAGACACGGACAATTTTTTTTTCTGACAGAAAAAAACATCCAGGGCGAAGGCGGGAATATACACCCGGAACAGCGAGCAAAATGTTAAAGCAATGGGCAGCAAACAAACCCACTAGGCTACCCGGTCCCCACAAAGTTTTGTAAAATTAATATCAAATATTGCAAACTCCCGACCCTGTTTCTGAAGTGAAAGTTTTTTTCCCCTTGGAGTTAGATTAAGATATTTTGTTAATACTTCAGTACTTTCAAATTTTTATGTGTATGAATGATTTAATAAGTAATTCGTTTATAAAGGATTAAAATACATAATAAAATACTTATAAAATCCTCAAGTTTTTCATTAAAGTAAAAATTTAATTTAATAAGGGTTTAATAAACTAGTGTAACAGTTTATCTTCGCAGGTTGTTTATTTCAAGGGAGTCGTTAATTTAATTTTTTTAAAGAGAGGTTCATCTTTTTTTTTTTGAAATTCTATAGTAAATGGATTTACTTTGATGAACCTCTTCGATGCTCTGCTTTCAATGCCTTCAATGTCTGTTGGGGGTTTACAATGTTTGAATTTGTATTTTTATACAAATAACTGTGGTCTTTCAGACAAAATACAGGTCACTAAAAACAATAGCCGTCGCAGTGTTGCTGATCGAATTATGAAACGTTTCAAAATAAAACTGAAGATTTAGATAAAAACTTTTTGATGAACGTAAAACTCAAGAAAAGAGGAAAATTTACTGTAAAAAATAGGCCGGGAAAACGTAGCAATTTTTAAAACTATTCGAGCTTTTCTATTGTATGTTTTGAATTTGTAATTTAATTCTATATTAGAGGTAAAACCATCTTTAGTTTTCGAAATAAATTCCTTAAGTATGACAAATAAACTGTAAGAACTTTGCTTTAACTAAGACTTTTTAAAATCGTGCACTCATGCCTAACAAATACGCAAAAAGTTTTGAGCATCTTATATTCTACATTAAGAGGTATTGAATTCTCAAATAACTTATCATGGTTTCCGATGAGAGCTTTCGTCAAAATGAATTGTTCATTTTTAAACTATATAAGAAAGTTTTCGAAAAGTAAAGCTCGCCCTTTCTGCAACAGTTTATTTTTTCCTCGTCTTTTATTTACTTTCAATTCTATTGCCGCACCATTAAATGCAGACTGATGCGTTTTGCAAGCCTTTTTTTTTTCTTAATTCTAATTTTCTTGTTGTTCTATTGTTATCAGCTTATATTTTTAATAACGAGCATGCTTAGTTATGCTGATCTTTCCATAATCTCTAAATGACATTGATCTGTTAATTTGGAATGTGCATAGGTAGGTTTTAGTTTCCACAATGCGTTTATACCGCAAAAAGTGAAAGGTATTATTGTCGTTCAGTCCGTCCGTTAGTCCGTCACCTACTTTCATAGCCCAAACTACAAATGCTACACGCAAGTGTGATGCATAAAAAAAAATAGCGCATCGAAATTAAAAAACATAAAAAGTCTCCGAAAAAAAATTGAATTCGAAATACTTCAATTATTACACTGCTCAAAACAATTAGGGGAGCACTTTTTAAGTCCAACTTTAACTTCACTCCCAAATTTTTAATTTTTGTGCTATAAATCTAAAATTTGTTAAATAGGTTCACTATGCATTCGAAATGAAATATTAAAAAACACGAGAAAAAAAATCTTAAGTTTTTAATACTTAAATTTAAAAGGGGGAAATGGAATAATAACTTTTTAATAAATTATAACAATAATGTTTTCAAAACTTTTTTTGTTAAAAATAGTTGAAATATATTTTTAAACATCTAAAAAATGCAAGTATGAAAAATTTAGGGTCAATTTATTTTCTAAAACTGTTTTGAAGTGAAATTTATTTTACCATCTTTTTTCATATTTTTATTAATATAAAAAAAAATTAAATTCTTCAAAATACGTTATTCTTCCATCTAACGATGTATCTAACGATACATAAGTGGCGAATTTAACTTAGCCAGAAAAAAATCACAAGCTGATGATTCCCAAAGGAATTATTGGGAGCGAAAGGGTTTAAAACATGTGCTCCCCTAATTGTTTTGAGCAGTGTAAAAAACTGAAAAGTTAATGCTCATTTAAAAAAGCATAAGAAGCAATTTTTATTAGAGTTAAATCGCCATTTTCATTTCCAACAATCGCCAGAGAAACTTTATTTATTTTAAATAATAAATTAGTAGAAATTTATTTATGTGCCATAAATGCCATTTAAAATGACGACAAATATATTTCACAAAGAGATTCCTTGATTGTATGTTGATATGAAAAATGTTTTGATTCTATTTAAAAGCGAGAAAAATTCATTTTAATTCTTTAATTAATTTAGCAAACGATAAAAATAATTATCGAACTTTCGAAATAAGATGAAGAAAACTAGCCAAATTTAAAAAAAAAAAAAAAAAACTAGAAAAGCATTTCAAGTTTTTTTAAAGTCGCAAAAAATATTCCAAAATACAGCTAGTATTTTTAAGGTATTTTCTTTTGAAATTTTAGAATTTGATGGTACTTTTTTTTTTATAAAGCCGCAGTATTTTTCTTCTTAATAGGTTGGCTACACTCCCTTTGCAATGAAATTATGGTCTTCATGCGCGTCCAGTCTTTGACATTGAGGTCACGTGATCTGCCAATCTAGTACTTTAACTATGGTATCTATGATTAATACTGTGTATGGCGCCTTTTTTTCCTGTTGAACATAAAAAAAATGATGTGTGGTAGCGGGATAAGTGACATATTTGTTACAAACCTACTTGTTTGTTTTCACTTTATTAGTTACAATTAATAATCGAGTTGTATTATTTGCGCATGCATAAGATTTCATTAAAAAAACTACTTCTACGATTTTACCAATACATGCTGCACATGGTTCATTGACAATTATTAATTTAATGCGTCTTTCACGCAAAAATTGCGAATGTTTTATTTATATTTTATGCATTATGTAACATTATATTTAATTAGTTAGCTATTTATTTTAATATAATTACGCTAAAATAAAATGAAATATTTTTCCAAAATAAAACCCAATTAATTAACTTCTAATTAATAAATTTGTACTTATAAATCAAAGATTTAATATCTTTGGCATGTTTGACGTATTGGCGGCAGAATGAAAATAATGCCTCGATTGGTGCTTTGTTCACAGGTGACATCTAGTCAATGTAGTGGGCGGAGCTTACCATGTCTTACCACTAATCACAAACAATGAAATCGCGGAAATGCTGGAATGACAGCTGGAATAAACTACATCCACCTGAAACATACGAACTAAAATAGACATAAAAATTTAATGATGATATTTACTAACGAGTTATTGGGTAATAATAGCTTAAAAGCTGAACCTAAGTTACTCTCTTTTAAAAAAATCCCTAGTTGATGGCACTTATATTAATTGCTGGCCTTGTGCAAAGTTTTTCTAAATTCATCATTTTGTGTGATTGTTGTTTTAAAATATATTTATATTTAATGTATAACAAACTATTTTATTTGGCTTGGCAATTTGCTTTTCCCAAACAGCTGTATTTTTTAAAGTTATATTTCGATAACGTTGCAATTTATTACGATGAATCGGATTGCATTGATATGTTAAACAGATTTATGAAAAGAAATAATTTATACATAATTTATTCGATGAATTGTGAAGTAAACATAGTTAAATTAAGATAGCATTTTGAATGATTTATGAAGCTTTCAAATTATTTTCGTGAGTTTTGATTTGTATTAGCAATAGGTTATAAAATGCACTACATTCATTTAAATTTATTTTAATCAAAATTTAACTAATTACTAATTTATTTAAGCAGGAATGTCAGAAACCTTCAGGGGCTACACATTCCTGAAAGTTAAAACGATATATTTCAATTTCTACCCTGTCTCAATTTCAGAAAAACTTACCAGCTTTGGGAGCTTCACTTTTGCCAGCTTGCCATATTCTCAAAATCCACACAACTTAGTTAATTTATTTAACATACCCGAGTTCTCACTAATTAGAAAAATCCGTCATAGCAACAGGTTAACATTTTCTTTTCCACCACACGTTTGTAAATGCGTTTTTCCCTACCCCTCATCCTTTTCTGGATATCATGTCTCTCCACTTCGCATAGTCAACAGTGTATTTTCGTTTTTAGTCTGAGTTGTGTGCGTAGAGTATTCTGAAAAAAGATTTGCCTCTTGTGTTACCACTGAAATAGGAAATTTCTTAAAGAACAATTGTGCCAATAATTAACAGTGTTTTCTTAACGAATCTTCTCATGTATAATGTTTAAAGATGAATTTAAATTACCCTTCTTTAATATATTTTTTCAGTTCCCCATATTTTAAATTATGCTATATAAGTGGCCAGTGACAGTGATATAGCAATCTCTTTAACAATGTGTCAAATTTCATCCTGTCCCTCCAATTTTATTGTACTCAAACTGAACCTTTTTCAATATAAATATCCTCTTTTACCCCTTTGTTCCAGGAACCACCCTTTCTTTTCAATTTATTATTCATATCCCCCGCCACTCTCATACATTTTCCCGATTCCTGGAAGGCATGTCTGGTCAAAGAAAAATACTCACTCGTGTTGCAACCTCCCCCCCCCCCTCCTCCTTCTGGATTTAAATAAAGCCAGGCGTATTTTTAGACGCACTTTTAATAGAAGGTTGGACTTTCTTAATATTTATAAAGAGTATAGCAGCTTATTTTTTTAGGGCCGTTCTTCAGAAGAACCGTTCAAAGTTTTGGTAAAAATTCAAATTATCGCAAGACACCCGTCGCAAAGGGCTGTGAGGCGCCCTGTGGTCAGAGTAGCGATCTACGGATCGGAAGGTCCCGCGATCGAAACCTCGTCGCTGAAAACTCATCGAGTATATGCGGAGTACGTGCTCGTTCAATCTGTTGGGTCCGAAAGTCCTGTGGGCGTTCATTGCGCAGTTTCCCACGGATACAGGTTCCTGGAGACTATTTCCCTCCCCTTCAGGGACATGTCTAAATTGTGGAGGTGGCGCGTGATAGATGGCAGCATCTGTGACTGTCTTACTTGCGTCTTACTTGTCTTACTTGTGTTGTGACTGTCTTACTTGACGAAGGTTTATAAGCGGCTCTCTGAGCAGGCACACAAGCCTGAAAATATATGTATATCAACCAACCAACCAACCACCTGTCGCCAATTGCCCTCGTGTAGCTCTAGTGCGACGATAATTCAAAACTTAACTATTCTAAAAGAGCCATCATATTGGAAAATAGGATTACTATTAGGACAGCAAATATAGTGCATATATAATATAAAATTTAATTCTAATACATAAAAAAATAGTGAGTTAAAAATTAGTTAGGGGAGAGTTTGTTAAGGTACGGGACATATTTGTCATTTTTTACGGGAAATGTGGTACAAAACACACACTTTATACTCGGTAGCAATTTTAAAATAGGCATCAAATTCAATAACACATTATTGATTTGCTCTTGAAATTTGCGCCCTGCATTTATTTTAATTACAACATTTATTGAAGTTCAATATGACACGTTTCGATTAAATGACGCATCGCCCGATAGCTTTCTGCACTAGTTACCAGAATGGCCCAACCCAAAATATCCAGCCGCGCTTTCAATTAAATTATCTTCACCGAAATAAACAACTGACCATTACGTCCATCAACCCCTCAAACAACTGGCTTTGTCATCGGTGGTTGTCCAGCTCCTATATTATAAACAAACAAGAATTTGAAACGTGTTGATTTCTTGACCTGATGCCTGCCGATGCCTTCGCTCAGATAGCCATTGTCCCGTTTGGACAGGTATCGCAGGGGGATTGTAATACATGAAAGAATGAAGGTAATACTTGTTTGAATGGATGAGGGAAGGTGTTGTTCCGTTCACCACTTCACACATTTAATTTTTTTAAGTATGTATTATTATTTTTTTAGTTATATAGATAACTGTTTCAAGTTTTTAGTTTTAATTTAATAATTTTTTTATTTCATTTTTAAAAAGTAATGAAATTGTGGTCAAAGGTACAACACATATAGTTGTACCTTTGACCATGGGTTGTAATAACTTCGAACAGTTTATAGATCATTGGAAATTTAGGGAATGTTTTTACAAATTAAATAATTAGCATTTTGGTTATGACAAATGACAGTGAATGCGCCCTCTAGAAGGGAGAGTGTAGGCTTTATAGTCCATTACCCAGCTCGCCAGAAGAGACAGTCACAAGAGACACACAAAGAAGGACGACACAAACACATAGACAAATAACAACATTTATTGACAAGCACAAACATCCGTGCCTTTACCGGGATTCGAACCCGAGCCCAGCAGCTCCAAAGGCTAGTACACTAACCATTGCGCCAGTGGACCGGCAGAATTTTGGTTAACAAAATTCTAATTATTTAATATTATTCACCTTATTTATTCATATTCTTATCCCCTAGAAAAAGAATAAAAATATTTTTTAGAATAGAATAGTCAAGAATCTTGGAACGATGTATGGAATGGTAGATAGTAGTGACATTTTATTATATATTGAATTTTCTTAAGAAGAATTTATTTTTTACCCGTCACCTGACCTGTCAGGTTTTTCACCAACTCGTATATTTTCAAAAATATTATAAATTAAATAATTTTGCTAAATTTTAAAATTTAAAGCATGGAGTGTCTATTTTTAGCCTACTTTTCTTTTTTTTTTAAATTCAAAGAATTTAAAAAAATAAAAAAGTAGGTATTGACATGCCGTCGATGTCCGTCCGTCTGTCTGTCTGTCCGTACCCCCCTTCCAAATTCGGTTCTATCCATCCGATCTTAAAAATTCTTTTTTTTTGTTAGAAAGCTATGAAATCAGAGACCCAACTTTCATACTTTTTGTCCGTCTGTCTGTACGATCGGACGGACATAAATCTACTATTTGTCGACGAATTTCCCATTGAACTAGCATTGAAATTCAATTTCGAGTCATGTAAATCGCTGAATTTAACTACAAATGCTGCGGACAAGTGAGATACGTCAAAAAGTTCAGCGCATCGAAATGAGAATACTTTGAAAATTTCAGAAAAGAATTTGAATTCTAAGTACTTCAATTATTTAAAAAACTGCAAAGTTTAATGCTCATTTAAAAAGCATAGAAAGCAATTTTTATTAGAATTAAATCACCATTGCCGTCGCAACAACTGCGCGAAAAACTTTAATTCTTTTAGACAATAAATTAAAATGAATTTATTTTTGCGACATCTATCAATTTGAAATGACGTCAAATATGTTTAACTTCGAGTGTCTTTGTATAGTGGTATGCAACGTTTTCATTCTATTTAAAAGCGAGAACTATTACATATTTATTCTTTGAAATATAATTTTTTGCAAACGATATTAAATAATTATTTAATATAAACGATATGAAATAATTATTTAATTTTCGAAATAAAATAAATGAAACTGGCCGAATTTATAGCGGGTAAATGTTAAATATAGAATTAATGCTGTGTTCGGCGCCTTTTTACCTGTGGAAGCGGGTTAAGTGACAGATTCTGTTACAAACCTGCTTGTTAATTTACATTTCCTATTTTAAGGGAATTTTGAAGTAGTTTGATGGTTTTTGTTCCGCGAATAATTAAATATTTATTTATAACTGCAGATAATCATGCGGACGATAAGTAATATTTATTTTATTGGCGATAGAAAATTAATGAAAATAATTGCTTTAGAAGTTGAAATTATAGCTGTTATTCTAATGATTATAAATTTAATGTAGAAACGGTTGTTGATGTCACTTACTGTAACGAACCTAGTTTTTTCAAGATACGTATTTTAGTAAGTATTTATGTAACAGGAAAGTAGGCTATTTTAGTTCTTTTAGAACATCTTGTTAGCCATATACTGCAAAAATATATTCTTTAAAAAATTTAAGAAATTTATTTTTCATTTAAATTTTTTATTTAATCTTCTGCAGTGAAAAAAAGTTTACACTTCAGCTAATTCTCTTCGCTCTCAGAGGGTTAAAATTTATACTCATTTTTTATTCCTTATGGGCTTAGATCAAAAATATGAATTAATTTTACGAAAGTTATGACAGTAACACAGCGAAGTTGAAATGTTGAGAAATTCAAATTGTGGGGTTACCTTTGACCTGCATGGGATAGACTGCACTTTTTATCAAGAAAATCGTTCAATGCATGTCTAAAAAACCAACGAATTCGTGGCAAAACTTTAAGATGATGGGCTGGTAGGCATTCGGTTCGTATTTAGAGATGTTAAATTGTACTTTTGAAGCAAACTTGAATTTCATAAAGATTTAAAGGTGACTATTGTCTGTTTGGTGTAAAATTGTACCAATATCGTTATTAAATCTGTTTAATTCACTAGATATTTTTTTTTTGTTAAATTTATCTTATAAAAATTTATAATTTATCAAAAAAAGAAATCGAAATTACTCCGTTATGTACTTTAAATTATCATAATCTCGTATTTGTGTCTAAACTTTTGGGACCATACAAAATTTTATTTTATGAAAAAAAAATGTTTTTATAGCAAATCAAGAGCAATTATGTTTCAATTATAGCATTTCAAAATACTTATTTAATATATTTAAGGATAGTTTGTAATTCTACCTAACACAATTCTAAATTTTACAGCTAAAAAACGTCACTGTCTAAATTTTTGGATCGCAGTGTATAATACGCACCAAGATATGAAATCGCTGATAGTCCATGAGTAGCTCTAATATGATCCTAATCTAATCCAACCAATGAAAATTTGGCAAGTGAAGCCATTGAACGCTTGAATTATCTTTTATTTCTAGTTAAGTCTTTCGGACGGCTTCAACAATTTTTCTCGCCAAGCATCTCAATGCATTCCTATCTCTACGCCGGGGCCACTTTTATTTGCGAAAGTTTGAAAGTACAACTGTGTTTCAGGGTTGCCAAGTAGAGTGGATGGCAAGGGACAGAGTGCACTTGAGCACTAGAGGTGTAAACAAGGTAAGCAGGTTAGTGATGGACAGCCTTGCTTCAAAAAACTAGGCAAGTTTGGCGGAGGAGTGGCCAAGGTGAAGGCCATAGTAGGAGATTCGGGTAGGGGTAATATTCATAGGGGCAACAATTCGAGTAAATGTGGGCAAAATTCATTGAAGGTCTTCTATTGCAATGCTAGAAGTATTAGAAACAAGATGGATGAGTTGAGGGGAATCATTGCAATGGAGGATCTCGACATTATTGGTATCACAGAAAGCTGGGCAAGTACTGATGATATATCTGACTTTTTCACCATTAAAGGTTTCAACCTTTTCCGTCATGATAGACTAAATAAAAAAGGGGGTGGGGTGCTGTTGTATGTTAGAAGCGACTTGAACTGCATTGAGTTAAACTTCAAGAGTGACCCTCAAGGTATCGACTCTGTGTGGGTTAAATTAACCAATGTTAATGGTAATCATCTGGTTATAGGTAATGTATATCGACCACCCAACAGTAGTGGGGAGCAAGATATTGTTTTGTATAACCTCATAAGAGAGATTTGTCATAAAAATGAAGTTGTGATTATGGGGGATTTCAATTTCCCAAATATTAACTGGGACAATAATGTGATTATCAGGGGTCAAGGTTTTGATTTTCTTGAGGTTTTAGATGATTGTTTTTTGTATCAGTTAGTGAGAGAGTGTACTAGAGATAATGCTATACTGGATTTAGTTTTGAGTAGCTGTGAAAATAGAGTGCATAACCTTATTGTCATCATCTATTTGTAGACTTCAAAGCAGCTTATGACAGTATCGATAGAACTGAGCTACTAAATGCACTTTTTGAGTTTAAAGTTCCTACAAAGCTAATTAGGCTCATAAAGCTCACTCTCACAGGAACTTATTCTGCGGTACGAGTCCAGGGAGAAATATCTACTCCCTTTGAGGTCTACAATGGAGTTAGGCAAGGGGATTCATTGGCTTGCCTCCTTTTTAATATAGCTCTTGAGAAAGTGATAAAAGATGCTGGCATTAATACAAGAGGCACTATATTCAATAAATCGGTACAAATTTTAGCATATGCCGATGACATTGACATAATTTCAAGATCTGAAACTGACCTGAGGGCAGCTTTTTTGGCATTAGAAGAAGCAGCTAGGAAGATGAAGCTCAGGGTAAACATGGAAAAAACAAAACATATGTTTTGTGGTAAAAAAGAACACCAGTCTGAAACTTTTGAGATCGGAACATTTCAATTTCAGTCGGTGAAGAACTTCAGCTATTTGGGCTCAGAGATTGACCACCAAAATGACATCAATCCTGAAATCAGAAGGAGGATCATTGCTGCAAATCGCTGTTTCTTTGGATTAAGACCTCTTCTGAAATCCCACCTAATCAAGAGAAGGACAAAGATTATGTTATACAAAACATTAATTAAACCAGTCTTAACATACGCCTCAGAGACATGGACCTTGACAATGAGAGAAGAGAGGACATTAGCAATTTTTGAGAGAAAGGTCCTGAGAGCTATTTTTGGTGCTGTACTGGAAAATAATACCTGGCGAAAAAGATATAACTTTGAACTGTACAAAATTTATAGAGAGGACGACATTATTAAATCGATAAAACTGTCTAGAATGAGATGGGCAGGCCACCTTCTGAGAATGAATGCAGAGAGAACACCTCTTAAGGTTTTCAACACCACTCCCTTTGGAAGTAGACCAAGAGGAAGACCAAAAAAGAGATGGAAAGACTGCCTGGAGGAAGACTTCGGTGTACTTAAAGTCAGGAACTGGAGGTCGATTGCTAAAAAGAGGGCGGAATGGCAGAGTCTTCTGAAGAAGGCCAAGGCCCACAATGGGCTGTCGTGCCAATGCTGATGATGATGAACCTTATTGTCAGTGATCACTTAGGTGAGAGTGATCATAATAGTATTAAGTTTGATATTATTTTTCAGGTCATACAGAATAATAGTGTAAGAGTTGTTCCAATTTTCAGAGATGTTAATTTTGACAACTTGAGATATGATGTTGTTCTTGCTTTTGAGAATGGGCTAGTAGGTACCCATACATTTGAATTATGGGATGAGTTTAAGGAAAAACTTAATGATGTTGTGAAAAAACATGTTAAGTTCAAGCGTAAAAGTTCCCAAAGGAAACTGTATCCTATGTGGTTTTCCAATGATATTAAAAAGTCCCTTAGGTTAAAGCAGAAGGCGTATAAAATTGCAAAACAATCTGGTAGTGAGGTGGATCAAGAAGCTTACAGAGTTGCTAGGAGAGAGTTTAAGAATATGAGTCGACAACATAAATCTGTATTAGAGGAGAATCTCGCTAGAGATATTAAGGATAATCCTAAGGGTTTTTTCGCTTATGCTAGAGGTAATGTTAAGCAGGGGAAGTCTATTGGACCATTTAAAGGTAGTCATGGACAGTTAATCCATGATGACATGGAAATGGCTAATCTTTTGAATGACTTTTTTGTTAGTGTTTTTAATAAAGATTATAAAAATGTGCAGGTTTTAAGTGAGGTTACAGAAGAGCAGGAGTGTATTGATTGTGATTTTTCTAGGGAGGAAGTTATTCATCTTTTGAAAACCATGAAACCCAATAAAGCACCTGGGCCAGATGATATTTATCCTAAAATTTTAGTTGAGTGTGCAGAAGAGTTGGGAGATGTAATTCTGACTATTTTTAGGTCATCATTTAATTCTGGACAGGTGCCGGCTGACTGGAAACTGGCAAATGTCACTCCATTATACAAGAAGGGGCCTTAATCTGATCCGGGTAATTACAGACCAGTTAGTCTTACATCTGTTCTTGGTAAAGTTTTTGAAACACTGTTGAAAAAGCGCATTATGAATTTTTTGGAAACTAATCATTTTCTTTCAGATTATCAATATGGATTCAGAAAAGATAGGTCTTGTACATCTAATCTGTTAAAATTTTATGATACTGTTACAGAGGATATTGATAAAGGCAATTTGGTTGATGTTATTTACATTGATTTCCAAAAAGCTTTGGATAAAGTTCCTCATGATGCTTTGCTATTTAAGATGAAAAGATTTGGGTTAGGGACAGCCATGATCCGTTGGATTCAAAATTGGTTGACCAATAGAAAACAAAGAGTTCATATTAATGGTAGGTATTCTGATTGGAATGAAGTTGTAAGTGGAGTGCCTCAGGGCTCTGTACTTGGGCCAATTTTATTCATTATGTTTATTGATGATATCAGCAGGGGGTTGAATAGCAAGTTAAGTATTTTTGCAGATGACTTAAAAGTGACGAGTACAGTAAATTCTGTTGAGCAAATTGAGCAATTGCAAAGTGATCTAACGAAAATTACTGAGTGGGCTGCAAAGTGGGGCATGTCGTTCAGTGTGAATAAATGCCAAACCTTGCATTTGGGTAAGAACAATGTTAATTATTCTTATGTTTTACAGGGAGAAAGTATTCAAGACAGTGAGTTTGTTAAAGATTTAGGAGTTTTTGTGAGCAATGATTTTAAAATGAGTAAACAATGTGTTGAAGCAAGTAAGAAGGCCAATCGAATGTTAGGATATATTAGAAAAAGTATCACTTCTAAATCTAAAGAGATTATTTTGCCATTGTATAGGGGATTGGTTAGGCCACATCTGGAGTATGCTGTTCAGTTTTGGTCCCCCTTTCTCAGAAAAGATATTGAAATGCTTGAAAAGGTTCAACATAGGGCTACAAAAATGATTAAGGGTTTATCGGGTATTGATTATGTTAATAGATTAAGATCGTTAAACATGTATTCCCTGGAAGATAGGAGAGCAAGGGGAGATTTAATTCAGTTGTTCAAGTTCATTAAACAGGGAGACATGGAGGGCTTAGGTTTTACCTTAAATAGCCGGACCAGAGGGCATGGTCAGAAGTTGAATAAATCATGCTTTAGAAGGGAGGTTAGAAAACATTATTTTTACAATAGAGTCGTCAATGAGTGGAATGCTTTACCAGAACATGTTGTGTATTCGAAGAGAGTGGAAGATTTTAAGAAGAATCTTGATAACTATTGGAAACTGGTAAGGAACTAGATCTTTTTTGGACCAACCTTGCTGGGCCTCTGGCCTGTTGTTGGTCGACAATTTTTGTATTTGTATTTGTATTTGTCACTCCGTATATCTATACTGCCCGCTCTTCTATCGAATACTTGTAAAAGGTTCTTTCAGATTTTGTAGGGATAAATTTTAAAATATATAGGGATATGAAACCTATCAATATATACAAGTGTTAAGTTGTTAAAAACAACAAAATACAGGGTTGTTATAAAATAACGCTCGCTATTCGGAGTGGTTTGTAGCTTTAATGAATAATCCAAATGCAAAAAAACTTTGAGACGCTTGCTAATCGAGAAGGGGGGAAAAGAATGGAATCATAAAAAACAAACTCGTCTCTTGACCAGGGTTCTAATTACGAGACGTAATTGGATGTGTTGGCCGTAATTAGCCATAATTGGCTATGCCTCGTAATTTAGAACCTTGGTCAAGAGACGAGTTCCTTTTTTATGATTCCATTCTTTTTCGAAAACAGAAACTCGTCTCTTGACCAGGGTTCTAAATTACGAGGCATAATTAGCTGCGTTGGCCGAAATTGGCCATAATTGACGACGCCTCGTAGTTCAGAACCCTGGTCAAGAGACGAGTTTCTTTTTTATGATTATTCTTTTTTATGATTATTTTTTACTATTCTATCTCTTTTATGATTCCATTCTTTTCCCCCCTTCTTGATTAGTAAGTGTCTCAATTTTTTATGCATTTGGATTATTCATTCAAGCACCACTCCGAATAGCGAGCGTTATTTTATAACCACCCTGTATATCTGGTCACACTTATAGTTAACTAGTCACAGTTTGAAATGTGTAATTATATTTAATTGTTGATTATTACTTTTTTTTTGGGGTGATATTCTAAAGCTTTTTAAAATTTATTAGTCCCTTGGAATTCTAGTACTCATTATTTTTTTATGTTTGAATCATTCACGATATTAAGGTTTCTAAGATTTTGAATATTTCAATTATTGTTTTTTTTAAATATGTATTTTTATGTATTGTTAGTACTTCTTTACAATTTTCTAATTGATAATTAGTTTTTTTAAAGTGCTAAGTTAGATGAACATACCAAGCACCAAAACTTTAACAGTAATTACAAACCGATCTATTAAAATGTTCCCATTTTTCAGATTAAAAACCAATTTCATTAATTAAAGCAGTTCTGCCTGAGATGAATAGTTTCTGTAATTTTTTGAAAAACTTAGTACTGTTTAATTGTCCTAGAATAAAATAATTATTTTACATTCTGGAAAATTTTTCAATTAATCGAAACTTGATGATGATTTTTTTATGTAAAATATAACTTTTAACTTTAATAAATACTTCAATAAAGAATCGTTAATAAAGATTTATTGTAGTGATAAAATGAAAAACACAATTAAAATTAATTTCTCCTATGTAACATAATATTCTATATTAATTTGAAATTGTGTTTTACAAACGAGCACAAGACCAGTATTTAGAAAAAAATAAATACATTTTTTATTGTATTAGTTGTTTATTTAATTGATTTTATATTAGTACTTCGACATATTCTTATTTTACTTTCTTCTCAAAAAAGGAAGAAAAGTTTTTATTTTTATTTTTGTTCTTTCACTAAATATGCATATTTCGATTAAAGTTTTGCTTTTAGTTGAATACAAAGTTTCATTAATTATTACAATGCGGGACATATTTATTTAAGAAATATTACTTCTTTTAAAACTGGCTTCTTAACATGATGTATCAAATTAATTTTTTAATTTCTTTTATTTAAAATTTGTGAATATTTGGATTTAAGTTCGAATAAGGAAGTGTAAAATAGTTGTAAAAAAGGATAAAAGATGTTTTTAACGACAAAAAAATTAAATAGTGGATTTACGTAAAATATTTGAGATTCAACTACCAAAATTTTGTTTGATTTTCATTCGAAAATGTCATTTTATAAAAGCAAGATTACAAGAATTAAAAAAAAAACTGCTTAATGTCTCATGATCTTTTACTCGTTTGCTAATGGTCTTACTTTAAACTTTAAGGGCACGTAGAAAAACATGTAGCTATAATTTCGTCCCTATAATTCAAAATAAGCTTTTACTTTAATTCAACTCTAACAAAGTTGAGGGAATTAATTTTTCGAAGAAATTTTTCTTATTATTAGGGAATTTTTACTCTTTCTAAAATTGATATAACTTCACTTTACTTTTTATTTTTACTTCATTTTTACTTTTACTAAAATATGATTAACATTTTAATCGGCATAATACGTACTTCTATTTATATGAGAAAAAAATCTCTATTTTATTTTGTTTCTTTGCTAGAAAGGCCTACGTAGAAACGCGATAACATTGATTTCTATGGCAGACACATCTAAATGAAAGAATATAGAAGATATTTTTAACCTTTTAATTATTTAGAGAAAAAATATTTAGCAAACTGGACAAAGAAAAGAAAATGAAATGCTATACAAATAAAGATAGGATAAATTTTTATTCATATTAAAATCAATATGCCGAAAATTTAGGTAGATAAGATGGTCTAGGAAATAAAATCTTGAACAAGGGACTCTTTCTCTATATTACATTTATATTTGAAAGAGAATGTTTTGTAACATAGTTGAAATCAATGTGCTTAGAATTGAAAATATAAAATCTTTATAAAATTTTAAAGAATTTTTTTCGTAAAATAAGAGGATCTTATGCCTTTAAAATTACTTATTTTTATTAAGCGAAATGCGTTTCCTCGTAAAACTAATTTTATTTAATTTATATAATATCAAGTTCTGTATTTAAAATTTAATGTTTTCAATTTGCTTTTTTTATTTAATTGGTTACTTTAATTTGGAATCGTAGAATAAAATGAAAGGAAGTGTGGTGTTTCTCAACTTACATTAAAAATATTTTTCAATATAATGTATTTTTTTTAAAACTAGAAACACTATAATTCATTTAGCTATTTTTTTTAATTAAGCGAAATTTTTTCATTTATTTACCAAATCATGCTTAGATTCCAGATAAAAAATATTTTTTAATGATTTCTTTAATTACTTTAATTAAATGATCAAATTAGTTAAAAAAACATACATTTAAAAGAAATGACGTTGAATATTCTGTGTAAACATTTAATCCAAAGATTTTATGTTTGGGTCACCATTTGATGGTACTTTGCGTAATTGATACTTTAACGGAGAGTTGTTTAATAGAAAAGGACATAAGCCGAGGCTTAAATGTTTTCCCATAAGTAAATCTGATAGATTTTGGTTTAACCTCATCAGGGATTCACATGAAAGATAATACAATAAACAAAATCTCGCATAACCTTATATCTTGAAGACTAAGGGGAATTGGGATTTATTTGGGTACTGAAGACTCACAAATAATAAAGCTACGCTAATTAATTTGAAGCACTTTAAATGCAAAGTTTTTCGTAAAGTAATAACTACTCAAATTTATCATAATTTGTCGCTTATTTTTTATTCACTTCCATTTAAATCCCAGATAATTGAGTAGGCTGTCATTTGCTGAACATTGTGGAAAACATCGTTTTAACACATAACAAACCAATTTGGTCTAATTGAGATTGTTTCCCCTAAAAATCTTAAATTAAAGTACAAAATGAATCGTCTAGCATTCTTAGTTAGAACTGATTTAAAAATAACATATTCAAAACTATTGAATCGAACAGTTAAAAAGACCTTTAAAGGTTTTAAGAAACTAATCAAGCTGGTTTTAAAATATTTATATTAACTTTCCATTCATTACTAAAATTAGTTAATGCTTATACAAATAGCAGTGAACTAAAATGCAATAGCAACAAAAAATATTCTCAAAATTCTGTGCAATCAGATTAAGTTAAAAAGGAATATTAATTTAAATGAAAGCTGATTTTATTTTACAATTGATTTCGCAATATTTATATAGCATAAATCTAAGTTTGTATAACATTTTTAGTAGTTACTATATCAAGGTAATACGTTGTTTCAATGAGCTTCTAATATCTGACCCTGGTAAACTAGTATGGTCAAGATAGACTAGTCACTCCCTTGGGAGCAGTTAGCACAAAACATCCGTTAATATTATTAGGAATTAGTCAATTTAGAATTTCTTTTTTATTTTCTTTTGTATAATATTATGTTTATATTTTTTTCTATGATTCAACTACATTTTTGACGTTAATTATTGCTGATTAATAGTATAAAAATAATAATAATTTCTTTTACAAACGTTTTTTTTTTTTGTTATTACTGACGCGGGTGTCTAACCTTCCAAGAACAAACTAAAAAATAATATAGGGGAAGGTGCTGAGGTTTGGGACAGATTTAGAATTTTAATTTTAATATTTTTTTATAATCCGATTATTTAAAAGTTTTTAGGTATTCTCCTTTAACAAACTCTTGTCTATACTAAGGTATTTTTTAAAGATTTTTTTCTTTAATATTTAACCCCACAGGCACGATGTCTCCAGGTACATACACTGTCCACAGGTACAACTTCAGTGATGTACCTGGGGACAAGGCACGATGTACCTGGGGACACTGTTCCACATTGGCTAGAACACAATTCTGTAGTACAAATAAGAAGTCAAATACATTTTTGGACTTCGTATAGCATGACATCTCTACATTTTTCGAAAAAAAATATCGAACTGTTCCTTTTTCTTCATTTAAAATGTATTTCAAAATACGTTTTATAGACAATTAACGAATACGCTTCCCAAATGCTTTTTTATTTGTATAAAAGCTAATAAATTTAATCCCCAAGACTTGGAAATAGAGTAAGTTTGTTGTAATTTTAAAAAGTAGCTTTATTTTTCAATAACATAATTTGCAAATTTGCAAGATAACTTATAAGCCAAAAAATAATAAACAATAATTAAATCTACCCAAGATTATAATCTTCAAAAAGACGTAGGAAAATAACTGCTGTCCTCTTTTTGTGCTTGGCTAACAACATTTGGTGCGGGAAGTTTAGGAATTGTATCACCTCTATCGAGTTCAAATTTTTCAGTATATTTATCAGTTTCAGCAAATATATTCGAATTTTCTATATTTTTAAAGTATTCTATATTAAATTCATTACCCTGTACTTCAATAATATTGGCCAAGTTATATTTGACAGTTGTTTTCCCCAGGAACCTCACTAAAACAAAGTCCCCTACTTGAAGTTCATCATTATTTGTTGTTAATTATGCAAAATTAGTGTCAAATCATTTTTAAATATTTATGTTTGAATTAAGAGTTGAGTTCCATCCTTCCATTCAACATCCTTCAAACGTATGTTTGCTATTTTTACTTGGAGCAGACTTTTTGCTTTTGTTCGTTTTCTGTTTAACTTCGGTATTTCCTGTTAAAATGAGATTTTCCTTTCTGCCTCTCTTTGTTTGTTTTCGTAGAAGGTGTTTTGTAAGTAGTCAATTTCTTAGAGATATGCAGAAGAGCAGGTTCTGATCAGTTCTGTGGCCTCTGATCGGAACTTAAGGACATTTGAAAAATCACAGAGAAACAGTAATATACACAGTACACAACAATTTACAGTGCAGCAGAAAAATTGGTTGTACCTAGGGACGTCCCTAGGTACAACCAAAATACTGTCCCAAGGAACAGCACATCGGGTAATTTTTTGAAACGCATTGTAATAAGAAACTGTTAAGTTTTGAAAAACACAAATAGTATTAAAAATTACTTCAAACAATGGCTTATTAAGTAGTACTAAGAAGAGCCGACAAGAAGATTAAACCGATGTGTAATACAAAATATAAAATGATAGTAAATATTACTCGAGATGTGTGAAATCAATAAATCCTGTTTATTATGCCCCCATTAGCTTTCGGCGACCCTTCTTTAACAAGAGAAGATAAAGTTTTGTTAGTAGTGTTGCCACTAAAAATACAGGATTTTTTAGATTTCCCTAAAACGAGTTATTCCCCATGTCCCCAGGTACAACTGTCCCAAAGCTGAGCACTTTCCCCTACTTAATTATGTTAAACTGGCCGGCTCGCCGGCGCAGTGTATTATAGTGTAATCGTTTCCGGCTGCCTATTTCTAGCTTCCATTAGGAGCTTTAACACACCAATAAACGCCTCGTAATTTAGAACCTTGATCAAGTGACAAGTAATGGCATTCATGTTTGTGCATGTCAATAAATGTTGTTATTCGTCTATGTGTTTGTGTCGTCCTTCCTTGTGTGTCTCTTGTGGCTGTCTCTTCTGGCGAGCTGGGAAATGGGCTATAAAACCTACTCTCCCTTCTAGAGGGTGCAATCACTGTCATTTGTCATTGTCATGTTAAACTGCCTAAAACTTTATCAGTACAGTTAATTGATTTTGTTATTTTTTTTATTATATTTGTGTTACAGTTTGTTTTTAAAGAGAAAAGAATTGGCACATCAAGAACTTTTTTATTTGAATTTAAGCTGCATGTTTTTCTTCCTTTATTGTATTTATCTCCCCTTTATTTCCTTGCATATAATTTTAGAATTTTTCAAAAGCTATTTTCAATTGCACATTCATTAAAACATGCATAGAGTCAGGTTAGTAAAAATTTTCAAGAAATGGCTCTTGCGTAAAGGAAAGGCTTAGTAGAAGAACGTGCTAAGAGACACAAAAGTGAAAAAGTGAGGAAATGCGCCCAAGGTTTTTAGTTTGAATTTTAATTTCTTGAAAACGGTGTTCGCAAACGATAAAAACATACTTTATTATTAAAAGGTAAAGAAAATGGAAAAATTTTTATCTTTAAAAAAAGAATATCATGTTTATTGACAGAACATTCTTATTTTTTTCGAAATTGTCACTTACTACATATCTGCACTATACTCGACAGTTATTTGTACCTTCTTCATACTGAATTATTAATAAACGTTAAAAACAATGAGATATTTAGACAATGCTAGAATAATGCAAATTTTGGCTCAACATCTATTGAATTTAAGAATTTTAATTAATCATTGCTATTTAGTTAATCATATGTGATTACCTAATCATTAAATAATTATAATTTAATTTTTAGAAACTCTATAAATTTAAAAATGTCATCTGATAGTACTATAAAGGTACTAATAAGCAAAAACATGTTGGATAACTTTATTCGTCGAACTACAATAAAATTTAACTGCAATTTTATGTTTTTTTAAATTTTATTTTAGGTTCAGTTAAAATATACGTTTTTATTTAAAATACACATATCTGATTAACTTATTTAGAATACTACCAGAAATGCAGACACACATATTATCAGACTATCATAACTAAACACTATGTTTTTATAATTTAATATAATATTGTTAAGTAGTATTTATTTTAATTAAGGCAGTGAAAAGGAGTGGTAGCCTGAAAAGAAATGGCCTCCATCTTCAAATCTTAAGCAAATTTAAAATCATAGATTTCTCTATAAAAGCTAAAAACATCTTTTTACTAAAATACGTCAAGTTTTGAGTATAATTTGAACCTTTTCCTATAAAAAAGCTTGTCAAAGATACCTATAATGTACATACAACTTATAAAAAAATTACCAAGTTACATTAAATATTCGTTATTTGAAACGAGTACCAAAAGTTACCATTTATTTAAAAGCGTTTATTAACTTAACTTTAACAACTATTCAACTGATTTCAACTATTCAATTGTATTTCAACTGAATACAGAAATCAAAGTTTCAAAGTGATTTATTATTTCAATATGCAGTTCCATATCTTGAATTAAAATTTAATAATATAAATGTAACTACCTCTGTACAGCGCAATTCTTTAGCGCACGACTCCACTTCCGAGATGCCATTTCAATCCCAAACCTTGTCATTTCTCCCCCACGCCGTGGATCGCTGCGTTTTAGCGGAAACGATTTGATCGCTGCGTTTTAGCGGATTGATTCGAATAAGAATCTACAAGTTGTTACAAAGTTAAGAAAGTTTGAAAAGTTTTATCTGTGAATTAATTGAAAGTGTGCGAACCCCTGCTTCGTATGGATGGGGGTAAGTTGGTGTTTCAGTTTTGGATTTTTATTTAGAAAAAAAGCTGTCGATTCTTTGTAGCGTTTTACACTGAAGTCTATTTTGTTTTAATGATTTAATGCTTCGTTTTATATGCTTGATTTTTACGTTGATAAGTGAATGCCGTTTTACATTGAATTGTGTGTTTCAAATATTTAATGTGTCGTGTTTTTGTTATCTTGGTTTTTATGATTTGAAGAAAAAACGACGTTTTACATTGAAGTGCGCTTTTTTTTTTCAATAATTAATGAGTCGTGTGTTTGTGATCTTGGTTTTTATGATTTGAAGATGAGACGATGATTTACATTGATGTGTAAATTTTTTATTATTTAATGTTTCATGTTGTTGTATGATATGTTTCGAAGGAGTGACGATGATTTACATTGATGTGTGCCTTTTTTTATTATTTAATGTTTCATGTTGAGGTATGCTATGTTTCGAAGGAGTTACGATGTTTTACATATATGAGTGCCTTTTTTATTATTTAATGTTTCATGTAGTTGTATGCTATGTTTCGAATTAGTGACGACGTTTTACATTGAAGTTCGCCTTTTTTTCAATAATTAATGAGTCGTGTGTTTGCGATCTTAGTTCTTATGATTTGAAGATGAGACGATGATTTACATTGATGTGTGCCTTTTTTATTATTTAATATTTCATGTTGTTGTATGCTATGTTTCGAAGGAGTGACGATGTTCTACATTGAAATGTGACTTGAAGTTATATTTTTATGTTTCATGTTGTATATGTTATGTTTCATGTTCGAAGGCGAGATGAATTGTTACATTTTTGTTATTTAATGTTTCGTGTTGTTGATTGCTATGTTTCTGAGGAATGACAAAGTTTTAAAATGAATTGATCATTTTTTATTATTTGTTGTTTCGCGTTGCTGTATGCTATTTTTGTGATTAGAAGTTAATGACGGTTGATGCTTTGGTAATTGTGTGTTTAAATCTTTTCATGAAATTGTATAAACAAATGTGTGTTTAAACTATAATAGCATAGTTTCCTGATACTTAATACTGAAATTTTTATCGGGAAACAACTAGATTTGTAACAGTAAGTATACAAAAGTTTCTATATAAAATGTATACACCTAGAATAAATTTCACTAAACACAGCATCCAGCTATAATTTAAACTTCTTAGAGCCAAAATTTTTTATTTTCAAAAATTCTCTATCGCAAATAAAATTAATATTACTTTTCGTCTGCTTGATTTATTTGTAGTTTTATGGACAATTAAATATGCATTCATAACAAAAAACATGAAAGTACTCAGAAATGCAGAATTGTAAATTAAAACTAATCAGGAAAAACTCAAAAAATACGCCTTGCCACTAGTAAACTAATAATAAACAATCCGAAAATCACATTCGACGTCATTTCAAACCGATTTAAAACCAAAATAAATTTTTCTTCAAATAATATTATTTTTAAATGAATAAAGTTTCTCATGATATTGTTGAGTTGGCAACAGCGATTTAAATGACTCGAAATTGAATTTCAATGCTACTTCAATGGGAAATTCGTCGACAAATAGTCGATTTATGTCCGTTCGATCGTACAGACAGACGGACAAAAAGTATGAAAGTTGGGTCTCCGAGGTCACGGCTTTCTAACAAAAAAAGAATTTTTAAGATCGGATGGTTAGAACCGATTTTGGTAGGGGGGTACGGACGGACGGACATCGACTGCATGTCAATACCTACTTTTTCATTTTTTAATTATCTCGAATTAAAAAAAGAAAACTAGTCTAAAAATGTATTACTTAAATTATCATTATTAACTTTTCATAAATTTTAAATACAGTAGTTAGGAATGTAAACAACGGAACTTTAAATAAAATCATATTTAAAATGCGATTATAAAATTTTTAAATTTATCAATTTTAAGTTAATAAATGTTATTGTTAGTATTAATTATCTAAATCCATTTTTTTAATATTAACAAAATTATCAGAATAAAAAGTTTAAAGAAATTCTAATTATTGAGAACATAGGACATTTGAGAGAGAGAGTGTGTTTGTTATTATCTACCGAACTGAAAACATATCTTTAAGATGATCCCTAACTACTTGTACGATTTCCCTTAGTGATTTATTTTAGATACCGTATGGGTACAGTAGACACCGTATTTATGCGTCAAACTCCTCACATATTTATACGCAAGAACTCCGTTTTTGATCGTATAAACAAAATAAAATTTTGAACTTATTAAAAAAGAGCTTGCACATCGAGTTTTGCTAAATAACTTTAACTTTGCAGACGAAATTTAGTAATGACACATTCTTTGAGTATTTGTTGCATAATATTTTTTTGTAATTTGGTTAGGGTAACGAACTATGTTATTAACCGTAGAAATACAAACCAATTTTTAGCCTACTTTTTTTTTCGAAATATTAAAAAAAATGATAAAAAGTAGGTACCCCCATTTTCAAAATAGGTTCAAATTTAATATTTGAAGGAAAAAATATTTTTGCCATGTAAAGAAGTTCAGAATGACGTCATAAAATGTAGCACATTGTGGTTCTTGGGATTGTTCATTATTTATTTACTAAGAAAGCAGTGATGATTCCATTTTTTTCATTATACTAGTTAGTTATAATTTACATTTCTTCATTAATAAATACAATGTGTTGTTTCAGGTTTCCTTATTAGTAAATATTTCGAAAATATTGGGTTTTAATAATGCTTATGTTAATACGTTGTTACGGATAAGAAGCTTACGTGTCATTTAAGGATTTGGTGACATTTTCCAGCCTGTCCAAATATCTTTGAAACGGAAACTTGGATTTGACTTAAATTTTTTTCAAATAATTATTCTTCTAACAGCAAATAAACTTGACAAACTTTAAATGATTGTCAACACAATGTGCGAAAGAAAATGAATGAGCACAGACAATTTTGGTTTTAAATTTAATCTAATGCAAAATGGTGTGTTTGTAGTTTTTTTCAAAGGTGTATAAATCTTGCGTGGAAAGGGCTCTAGATGACAGTGTCTGCTACAAATAAACTTATCAATCAATAAGAGTTATAGGGAGTATTTAAGTAACAGGAGATAAGCTATTTAAGTTTCTATAAAACTTCTTATTTTATCTTTAAACTATTAACTAGAGTAAATACTAACCGATATGATTTTCTGAAGCAGCAATTTAACTCGTATAGTATATTAGTTTGTTTTCAAGCCAACAATACTTTTATATAAATAGAAAATTTAATTTTGTTAAAGTTAAGTTTGTGACATATCGATTTAAATTGCAGTAGATAACGTCACTGACTACCATAACTATAGTAATAAAAACCTACACTGTAAAAAATTTGGCATGAATTTACTAACGATTACTTAGTAACTTTACAGGTATCACACCATTTACTAGAAAATCACCTGTAACCAATCTCTGATAGTAAGTATACTAAAGAAACTACCGTAGTAATACTAAGTAAATTGATGTAACGCCTTACAGCGCCCCCTGGCTATCTTTTCTAGAGATTACGACGAATCGATATCGCAACGATAAAAACCTAAAAACGTGGGTTTTTTTTATGTTAGTATATAAAAATTACGTTATATTATTTCGAAAACTTCACATCCGAAAAAAAAATGAATCTTAAAATTTCTTAATCAATAACATAAAACTCCTTCAACGATCAAGATTTTAATCTCTTTATTTACACGCAATCAAAATGCAAGTCCCCGATAGCAGCGAGGACTAACGCGCAGTTCCACGTTGCGAGACATGCGGATTCCGAGGATCTTGGGTTCTGTCCTTACTCCTTCTCTGGAAATTCGATATAAAACCTGACTAACAGAAAAAATAGTGGTGCCCTCTGGTTTTAAACTTTTGCAACCAGTTTACTACCAGTTTCTTTGTAAACATACAAGAAAATCCCTTGCAAATCTACTACAGTTTTCTTAGTATAACTTACTAAGCTTTAATTAGTAATATATACACATATTTCTTATGTAACATTACTAAAAAAACTTATGGAAGCTGAGTTTCCTAGAGAATTCTTAGTAACCTCACAGATTTTTTTAGAGTGTACCTGCGCTAAATATTCCTTATTTGTTCTTGAGTAACTTAGAACACATTTTAAAAGTGTACTGGGACAATAATTGTAAATTCTTGAATATTATTCTGGTTTTATTGTGGGGAATGAAAAACGGGATTGTAAATATTATCTGCCAAAAAAGAAAGTATAACTTTCTCAGTCGGAATTCACTAATGGATCAGAATGCATTCTTTGTTGCTCAAGGATGAAAAGTAATTCTATAAAAGTTAGAAAAGAATTGTAAGAATGTATCGAAACCGTCTAAAGATAATTTGTGATAGAAAATAATTTATACTTTGCATATGAATTGATGATAATGTTAAACATTTATCAACGAAAGAATTACGAATAATTGTTTAATGTTATACTTTAAATTGAGATTTAATTTTATTGTTATTTTAAAGAAATAAAGGTTGGGTTATCTACTATATAAATAAGTTTACAATAATGAACATGTATTGACTTACCTGAAAAAATGTTTTTAAATCCATATTTTTTTACATAATTGTTGCTAATAAAATTCATCTACACTGATTTTACTTTTTAAAGTATTAAAAACTTCCTTTCTTTGAAATGTTTTTACTTTGTACTAGGTTTGCTCAAAAATACTAAACATTAATGCATGCATTATTTATTTTTAGCCTACTTTTTTTTTTTAATTCGAAGAATTAAAAAAAAAAAGTAAGTATTGACATGCGGTCGATGTCCGTCCGTCCGTCTGTCTGTCCGTCCGTACCCCCCTTCCAAAATCAGTTCTAGCAATCCGATCTTAAAAATTCTTTTTTTATTAGAAAGGTATAACCTCAGACACCCAACTTTCATACTTTTTGTCCGTCTGTCTGTGCGATAGGACGGACATAAATCTACTATTTGACGACGAATTTTAAATTGAATTAGCATTGAAATTCAATTTCGAGTCATTTAAATCGCTGAATTTAACTACAAATGCTACGGACAAGTCAGATACGTCAAAAAATTCAGCGCATCGAAATTAGAATACACTGAAAATTTCATAAAAGAATTCGAATTCTAAGTACTTCAATTATTTAAAAAACTGCAAAGTTTAATGCTCATTTAAAATGCATAGGAAGCCATTTTTATTAGAAGTAAATCATCATTGCCAAGCAACAATCGCTTGAGAAACTTCAATTCTTTTCGACAATAAATTAAAATAAATTTATTTTTGAGACATCGATCAATTTAAGATGACGTCAAATAAATATTTCACTACGAGATCTTTGTATGTTGATATAAATTGTTTTCATTCTATTTAAAAGCGAGGAATATTACATATTTATACTTTGAAATATAAATTTTTGCAAACGATTTAAGTAATTATTATTTAATTTTCGAAATAAAATAAATGAAACTAGCCGAATTTAGCAAGTAAATGTTTAATATAGAATTAATACTGTGTTTGGCGCCTTTTTACCTGTTAAACACAACTGCTGTGTGGAAGCGGGTTAAGTGACAGATTCTGTTACAAACCTACTTGTTAATTTACATTTCCTATTGTGCATTTTGAAGTACTGCTTTCAATTTTTTTTGTTCAAAGAATAATTAAATATTTATTTATAACTGCAAATAAATCATGGGGACGATAAGTAATATTTATTTTATTGGAAATAGAAAATTAATGAGAATAATTGATATGTCGCTTTAAGAAGTTGAAATTATAGCTGGATGCTGTGTTTAGTGAAATTTATTTTATTTTATATAAATTTAATGTGGAAAAACGGTTGTTGATGTCACTTACTGTTACGAACCTAGTTTTTTCAAGATAATAATTTCAGTAAGTATTTAAGTAAGTATTTAAGTAACAGGAAAGTAGGCTATTTTAGTTTTTTAAGAACTTCTTGTTAAACAAATGTTATATTTTTTCTAGTTTCTAAGTTTACTTTCGTTCTAAAATAAAGTGTTAAATTTTTATTCCACTGTGTCAGACAAAAATACTAAATTTAAATATGTAACATAATGCAATGTTATTTTTTTCTATGCTTTAATACTCCTTAACGATTATTATTAAGGGGTCATAGGAGTCTTAAAAATGTGCAAAGAAGGTACTGCAAAGTATAGTTTGATCTTTCATGTAATTTTTTAACTACTCAATATATAAGTATAATTCTTTATATGTAATTCTATAAGATTTATTTAATATAAAACAAATTTTAAAATTTAGGAAACTTTAGCCAAAACTAAAATAAATGATATTAAACATAAAGCTATTTGAACACTTTGGGATTAGGCTTGCGCGGCAAATTTTGAGGTCAAAATTGGAAAAATGACCAAGAAAATGACTTTATATTGTACAAATATGTACAAACAAAGACTTATACCTAAATTCTCAGCTCAATTTTAGTTAGAAATAAAAAAAAAAATTTAAAATCAAAATTTAAAAAATTTTATTAATTTTTTTAGAAAAAAGTTCTTAAAATAATTTCTAATTAAAACTGAGCTGAGAATTTAGGTATAAGTATTTGTTTGTACATATTTGTACAATATAATGTCATTTTATTGGTAATTTTTTCAATTTTGACCTCAAAATTTGCCGCGCAAGCCTAATCCCAATGTGTTCAAATAGCTTTATGTTTAATATCATTTATTTTAGTTTTGGCAAAAGTTTCATAAATTTTAAAATTTGTTTTATATTAAATAAATCTTGTAGAATTACATATAAAAAAAATTATACTTATATATTGAGTAGTTAAAAAATTACATGAAGGATCAAACTATGCTTTGTAGTACATTCTTTGCACATTTTTAAGACTCCTATGACCCCTTAAGCGATTTTTTTTCCTAAACTAGAGAATTACAAAAGTGTAAAATTATGCATTTTTTTTCTTAATTTGTAAATAGATGGTCGATATTATTAGTGCATTATCTGACGAATTGAGTGTTTGTTAAAAGGAAAAAACTCTTCGATCATTCTTCTCCTCATCCTCAACCTCCTCCTGATCTTCTCCTCCTTATCTACATCATGATCACCTCTCTCTTCTATACCACCTTCTACACCATGATCCTTATCCTCATAAACATTATTGTTTTTAGAATTATCGTCACCATTGTATTTTCCATTATCATGATTGTTGTTGCTATTGTTGTTACTATCATTTACTTTGCTTACTGTGTTTTTATGTTTATGACCCAAACTTAACTTATCATGATTACGGTCATAAACACTTTCTTCTATACCCTCTTTATCATGATCCTTAACTCCATAATCATAATTGTTTTTATAACTGTTGTCATCATTGTAATTTTTATCATTATGATTGTTATTGCCATTGTTATTATTATAATTTACTTTGCTTACCGTTCTCTAATGCTTATGACCCAACCCAGAGAGCCATAAATGCTCGGTTTAATTATAGAAAGCATGCAAAACCTGGTTGTAAAAAAACTAATTTATTTTAATACGGAATTTAATGTGTAACTAGAAAATATTATACATGTATTAATATCGGGGTGACCGGGGCCAACTTCCCATGGCGTAAGTTTTTCCACCAAACCTTATATTGAAAACTAGCAGTATGGTCCCGCCTTGCCGCCTCGGTGGCACACTCGTTAGGATTCTAGCCTTTGGAGCTGCTGAGGTCGGGTTCGAATCCCGGTCAGGCAAGGATGTTTGTGTCCGTCAATAAATGTTGTTATTTGTCTAAGTGTTTGTGTCGTCTCTTTCTTCGTGTGTCTCTTGTGACTGTATCATTTCTGGGGTTGAATACAATAGACCTAAGGTCGCAGTGTTCGGCGAACTTGCCCCCCACCAAAGAAGTCATAAGTCATTAGTCGTTATGGTCCCGCCTTTCTGGGAACCCGTTAACTTCGCATTGCTTCCTTTAGAGGCTTTGGTGTGCTTACTTGTGAAAATACACTCAAAATCAAAACAAAATTAAATTTTGTGTTTGCCGCATGCACACTTAAAAAAGCAAAACATTAATAGAGGATGAAGCAGCCTTAAGGGCGAGCGCATATCTCAACCCCCAAACTCAATCATCAAAACTAATAGAGGATGGTGTCAAGCCCCCGTTTCGGCCCGGTCCATCTATTTTAAGCCTGTTATGGTCCCGCAACTCCCACGTGGATGACGTTTTTTTAAACTAATTATATTAATGTTAAAAATCACAATCAAATATGAAAAAACTAAGCCTCAGGTGCACACGTAGGTATTAAAAGGAATCCATATTAAAAAATTTCGAATTTTTTAGAAGCAGTCTAAGTATGAGTCTTTTGCGATCCACAGACATACACACAGACAGACATACACACAGACAAGACTCTTTCTTTTATTTTTATAGATAAGTAGCTGAGGGGCGTCAGCTGCCTGCTTGGGTTTATGAGGAAACCTTCCTATACATCAATCAAAAGAATATCGTCTCAGTTGGTGCTGTAATATTTCCGTTACAGCTGTTGTTTATTAATTTTTCAAAGATGTTTCAAACGAGTTTTCCAGCTCAAACGTGCTACCATTTAACCACTCGCTGACAAAAAAGTGCATAGGACTTTTTTTTGAAAATTAGCAATTCTAGTTTGCAGTCAACCATATGAGAGAAGTGAAATGATGTCTTATTTTCTTTAAAATAACTAAAAGTAAAAAATTTAATACTAATCAAAAGAAGAAAACATCGGAATAACTAAGCCCCGGTTCTCCCCTAATTGTAGTGCATAGTTAATATCTATGTTCATACATTGTCTATGAATGCTTAAGAAATATAACATTTAAAATATTTTGCAGTGAATTGTTTTTAAACATTTCTCTGTATTTTCTTTGTCCAATTTTTTTTAATAGAAAAACATCGTAAATACAGTAAAATATCTTGTGTATAAGTAATATTTAGCCGCCTCGGTGGCTTCAATCGTTAGGGACTATAGCCTTTGGAGCTGCTAGGGTTGTAGGGTTCGAATCCCGGTTCAGGCATGGATGTTTGTGACCGTTCAATAAATGTTGTTATATTCTCTATGTGTTTATTCATTTCTTTGTGACTGTAAAAATTCCTTCTGTGTCTGTCCCACTTGACGAAAGCTTACTAGCGGTTCTCTGGACAAGCACACAAGCTGGAATATATAACTGTACCATACCCTACCATAACCAATACCTTAGTAATATTTAGTGTACATCATGTCTAATAATGCATGAGAAAGATATACATTAGAAATATTTTGAAGTAAAATTGTTTTTTATTGTTTTTTTTAAACATTTCTCTGTAATTTTTTTGATTAATTTCTTTTATCAAAAACATTGTAAATACAAGAAATATCTTGTTGCATAGTAATATTCATGTACATCATGTCTAATAATGCATGAGAAAGATAACATTGGAGTATTTTGAAAAGTTATATTGTTTTTTTTTGATTGTTTTTTTCGTAAATATTTCTCTTACCTTTTTTTATTCAATTTTTTTAACAAAAATACGTTGTAAACACACCAAATATTCTAATGCATAGTAATATTTATGTGCATCATGTCTAAGATAACATTGGAAAATATTTTGAAGTAAAATTGTTTTTATTGTTCTTTTTTAAACATTTCTCTGTGTTTTCAATTTTCAACAAAAACATTGTTGACGACAACAAATATCTTATGCATAGTAATATTTTGTGCATCATGTTTAATAATGCATAGAAAGTAAA